>MVGT01001370.1:0-37914 GCA_002174775.1 Macleaya cordata
AAAAGTGTTTTTTCTTAAGTGTTGTTTGGTTTGACATATTAAGGAAAAAGTATTTTTTCTTAAGTGTTGTTTGGTTTGACATATTAAGAAAAAAATGTTTTTTCTTAAGTGTTTTTTGGGGTTTTTTTTATGAAGTTGTTTTTGGGTTTTGCATTGTTTAATTTTCATATTGTGGTTGGTTTTAATTTTTAAATTACTTGAAATTGATTTCTATATTGAAGCATATTTAAATTAGAAATTAATTAAGGTGCCATTCGATATTTAATTTTTTTTAGTAGGTTTCACTAACTTGATCGATTAGGGTACCATGTTAATGTTTAGGGTTTGATTTTAGGGAAAATGCAGTTTATGCCATTTGTGCATACTTTCTCGTTATGCACTTCTTATTCAGAATAAGGGGAGGAGCCCTTTTTTTTATAATCAAGTTTAATGCCTATTTACTTTGGATTATTATCCAAATATCAGTTATAAACTTGTTCAAATAAATGCCCTCCAAAAGACATAATATATGTAAGTGTTTAGTTTCTATGATATGAGATAAAGATATTTGGCAGAGCCCCAAAAAGCTCATTTTCTTGTTGTTATGGTCTTCTTAGTTCATAGCCAGTGTCTTGTTCGTGCACTTTACATCTTTGATCAGTAAGTTGTTCGTTCATGAACCCATTTATTTGGTTGCTATTTGCAAAACTAATTTTTGTAAATAGCAAGAAAATAAATGACCTATTGAAGAACTTTGGGCAAAGCTAGGCAATTTTTTTTTATCTGTAATTGTTTTGATTTGTACAAGTAGTTGAAAAGTGATTATTTTCTAATCAAAGGTTTGATTATTTTCTTAATTTACTTTATTTACTTTTGTTTTAGACAAATTTACTTCTTTTACTGAAATTACTTTATTTCTTGGATTTGATTTTTTATGCTTGCTTTTTATACTATCATTTATATCACTGCTACTAACTTCAAATGCCAAATCCGGTTTCAATGATGCATAAATTGGAGACGAACCATAACTCCATCTTCGGTGATATTGAATAAGCAAAGCACTCTGGGTACGTATGCAGAGCATGTGTGGTATGTCTTAATTTAACATGGTTAGTTTTAGCAATATTTTAAATAATTTAGTATAGTTGTTTGACTTAATGGTCTGTATGTAAAGCCATATATACCCATAAATAACATAGAGACCAAGTTGTGATGTGCCCTTGTGCAGACCAGAAGTGCATGGCTTAGTGGTCTACACTTGGGCTGTGACAGATTAGTCTTTTCTCTGTTCTTCTTCATCCAAGACACACTACATATGCTTAAATTTTGAAGCAAAATCTTACACAGAATCAACAATATATAACAATAAATGTGCAGAAGTAACATAGATGCAAAATCTTAACACAAGGAATTAGCATCAGTAAATGGTAAATGAGCAAACACCCATTTTGTATCTCTATTTGTTATCTATTCGAAGGTTGATTTAATATTACTACTACTATTATTTCACATCATTGACAGTGTGATGGGTAAACATTAGATAAATTTTTCAAGTATTAATTGAATTCAGTTGTTTCCTTTTTACATTTCAGCATAAGATGGGCTCTTGGTCATTTATGTCTTCTTATATGCTATTGGTGTCAAGTAGAGAAAATAGGAGCAATGAGAATGTGATAAATGTAGTTCATAGATTAGATAATTAATTTCTATGACTCTTAATTGACAATGTGGAAAGGTAAGGTCAAAGAGCCAATCCGACTTCTAAAGACCTGTTAGCCACCAACTTGAAGATTAGATAATGAATTTTGTGGCTGTCCTGCTCCTTGTCATGTTGTGTATATTGTGAACATGCTTTAGTGATATCGTGAACATTAATGTATGACATGAAGCTAGAGTGTATTATATTAATAGTAAGGAAGAGCAACTACCAAGGTGAAAAGTAAAGTGTTCTGGTTATTTAGCAAGTATTAGCATTCGGTGTTAGAACTATATATACTCAAACAAGCTGTTGTCAAGCATTTTGAAAAACCTAATTCCTGTCAATAGAACACATGCTCGTCTAGTTTTGTTTCCTAATCGTAATGGCCATGTTTTTTTTTTGGTAAGGTATGCAAATAGAGATACATGCTGTGGTTTTGTTTTCTTTTCTAAATTTGATTATGTTTTCTTCCAGTGGCAGGTGAAAGGTGGAGAAGTGAGTGGGAAGAGTTCCAAAAATGCCATTCACAAGTGTATGAAGAATACTTAACACAGATGGATAGGTGTAGCTAGTGGACCATAGAGAACACGTGCCTCTAACAAAAATGGACTGGACTTTTTGTTTGATGACTAAATGTAGGTATGTAAGAAAATTTGTAATGCTTGTTGGACCTCAGTACTCCTTTTTATATTCAACCCACTTAATCGGCATATTTTGGCAGTAAATGTTATCCAAATTGTAAGTTTGACTCACCTTTATTTTATATATTTTTACAAGAATTTGAAGGTCTAATGGCGATAGCAGAGAACCAAATATGAGCGAATATATATATGTATATATATATTATAAAAATGTGACTTCTATAACAGTTATATATAGTGATTGTAAGACCAAAAACAACAACTGTTTGAACCACGAACAGTCGCTAAAAGTTATAGAAAAGCATCAGTTAAGTATAAAACAGTTACTATTATACTATCTAATGTAACGGTTTTGTGTAAAATAGTCACTTTAAGGCAAATATAAGCATCAGTTTATATCACAAACCGTTACTATAACCCATTTAAGGTAACGGGGTAGTGACTTACTATAACGTTTTCGTGTGACCTTCAGTAACTGCTGAACACCGTTACCATAGATGACACTCTACGGTGACGGTGGGTTAGGTAACTGTTATTTTCGGTCACTCAAACCGTTGTAGTACACCTTCCGTAACAGTTTTAAACAGTTGCCAATGAAGATTTTTGTTGTAGTGCACGTACGAGCAATTGTTGTGTTGACCAAGCTGATGTAGAACTTCCAAGAAATCCAGTGGTATATTTTGATCAATTTGACCGGATTTATGAGTAGCAACCAGCTATCAGGCTCCTCCAAATAACAAGCTTCTCCCCAATATATCCCAGGGACATTGCATCCGATAAGAACCGCGCTATCTCCATATATAATAGGTTCAACAACACCATTTTGTTCTGGTGTGTCTAAAAGGTTGTATTGATTATTAGCTCAAAAATAAAAAAAAATAAAAAAATCATCACCCAATTTTAGTGAGAGAAAGTAAGATTCAAGATAGAGAAAGTAGAGAGAAAATAGATATCAAACTTGCAATAAATTCAAGATCTGAACTTGCTAGTTTAAGAAATTGCAAGTTTGAACTTGCAATTTCAGAAACGGCAGATATGAACTTGCGATCGTAATTTAGGTGAGAAAAAATTAAGAAAGAGAGAAAGTAGAGAGAAAATATTGAAGATCGTGTATAATACAGTGCAGTGTTTGGAGGGGCATTTTCAAGGTGAGCAAAATGTTTAAGCAGGGATCCAAAATTGACATGGGGAATGGTTCGGAGGTAAGATTCTGGGAGGATCATTGGTTAGGTGGAGAACCCTTGTGCAACAGATTCCCAGCCCTTTATAGGTTCTCATCATCGAAAGGGAGCTCGGTTCAGAATAGTTGTAACAATGAGGGAGGCAATATGGTGTGGAACCTGGGCATAACGCGAAGGCTGGGAGATGTGGAGATCGAAGAATTCACAACGCTCAACGTTGAACTTCAAAACTTTATCATGAGTGACGAACTAGACAGGTTAATATGGGTTATGCATGAATCCAAATCTTTCACGGTGAGTAGCTATTATTTGAATGAGGAAAACCAGACTGTGAATACTGGGTTATATCCATACAAAAAGATTTGGTCAACAGCTTGGCCTATGAGGGTGGGTTTTTTCTTGTGGCTTTTAATCCATGAAAAGATTTTAACTCAAGATAATCTCCAAAAAAGAGGGTGGTCTCTCCCAAACCGCTGCTACTTGTGTGAAAAAGAAGGTGAATCGGTTAAACATTTGTTCATTGAGTGTGGATTTATGAAGGCAATATGGAGAGAACTGATGACAATGTTAGATATTCAATGGACATCTCCAACGTCGATCAGTGAGATCCTCACGCGCAGGAAACCGCCAGATCTTACGGATAAAGAAAAAGTAATTTGGCAACCCTTCATTGCAGCAGTTTGCTGGTGTTTATGGAAAACAAGAAACGATGCCTACTTTAATAGAACTCGAGTGAATCAACAAAAATTGATCAAGGAAATTAAAATTCAGTCATTCTTATGGGTATCTGGCAATGAAAATTTTAGGGGCATCACATGTGCTTATAGTGTTTCGAACTGGAATCCTATTTTTTTCGAACCTCCATAGGTTTGTCTAGGGGGTCCTGGTTGTAATTTGTGTTTTATAGTTCTTTTTTTGTTGGTTGGTTTAGGTGTACATTGCTTATGTATTCCTTTTTTGATCAATGAAATCTTGCTTTATCGATCAAAAAAATAGATTTTGGACAGCTGTATAATTAAATAAAATTACTTTCTTTTGAAAACCATCGATCGTCCTTCAATGTCCTTTGTGAAACCTCACTCCACTTAGGTCTTCAATGTCCTTTGTAAAACCTCACTCCACTTAGGTCTTGGAATCAGGTGCATCCCATCATAGAACATGTAATATATCATGTTTTCTTCATTACCTACCTTATCTTCTTCTGAACAAATTAGGTCATGATTAATGGATCTGTGTACATGCTTAAATAGACATTGTATGTGGGGTCTACATGAAGTTGATCTAAGACTGAATTTGAGTGAGTATGTTTTTTTCTCTCTATATATGTTGTAGATCATCCTCAACAAAAATTAGTCAATATTTCTAAAACCACTAGCCCTATCAAATGTTGGTTTAAAACTAACAATATTTATAGACCCTTCATTAATATTGTTAATTTTAGGCCAACATTGGATAGAGTTAGAAATTTTCAAATGGACTGATTTTTATGAAGATGTTCTCCTCGTCATGTAGATCATTCTCACCGAAAACCATCCCTTGAATCAACTTTATATGGCCCTACAGGCAATGTCTATTTAAGTATGTCCACGGATCGATTCTCTATGATAAATTTGCAATTTTTTTTTTTTTTTGCATTATTTACCTTTCAATAAAAGCATTTCTCTATTTCTACTTTCTACTATTGCACCTCTTCAATTAGTTCACTCTGATGTTTGGGGACCCGCAACCACTCCTACAATTATACGTTAACATTTACATATTTTACTCATAATTACAAGCCCCCCTGTCCATCATCCCTACATGCATTTCGCGAGTGTAGATTAGATATCCAAATGTACTACGCGCATTATCTCCCATGCGTGTTACGGGAGCACCTTCCAAACGCACTTCGCGTGTGACAAATTCATGTTGCCCTCTCGCACGCACTACATGCATGTAAGTTGGCAAGTTATGCTTTGCATTATTATGGGTAAAATGTGACTCACTTAGGGATGATACGTGCGCTGATATTGATCTGGACGATTGGTAGATTATCGTCACAAAAAATTAGACCTTGGATCATCTCTATATGGGCATACAAATACGTATAAGTAATGTTTAACAATAAAATAGGTATTAAGTGGCCCACTTGAGAACTATATGTGCAGTGATGTTGATCTAGATGATGAATGGATCATCGTCACAAAAAATTAGCCCTTGGATCAACTCCATGCTACCTCACTGACAAGTGTAAATAAATAAATTATGTTAGGGGATATATATGGTATTTTAGAAAAGTTAAAAAAATTTTAAAAAAATATATGGGACGGACGGACAGTGTGACAGCTTGGAGCTGTCACGCCACCACATCCCCCAAAAGCCACTCTCTCTTTCTCTCTCCTAAATTTTGTGGTCCATTGATAACGATGTATAGTCAGATGTGATCTAAATGTCGAGGAGATCATCGTCGAAAAAAATCAGCCCTTGGATCGACTCCATACGACCCCACTAGAAAGTGTAAACGAAGTGTAAATAAATAAATATGATTACTGGATATACAACCGTCATTTTATACTAGTAAAGATAGTAATAGATGTACCCTTTGGTTACACCTTTATGTTGTTTAGATGTATACCCTTTGCTTACACCTGTTCGAATTTGCGATTTATTCGTGTTTAAATCGGTACACATAAAAACAAGTGAATTATACCTTATTCTATATGTATTGTACTGTATTATTAAATGTATCGACATAATATCATATCGTTTTAGGATACGAGATTTTGAAACCTTGGATGCATGTTTGTTGCCTAAAAATCGAAGTTCTTAATTAATACAAAATAAAGATTTTATTTTAATAATTTAATCATTCTGAAAAACATTAATTTATATTAAATCAGTTAATTAATGAGTTGTTATGACACATTAAATTAAAATTGGAGCAAAAAACGGAGGTAAGAAAAAAAACAAAAGAAGAAAAGAAACAAAGTCCTATAATTGGATATAACTAAATTATTTAATGAGAAACTTAGTCAAATTTACACATTTTTTAATTAAAATAATTATTATCAAAATCATAATTTATAATTTGGTAGCAATTAAGGACAACATCCATGAACTTGCAAGTTTTGGCATACAAATATTCATAATTCATTGTCGCTTTTTGAAGAACAGGAACACGATCACCTTTTATTGGTCGTCACGTTGACACTCTAGCAAGCAGTGACCACACGATTAATGTCCTGGACACTTGATCCAACGGTTTAGGATCCTTAGAGTTTTAAGTAGATGGTTAACATGTTTTTTTTGTACACCCTGTGTATACCTTCAAATGGATGCACGTTCCAGAATCCAGATACAAAGATTGAGCTAGTTGTCCATCTCAGGATGATATTCTCCTTCGGTTTAATTAGGGTTACTCACTTAAACCTGGCAATCGATTAGGGTTAGGGTCGACCCTATGCTAGTTGATTGGTTAAGATTAACCAATCCTAATAATGACTCATTCATTAAACAGTTTAATTTTCGAAACCACCTAAAAGGATTGACCTTAGCAGGTTGGCGGATTGTTCCAAATTACTAAAACCTAAAAATTTTAAAAGCCACTTATTAAAATCTAAAACGAAAGTCTAACTTTTTTTTAAAAATATAATTAAAAGGTTAGCGAGTGATCCATGCATGGGTTAGGCGGGTTGACCCGGCGGTCTTAAGTAGTTAACTCTAATCCTACCCATTTAATTGGTGGATCAAGTTTGGAGGATCAGGTCTATACTCATCCACACTTTTTATGTTTTATTGTGGAATTTTACGATTTTTTGAAAAATTATGTTAAAGAGACCTATATTTCTCAAGCTACAGTAAAATTAACAAATTATATTTAATGGGAATGTATTTTTATATTAATTACTTTTTAAAATTATTATGAATTATTTAAAAAACCAACATATTGACAAATGGAAAAATATCTTGGTTCATATATGATTTTTTTCATAAGTAATACGATTTTATCAGACTCACAACATCTAATCAACAAAATGGTTGAGATAAGATGGATACTAGACTCCTACAATTACAATCGACTAATACACACGGGTATACAAAATTTCGGGCAGACACCCGAACTAAATAGTAGATTACGTAGTAGAAGTCTTAAGAACTAACTCCGTTGGACTCGAACTCAAGACCTCCCCTAAAGGTGACAAACAAACCACTAGACGTGCTTGTGTTTTTTTAAAATAATAATGAGGACGTCTATCTGAAGATCAAGGACACTAAACCCTCCCTTGGTAGGTATGGTAGGTACTTGATAACTTAGAAAATTGATCGTGCAGTCCATTCAAGATTTTGAGTCATTTTTTTTTTTTGATCGATGATTTTGAGTCACTTATAAATGTGAGAAGAGAAATCGAGAGCTGCCATTCTAAATTTATCACCAAATTGTTCATTCAATTGAATCCAAATTTTCAAAAGAAAATGAACAGTTTTGCAGTACTTACAATTGGGCTTGGGATCATTTTACTTAACTTGACAACCTGCTATGGTGCATTGCAAGTAGGATTTTACAAAGGAAAATGTGGAACTAAAGACGTCGAATCCATCATCAGAGGCGTCGTAGAGAAACGCTTTGAGACCGACCGTTCGATCGTAGCTGCACTCCTTCGCATGCAATTCCACGATTGTTTCGTATCGGTATACACATTTTATTTTGCATAACTATATATATATATATAATCAACATTCCAAAATTATTAAATATTTAAGATTCAAAACATGAATTCTATGGCATTCAACTACCCTTTATTGAGCTCGATCTTTTACTAAATTTTAAGTGCAACCCATAATAATTTCTAGTTAGTTATTATCAATATATGTTTAATGTGTACGTATTTAAATGCACGAATCTATCTTAACATATTTTTGCCCTAAAATGTAAAGGGATGTGATGCATCGCTACTCCTAAATGGCGCTTCGAGTGAGAAAACTGCTCCTCCAAACCTAAGTGTGAGAGGTTACGACATTATCGACCAAGCAAAGGCTGCTGTTGAAGAAGCTTGCCGTGGAGTCGTATCGTGTGCTGATATAATCAGTATCGCCACCAGAGACGCCGTCTCCATGGTACGTACATAGGAAGTCACAAGCCGTCGACTAATAAATATGCATAGTTCAATTATCTTGATTTTTTTTTTGTGGGGGTTTGGAAACATATATAGTTCAATTATTATCAAATAATACATATAAATTAAATATATTGATATATTTAGTTAATTTTGTACAAAATGTAGAGTGGGTTCAATACGTGGTATGAAGTAGAAACTGGAAGAATGGATGGTTTCGAATCCCTTGCTAAAAATGTAGATCTCCCTGGTCCTTCCATTTCTGTCTCGCAATCCATCGATGCATTCGCTAAGAAGGGACTTAGTCCAAACGATATGGTTCTGCTACTGGGTATGTAATCTCTATAACTTATAATTCTTCGCACACATACACATGTCAATACTATTTTAATAAGGTTTCACTTTAAGTGCTCGTTGTAATCATTGTATCAAGCACAAAGGGTTGTATATTTTCACCCACATCTTAAATTTTTTACATCTTTTATCTATTATATTCTTACACTACACTTACACCTACATGTGGCCCCTTATAGAGATGATTCAAGGGTTTATTTTTGTGACAATAATCTTCCCATCGTTTTAATCGAATAATCTCTACATTGATAGTGCTATAAGTTTTAAATTGATATGATCTTTAGTGTGAATCGATGATCTACATTCTGAGGATATCGTACGTCCTCCTCATAGAAAATCATTCTTTGGATCGTATGTATTCTAATATTTTAATTTTTTTTTTTTTGTGCTTAATAATGTATATGTATATAGGTGGTCATACAGTGGGGATTGCACATTGTTCACTTTTCCAAGACCGGCTCTACAATTTCAACAACACTGGAAGACGTGATCCAAGCATGAACTTTTTTCTCTGGCTCTCTTTGAGATCGAGGTGTCCCCAAAACAGTAATAACAATAACAAAGTGGTTGATCTAGATCAAACACCTCGCAGTTCTTTGGTTGTTGATAACGGTTACTACAGAATGATTAAGTACTTCAACAGTGGAATCCTACAAATCGATCAAGCCCTAGCATTGGACCCATCGACTAAAGACATGGTTGCATCTCTAGCAGCCAACAGGGCTAGCTTCCCTTCTCAATTTGGTGCAGCCATGGTCAAGTTGGGTGCGGTCGGGGTCCTCACTGGAGCCGAAGGAGAGATTCGGCAAACTTGCGGAGCTGTTAATCCCAACCCGTCGACGAAGCCAACTTCAAATAACTTAATATCATCATTAATTAAAAATTAAAATCCTCAATTATAGAGATGGCTTTATATTATTCTTTTTGAAATTGGAAAATGCGCGCTTAATTTGTTTTGAGTTTTATTTATTTTCTTTTTTAAATTTGTTTTGAGTACTCTTCCATGAAGGAGGAAATGTATCAAAAAAAAATTGAAACGACCATTGTTTCAGACATGAGAATAAAAGAGATCTTTGTATGTTTTTTTTAACAGTCGTGCATGCAAATGATTGCTTTTAAGGCCTTGCTTGGTATGTATCACCGTAGATGATTGCATCTTGCAAATGTTTTTGACTGCAAGTGTTTGTTGGCGTAAATGTTATCATATTAAATGTTTATTGCTGTTTGGTACACTTGTTGATGTAAATGTACGGTAAATGTTTGTCACTGTGCACCAGCAAAATGCAAAAATTAATAACGTTTTTTTTTTTCCTTTAAAATTTTCAAAAATCTTTTTTCTAAATCAAGAGATTGTTCAGGCTTGAGATTAGAGAACCAAAGTCAGAAATCAAACACCCAAATCAAAATTTGAGAAATCAAGATGAAATCAAACATTTAAAAAATTGAACCCTGCGCCGTCCTCCGTAAGTCAAATAGCTCATTCCGGCGACAGAATTAAGGACTCAGGGATCAACCGTCGAGTAACAGCGAAGGTGGGAGTCAAAGCTTTCGTGTTTTGGAGAGGATTTTGGGGTAAGAATGAACGTATTACTATTAGGGAGGAGGGTCCAAAGTTCAAATCCAAAGTTATCATCAGTTGGGAAGGTGCAGTTTGGGTTCGTAAGGCGCTTCTTCGAGAGATCCACCGTGATTGGAAAGGAAGAGATGATTGGACTTTTAGAGGAAACGATGAATGGCTGCTCTTATCTCGTGAACGTAATGAGGGAGGCGATTTTTTACGATTATCTGTTCCTAAGAAGGGAGGAGGAGTATCATTGATATGCTTTCCGGCAGGAAAGAAATTCCAAGGTTGGTTAGATTGTGGTTCAGTTATGGCAACCTTGATGGGTACATGCCTTAACGAACAATCCCAGGAACAGAAGGGAGTAGAGGCGAATATACATCAAGCGGATGGTGGTCGTAAATGGAATCACGCGATTGTGGTGGAAGTTGATGATCCGCATCCGTCTTGGACAGAGGCGGGAACCACTATTTTACAGGGGTTTAATATAGTGGGACCTAGGGATATCCTCCCTTTCACAGAATCTAAGGCCATTATGTTCTGTGATTCTCAATCACAAGCGGGAGGGTGGGTGTCGGAATGGAAGAAGCTTGCGGGTTCCAACAAGATAATTTTATCTCCCTGGCACTCGGAAGTGAACTGTATTCCGAGCAACTCGTTACCGGCGTCTGAACCATGCTGGGTTGAGATAAAAGGCGTCCCTTTCGATTGCTGGAACGAGGAGGTTTTTAGAGAACTTGGGTCCAGGTGTGGTGGATTACTGGAAGTGGGCATGTCTTCTAGGTTATTAACCGATCTCTCAGCCATAAAGCTCAAGGTTTGTGGTCCGGTTACCAAAAAATCTTGGGTCACTACCATGAAGTTTGGCAATGTTCAGTTCTCGATGAAAGTTAAAAAATCATCAGATCCTGCTGATCGGACCACGATCAAGAAAATTTCTGTAAAAGGAATTCCGACTGTTCCGCCGAAGAAGTTTGGTGAGACCTTACCTACCATAAACAATTTTGCTGTCGATAGAGCATTGGCTGGTCAGGAGAAGTCTTACAACGCCGGTACAAATGTCCAATCAAAAGTTGGAAATTCAAATTGGTCTGACAAAGGTAAAGGGGTAGATCTGACGTACAACAGATTCATGGCTTTAGGGGACATAACGGTGGAGCGTGAGAAGGAAAAGTCAGAGAAGGAAAAAAGTTGGAATTATAAAAAAGTTAAACCAAAAAACCTTGGGGCCCCGAAGTCCAAGAAGGCGCCGATAGATGCTGGATCAGGGCTTGATGAGATAGGAAGGGCCCAGAATGTAGTGGAAGGTTGTATGGACTCGAAGGGTAAAGATTACAAATGGAGGAAAGGAAAAAAAGAAGAAATTAATAAGGTCAAAAACAAGAATGGATGGCTTCCGAAGGGTTTCTTATACCCAAACTCGAAGACAACCATAAATGATTATAATAAAGATGATAATACTACCTCGGAATCTCATTACTCGTCTGAATCTTCGGAGAATTGGGTGAGTAAGGTAAGGTCATCGTCCGTATCTAGTGAAAGTGAATCAGTCTCATCTATGTCATGGGGAAATTATATTTCAGGGGGAGAGGACGGAAGCTCTGAGAGTGAAGAAGAAGGCGAAATCAAGAGAGACGAGGCAGATTCAAATAGTATGGTCCCTGATTCGATCGAGGGTTCTTTTACTGACACTAATCTAGGAATGGAAGGCGAAATCTCATCGTCAAAACAAGGCCCAATTTTCAGAGATGAAGAGAGGGACGTTCTTCCATCTCCTCCGGAAGAATGGTTCAAAGACGCAATCAATGACCCGTCTAAGGAGAAGGTTGTTCTGGAGTATGCCTTGAAGAAATACGCCTCAATATTCAAGCAAGTAAAAGATATTGGAGAAGTTTCTGGGTTCAAATTCTCTGAGGACGAAGAAAAATTTGCAGCCATGGTTTTGCACTCGATGAAGAAACAAGGAGAGGCCTTCTTTGCCGAGTTAGGTATGAAGGTTGACAACTGATCGTGTTTCTTGTGGGTGCTGGTTGGTTATGGGTTTCTTCTTTGTTCTTTAATGTTTAACATCATTGTATGGAATGTTCGTGGTTTAAGGAATAGAGAAAGACGTATCAAGATTAAGCAGTGCCTGAAGACTTGGAAACCGAAAATTCTGATTCTTACAGAAACCAAGCTGGAAGTGGTTTCTGATAACTGTATCAAGGAGATTTGGGGTAAGGGGGAGGTTGGTTGGTATGCTTTAGACTCTTGTGGATTTTCGGGAGGCATCTTAGTAATTTGGAGAAAGGCTTCTGTGGAGGTGAAAGATATAGTTCTGGGTACATTCACGGTTAATATGCTTTGTGTTAACAAAAATGACAACTTTAATTGGTCTATGTCTGGAGTTTATGCTCCTTGTGAAGAATCCGAGAGGAGAAGATTGTGGTATGAGCTTAGTGTTATGAAGGGGTACTGGAATGTACCGTGGTGTGGGGGTGGGGAATTCAATGAAATTCGTTTCATGCATGAAAGGAAAGGCTGCCGCAAAATCAGCAGAGGAATGAAGGACCTCAACAAATTCCTTGAGTCCAATGAGCTTATTGACTTACCTTTGACCGGCGCAAAGTTTACGTATCGCAGCACTCACACTCGGCCTAAATTCAGTAAGATCGATCACTTCTTTATCTCTCCAGAATGGGAAGATCACTTTAATAATATTGTTTTAATTGCTTTACCTAGACCCATTTCTGACCATTGCCCTATTATGGTTTCGTGCGATAGTTCAGATTGGGGTCCCACTCCGTTTCGCTTCGAGACGATGTGGATCCTAAATTCTAACATTTTGGATTGCATGAAGGTTTGGTGGTCTTCGTATGTATTTTTTGGTTCTACAGGTTATATCTTCGCAAAGAAACTTCAAGCTCTAAAGGAGGATCTTAAAGTTTAGAACAGAAATGTTTTTGGCAATATAGACAGAAAAATGGATGGGCTATTGGAAGAAATGAATGGTTTCGATGTCTTAGCAGAGCAGGGCCCTTTAAGTGTGGAGGATGATTCCAAAAGAATACAGGCAATGGAAGAATTCAACAAAGTGACAGTTATGAAAGATCGTTTTTGGCGTCAAAAATCACGAGTCAGAATGGATGTGGAAGGAGATAGAAACACAGGTTTCTTCCACAAAATCACCAAAGATCGTAGGCGACAAAATCAGTTTGCTCATCTGTTTATAAATGGTGTCTTAGAAACCGACAGAGTAAAAATCAAGGATGGAATAGCAGACTACTTCGAACAGCTGTTCACAGCTGACAGTATGACTAGACCCGATGTCAGTGGTATGAATTTTAAAAAACTTCCATCCGCTTCTGCTAGTTGGCTTGAAAGACCCATTGATATTCAAGAGGTGGAGGCAGTCATTAAAATTATGGCGAAAGATCGTGCCCCAGGTCCAGATGGATTTCAGATATTGGGGTTCGAGAAATGCTAGGATTTTTTGAAAGACGACTTCATGAGGGTGGTCCGCGAATTTGAATTTAATGGTTACATTGATTGGAGACTCAAATCTACTTTATTGCTTTAGTTCCGAAGAAAAACACTGTTGAGGAAATCAAAGATCTGAGACCAATTAGCTTAATTGGAAGTGCTTACAAGATTATCTCGAAAGTGCTAGCCGAAAGACTCAAACCCCATATTTGTCATCTGATCTCATGTCAGCAGAGTGCATTCCTTAAGGGGCGACAAATTCTTGACGGAATTTTGATAGCAAATGAAGTTCTCGACTCGAGGATTAAAAGTGGTATTCCGGGTTTGGTGTGTAAAATTGATCTTGAAAAAGCTTATGACCATGTTTCTTGGGATTTCGTCATAGAGATTTTAGGATGTATGGGATTTGGCAGTAGGTGGATCAGCTGGATCAAAGGTTGTATAACTCGTATTCCCCTCCAAGTGTTAATCAAAGGATCAGCACATGGTAGCTTCATCAGTGGAAAAGGTCTGCGTCAAGGTGATCAACTATCTCCTTTTCTTTTCCTTTTGGTGTCAGAAGCTTTGAGTATCATGTTTCAAAAAGGAGTGGTAATGAAGTGGATTGGGGGTTTTAAGGTGAAAGAAGAAGGCACTACCATCAGTCATCTCCAGTATGCTGATGATACCTTGGTTATCCTTGATGCTAGCGTGTGTCAGGTCAGGTATCTCAAGTATATCCTTCTGTGTTTCGAGATGATTTCGGATTTAAAGATAAACTTACAGAAAAGTAGTATTTTTGGGGTGTGCATGGAAGAAGACATGTCGAGCTTTGCGGAGATTTTGGGTTGTAAATGAGCTGCTCTCCCATCTTCCTATCTTGGTATGCCTTTGGGGGAAAAATACAATAATAAAGATATCTGGAAAAAGGCAATTAAAGCGGTTAAAGGAAAATTAGCCTCGTGGAAAAGACCTTTGCTGTCAAAAGAGGGTAGGATGACTCTGATACAGAGAGTTCTAGCTAATATTCCCATCTATTTGATATCTATCTTTACAGCGCCTGCAACAGTAATAAAGGAGATAGAGAAAATTATGCAGAATTTTCTTTGGGATGAGCATGATGGAGGTAAAAAGATCCATTTGGTTAATTGGAAGAAGTGCTGCACTCAAAAAAAGAAAAGGGGTCTAGGGTTTAAAATGATCAAAGGTATGAATAAATCTTTACTATCTAAATGGTGGTGGAGATTTGGTAAAGAAAAAGACGCCTTGTGGAGGAAAGTAGTATGTGAAAAGTATGGCCTAGGTAATATCAGTTGGGAAACTAAAACTCCAAAAGGTTCCTACGGTTGTAGTGTTTGGAGAGGAATTTACAATGTTCTCAATACGTTCAAGCATGGTTCCAAGCTCTCCCTGGGCTGTGGGAAGGAAATTCTATTTTGGGAAGATAATTGGCTGGAGGTTGGTCCTTTATGTAAGAAATTCCCAGCCCTTTAAAAGGCATCTTCTAATAAAAAGCACACAGTAGAAGAATGACAAGTGAGAAGTATAGATTCAATTTCTTGGAATTTTGGTGTAAATCGCAGATTATATAATCATGAAATTGCTGAGGTAGTTCAATTACTGGAAATTGTAGATCAAATTATACTCTCCGAAGAACCAGACAACCTGGTTTGGAAAGAAGATAAGTCTGGGGAGTTCTCTGTTAAAAGTTGCTACGACATGGTAACAAACTCGAGTGCTCTAACTACTTTCCCTTATCGCAGGATTTGGTCTACCTTCTGGCCGAATAGGGTTGGTTTCTTTATTTGGACTGCGTGCCAGGAAAAAATATTAACGTTGGACAATCTCATAAAGAGAGGATGGTGTATTCCTAATAGATGCTATCTTTGTGAGGACGACAACGAATCAGTAAATCACCTGCTTATTCATTGCAAATTTACTAAGGAAATATGGCGCATTTTGTTCAATGGAGCCCACCTTTCGCATCGAATGCCGAATTCAATTATGGATTTGCTCAAGTCTTGGAAGATCCCAAATACTTCTGAGGAAGGTAAAGTATTATGGAAGATTATACCTGCTGCGGTTTGTTGGTGTGTTTGGAAAGAACGTAATGCGATTATCTTTCAAGATAAAAAAAGAAGTATTCGGGAGATGGTGCGCGAGGTCAAGACTCAGGTGGCTATCTGGGCAAAGATGAAACCTATTTTCAGGAATACAGATTGTATTAGTATTGTTCATCAATGGGGTCACTTTTTATTTAAACCTCCTTAGGCTCTGAGAGTTAGGTTTTGTTGTGCCCCCAGGGGGGTATTGGTTTGGTTTCTTTGCATTTCATGTCTTTTGTTCTTTTCTGGGTGGTTTTGGGTATTCTAGGTGTTTTTTGTACAAGTCTTTTGTACTTCTAATCCCTTTTAATAAGATTTTCTTGCCGATCTAAAAAAAAAATTTGAACCCTAAATTTTTCGGAATAGGTTGGAAAACTAATTGATAGCTAAACTTTTAAAAAAAAAAAAGATAAAAAAAATCTACCCTAAAATTATATATTAGCCTTTGATTAGTTATTTAAATCAAGCCCTAATTGTTTGTGAATCCATCACACAAATAAATTTGGGTTTGAAATTGAAGCAAACCAAACCTAAAACGTACAATGAAGCGCTGTGATCGTTTGCTTTACAAACGTTACCACTTATACCGCTAAGCGAGCACTCTACCATCTGAGCTACATCCTCAATTTGAATTCATTTGTGCACCCCAGATTTGCACACAAAATTATACCAGGGGACTAATTTGGGTCTAATTTGAGTATAATTTGGTCTAACGTGGATCTAATTTTGGTCTAATTTAAATAAAATAATCAGAGGTATTAGCAAAGGTGCAAATCCAAGGTGCTTGTAGCATTTTCCTTCATTTGTTATGCATTCTGTTTGTGGACCAATTCTAGGTGGTTCATGTGATGTGAAAACTGACATCTACGTACATTCTTTTTTTGAAAAATGTAAAAAAAAAGTCATTATGTTTTTAATCTTTTTTTATAAATTTAGTCCTTACTTTTAATGATTTTTATGTCCAAAACTAAAGACTAAATTTATAAAAAAGATTAAAAACATAATGACTTTTTTTACAGGGATTTTTTTCTCTCAAAATCCTTTTTTTTTTTGTTAGGATTTTTGAGTGAAATCTCTCCAAAGGCCCAACTCAAACGAGGAAGGACCTGGAATTCGAACTTACAATTAACCTCACCAATGTAAAGCCGACTTCCAACCACTCGGGCAAATGACATCTACATCTAATATCTTTGTAATGCTTATCTATGTTTGGTTCCAAGCACATGCTTTGCATGCAATAGAGGGCAATTTTGTAAAACTTTAGTCTTCAATCACATACTTTATTCTTATAAATACCCCACTTATTCATGTATTTATCGGAAGTTCTCGTAAGAATTTTTATTTTTTTCAGTTCTAAGAAATATATGGTTGTGAGTGGTTTTGTATTTATCACTAAGGTTTTTTTTTAAAAAAAATTTATTATTTTTACAAAATTTTTATGTAATAAAATCTCTACCAATAATCTCAGAACCACCTAAGATCAAAAGAAACAAGTTGGCTAAATACATTCACCTATATATTATTGTAAGTTTTAATATTTAAATCAATAATAAGAATGCTTTGCCTACTTGGGATGGCAATAGGAATATGATTTTGATGTATCTATCTTCAGTTCTACAACTCTGGTATCACACTTTAATATATGGTATTTATGAATTATCTGATATTGTATATATGGACAGATTGATGAATTTAAAGTATCCATTGCAAATACAGTTAAGTTCACTTTACTGCAAAATCAAACTCAAGCAAGTTTTAAGCATGATCATTTCCCATGGATCTTTAACCCAAATTTATCTTTCATAAATAATTTTAAAAATTTTTGTTTGATTTTTATGAGATTTGTGGACTCATTTACACAATTTTTTTAATGTAGTTGATTAGTTGGTTTAAAAAAATAATAATAATGAGATTTTTTAGAGTAAATTAACACCCGTACAATTTTAGTTCATCTTTTTTTTTGTAACTTTTAGATTTATCTAAGCTATTAAAAAAAATTGCAGTAAAATTTGATTTTGTGGGTTTTCTTAAAAATTAATTTTTTTCTTTTATATTAAAAGAATTGTTATGCGTCAATGCAAAAAAAAAAAATGAGCTATTTCTTTAATTTTTTTTAACCACTATAAAATAAAAAATTACCTATTATTTTTATGTAAACAAAAAATAATAAAAAATTATAAATTTAGAACACATTAATTAGTGAACATCACTCGTGCTTTAGCACGGGTATTAGGGGTGTGCAGCGGATCGAAACCATTGATTTTGGTTCGATCCGCATCCGACCCAATGTATGATTAGATACTGGGTTTTCAATCCAATCTGATCCGCACGGTTGATCTCATCTAATCCGATCCGCCCCAATCAAGATTGGATTGGATTGGTTTCGTCGGTTTGGGCCTATTAGGCTAAGCCTGTTAAACATACAAATTGGGCCTTTAATATTTATCAAACTCTCTATTTATGTCCCATAAAATTAAAAAATAATAGTTGGGCCCGGTTTAACTATCACATATTTTCAACTTGGGCCCATAATTATTGTATTGAGAAATTCCTTACCTGTATTTTTTGTATCTAAAAAATTGCCATCAAAGTTAGGGTTAGCTTTGTGTTGTGTTATGTATATATACATGCTTACATAGTTACATTATTACCCTTACTTATTTTGAAGAATTACAAAATATATATTATTATATGCGTAAGTGGATTGGATCGGTTGGGTATTAGTTTCGCACGTTAGGATCCGCCAATCGATCTGTACCCATTGGATTTCAGGAACTCTAAACCGATCCGTCCCGACCTCATCTTTGGATCGGTTTCGATCCAACCCAAGTTGGATTGGATTGGTCAGTTTGAACGGATCGGATTATTTTTGCACAGCTCTAACGGGTATTAAGACTTGTAATATACGATGGGACTAAACTTTTTAATTAAAATAAATCTCATTCTCCCTAAAAAAAAAGTCTCTCCTTAAAAATTTAAGAAAAATCTGAAACCCAGGTCTTCATCTAACCTGATACACCAAGTGTTAGGTGTTGACCCTAGACTATAGAGGTTTTCTGGATATTCAAACCTATGTCTTCGTCCGACGTGACCGGTTATAGTTATTAAAATTCTAAAGGAACTAAACTTTCTTACTATCTAATAAAAATTTTAATTTTTAAAAATAAATAAATAAATAAAATATGTGCTTTCTCGACGAATGCTTTCAAAATTTGATTTTTAGACTAAATAGACCACATATTATTTGGTGGAATAAATGAACTGAAATAAACCCATAATTGGTATTTTGGACATTCTCCCAATATTTTAATATCTACGAAAGAATTGATTTATGGCGCTCTAGATAACTGAAAAATTCAGTGCCCTCTGTCACAGATTCAGGCTTCCAATCCAAAAGACTAACCCATTAGGTGGAGGTGACCCAAATCCATATAAACCCTTTTCTCGCAATTCCTCCGTTGCATTCTCTCCCACCCAAATTCTGCAACACCCTCATTGCAATTGAGCCATTCTGTTTACCTGTCCATACCCTCCTTTGGGGGACCCACTACCTTTTGTGGACTCAACCACTATGTGTGGGCTCTTGGCACATCGACTCAGGCCACCCTGCATACCTATCCCCACTCTCTTTTGGGGGATCTACATGACAAACTTCTTCTGCGTGTAGACGCTTGGGGTGACATCGAAATGGGTTGGGGTTTGCTTTGATACTATTTTATCACAGGATTGAACTTCCAACTAAAAAATTTAACGAACTTAGTGGAGGTGACCCAAAGTCATATAAACTCGAACATCCCTTATCCAACAGATGTGGGATTTTCTTTTAGATAACGAATGAGTCTTGAGATGTTTGAGAAAACGAAGGGACTTAAGACTGATTTAAAGCCTGCCGCACTAGTAATTTTAAAATCATAAGTAGATTGACTAAGTTGGAGCCTGCCAACCATCACTAACTAAAGTAAACAAATGTTTATTCTTCTTCCCTTATTTGGGTGCACGTTCGGGACACCAATTCAGACTCTTGCAGAGTCGTCGGGTCATCCATCTCAAGTTGACATCCTCATTTTGGTCAACTATTTTTAAATGTAAAAAAAATAATCCTAATTATCTGAATAAAACACCTAGTTGTCTCGAGTCTCGACCGGGTTGAACGATTCGGATTCAATATCTTGCAATGCAAACTACAAATTGACTCACCAAGTTCATGACATACCGAGCTCCTACTAGCTTTTATGGTCAACTGACATGTCTCCAATTTTTTAGAAATTAGACATAAACCCCCCCGACTTTAGTCAAAATCAGAAATAAGCCAAAAACGAAAAAAGAAAAAGAAAAGGCCAGAAGCAATAGGGTGAATTATGAAACAGAATATAATAAACACACAAAAGTAATTGTTGGATGATCCAATATAAATCACATGTGACAGCTATTAGACCAATCTAATTGTTATACGATCCTGCGAAAGCATCTTTGTAGTAGTACCATATGTAGTATTTATCTGTATTAGACCAATGTAATTGTTAGATGATCCTGCCAAAGCATATGTGTAGTAGTACCATATGTAGTATTTATGTTTGATGGGACAGAGGATTTTAGGACCAATGGATTTGGACTCCCTTGCATGGCAACGAAAACAATAAATCTCAATTATATTGACACCCACAACTTCAATCTACAATTAAACCCATAACTATGGAAGTGAAGACACAACATTGGGAAGGAATATTGCAACATACCTTATTGCACCATTTATTTTTGTTGGGTCTATATGGAGATAATCTAAGGGTTAATTTTCTATGAGGATGTTCTTTTCACTATGTATATCATCATTTCTAAAATTAGCCCATTCTAAATTTTAGGCATCTCTCTTGACCGTTGATTTTTTGATAAACTTCTCATAAGGTTAGAATTTCTAGAATAGGCTAATTCACGGATATGATGATCTACATAATGAGAAAAACATCATCATGTACCGAAAACTAGCATTTGGATCATCTTTATGTGCTCACCACTTTGTCCCAAAAAAAAAAAGTGGTGCAATAAGGCATGGTAAAATATCCCTCCCCACATGCATTAAAAATGTAAAATAAAAGCTAGTTCAGTAATTTAGAACTTAAATTAAAACAATTTTTTTTAGTCAATGAGTTTTGACTAACTTCAGAGGGGCGTATGTCTAAAAACAGCCTTTTTAAAACCATGTTTTGAATTTGTCGTCCCAGTGAATTGAGAATTGGGAGACACCAACACTAGATTCTTGTTTGTTTTTTTTTTCTTTTACTTAATACGTGTGATGAAACTTTCAAATTTGATCGTGCGGTCCATTCAATCAAGTTTTTGAGTCTCTTATAAATACGAGAAGTAAGACAACTGCCATTCTCACTCAAAAAACTGTTCATTCAATCCAATTCAATTGAATCCAAAATCTAAAAATGAACAGTTTTGCAGTACTTACACTTGGGCTTGGGCTCATTTTACTTAACTTGACAACCTGCTATGGTGCATTGCAAGTAGGATTTTACAAAGGACGATGTGGAAAAAACGACGTCGAATCGATCATCAGAGGCGTTGTACAGAAACGATTTAACACCGACCCTACGATCGTAGCTGCACTCCTTCGTATGCAATTCCACGACTGTTTCGTATTGGTATGTATACATACATATTATAATTAGTTTGCTTAATTAACTTAATATATTGTCTCGAATATTTATCAATTGGCAACATGAATTCTATTTTTCCATTCAATTCTATGTAGAGAAATATATATCTTTTTATTCATTTTAAGTACATTAATCCATAATTTTTATCATTGTTTTACGCGTATTTATGTCATAATGTGCATCGTGAAGGGATGTGATGCATCGTTACTCCTAAATGGCCCTTCGAGTGAGAAAACTTCACCTCCAAACTTTAGTGTGAGAGGTTACGACCTTATCGACAAAGCGAAGGATGCTGTTGAAAAAGCTTGTCCTGGCGTCGTCTCATGTGCTGATATTATCTCCCTCGCCACCAGAGACGCTGTCTCCATGGTGCGTATATATATATATCTATACTATTATATATACTTCTACTTTGAAATCGTAAACATATTATGATCAATTTTGTTTGAACATGCATCAATGTATAGAGCGGAGGGATGAATTATAAAGTACAAACAGGAAGAAGGGACGGTTTTGTTTCCCAAGCTAAGAATGTAAATCTCCCACCTCCTTCAATTTCAGTCTCAGACTCCATCGCTGCATTTGCCCAAAAAGGACTTAATAAGACAGACATGGTTTTGCTCCTCGGTACGTACACTAAATCAACGCCTTCGTCGTCGTTCAACATTTTCGTATTAATTTTAATTGTTTACGTGATATTTTTTGTTTATTATACGATAATTAATTAAATTTCTACCGATCGATGTGTATTTCTAATTATGTATACATTTTTTTTTTTGGTTTTTGGGTGTTCTAGGTGGGCACACTGTGGGCATCACACATTGTTCACTTATCCAAAACCGGCTCTATAATTTCAGAAACAGTGGCAAACCAGATGGAACCATGGAACCAAGTCTAGCCAAGAACTTGAAAAAACTGTGTCCCCGACAACTGAAAATAGATAGCCAGGTTAATTTAGACCAAACCTTTAACAGTTCTTTGGTTGTCGATAACGGTTTCTACAAACAGGTAAAAATGAGAAGAGGAATTCTAGAGATCGATCAAGGGTTAGGGTTAGACCCATTGACTAGTTCTATAGTTTGGTCGCTAGCAGCAGATAAATCCAACTTCCAAGCTAGATTTGGTGCAGCCATGATCAAGTTGGGCGCGGTTGAAGTCCTTACGGGTAACAAAGGAGAGATTCGGAAGACTTGCGGAGCCGTTAATCCGCCAAAGCCGAAGCCAATTAGTAACTTAATATCATCACTAATTAAACCTTAAATCTCAATTATAATCAATTAATGGAACATCATGATCAATTATTGATTGAGATGGTTTGTGTTCATGTCAAACAGGCATGCATGATTTATTGGTTTGAGTTATTGTTTTTGTTGTATTTTTTTTTTATACCTTGGTGATTTGTTTTGGTTTCTTTTTTTGTTTTCTGATTTTGGGAATTTGTTTTGACTCTTCAATCAAGAAAATGTAAACGAAAAGAAACATTGAAATATGTTTCCGTCGTGACAATAACAAAGAGATATCCATTTTATTTTTACTTAACTTTTTCTTTTTTTTGAGTGATTGATTTTGCTTTATAATTGATAATTAAAAAAAACAAACAGAGAACGACTAGAATGTGGAGATGCAGTGTATCGATCCCCGTACCTCTCGCATGCTAAGCGAGCGCTCTACCATCCTTGCTACATCCCCATGCTTGTTGGGAAGTAGCACAATTACAATTTCTTTCTTTCTAAACATCCGTGTGGACCGAACGAAAGCCAAACGCAAGTTATTTCTAAACAATCCACTCGGCATCTACTAACATGCAGGATCTAAATTTAAACAGTCAAGGATCTAAATTTAAACAGTCAAGGGGAAAAAAAAAAAAAAAGATTTGCTAAGAATTTCAAAATTTTTGTTTTTAGGTTTCATGAATCCTATATAAACACACCTTAAGATTCTTCCACCCAAAAACCCAACTGAGAATCAGACTTTGCCGCAATGGCGGAGCCACGTTGAGACCAGAGGATGGCCCAGGTCCCTGCACTACTTAATAAATTCCCCTGTAAAGCTTATCAAGGGACGTGTTATACACTATATGGATATGGATAAGGGTTGTGAGTGAGGTCAAACCAGTTTAACTACAACTAAAATTTTAAAAATTGTAAAAAGGCCTTAATAAATATAGTATTTTATTAAAAAAAAACCTTAGGATATGGGATGTTAGAAAATAGGATTTTTGTCCCACTTTCAAAATAAAACCACTACCGACCAAACCCTATCTTCTTTCTCATACAATTTATGTTCCTTCATGAACCTCCGAATATAATTTTTCGGTCACCTGTAGCATTATTTTGGTGTTATTAACATTATGGATGGTGATGAAGTTGGGAAGAAAGCTCCATTAATGGGGGATTTTTCCCAAAACACTTGGAAAGAAATTATTAGATCTTCCAACTCAATCAAACAAGAAAAATCTGAGGTAAGACAACCTATTAACAAGTTTTTTCTTTCTATTGTTAAGTTCAAAACTGTATTTTTTTTTCATTCGTTGTTTGTTCTTACTGGTACAAGGGATCAATATGGTAAATGTTATATCTGGTATATAGGAACAGGATGATAAATGTTCTATCAGTGACGTAGCGGAAAAAATGATAGAAATTCTAAATAACGTTTAGAATTGAAAAACTCGAAATTAACTCTCAACTAAAGAGAAAACTCAAATATTATTAATCAAAACTATCTTGAATTCTTCTAATAAATTGTCTACTACATCTCCTTATATAATAATAAGGGTTTCCTAAACCAAATAGAATTGTAATTGAAAGAAACTTCTAATCTAACAAGGAAACTGCTAAATAATAAAAGAAAAATAGCCAAATAATAAAAATTTCTAGCTAAAATTTAAAAATTACTAAATTCCTAATTAAAGCTAAAATTGAATACGGGTCCACAAAATTTGTCTTGCATCAGTCTCCCCCACTTGAAAAAGACTCGTCCCGAGTCATCCTGTAGAATCAAATGTTCTCTCCCTAATACTTCTTTGAGATGACTCTCTCTTGAGTTGTGCATCGGAATGACTAGAAATTCAGACCCCAAGAAAATATGAATGATAGTATTAAAAATTTTCCATCTGAACTTGTAATTCCACATCCTGAAACTATCTTGAAACCTTCTGAAACATTTGAAGATATCTGCAACAAAGTCATCCTTTACCATGAACACCAATAAAGATTGTCCAATTAAATCTCGTAAAAAACCAGATGAAACTATAGTGGGTGTGTAAAACTGATCAAAAGGATCTTCATAAGGATAGAAGTTAAGTGGTGTGACATCCATCTGATATAACTCATATGTCTCCTCCTTAAATTCGACATGATTCACCTCTTGAAAATTATTATCAACAATGGCTTCAATTTTGGATGGATCAATCGTACCTTCTATGCTCTCCTCTTTGAGATTGATCGAATTATCATCATGTTCAACAAGAATTTTGGCTTCTAAAATTA
Organism: Macleaya cordata; assembly: GCA_002174775.1. Classification (NCBI taxonomy): domain Eukaryota; kingdom Viridiplantae; phylum Streptophyta; class Magnoliopsida; order Ranunculales; family Papaveraceae; genus Macleaya; species Macleaya cordata. The sequence goes on from MVGT01001370.1 coordinate 25,203, forward strand.
TATCATCACATGTAGGCAAAGCAATAGAAGAAACACAACTAGATATTACCTCAGAATCCTTAGAAACATCAGCTATATTTTCCTCTTCAACTCGTTCCACAGAGATTTCTATTTTAGTTGTCACATCATCAATGATAGGTAAATTTATAAGATTAGAGTTTACCTCATTTGTGATAACCGTTGAAACATGCTTAAGATTAGCGTTTACGTTCACTCCCAATAAGAGTTGTTGAACCAATTGTTTCAACTTATCCACCTCTCTTCCTAGGTCTCTTTTCCCATTATCAACAACTGGATTAACTGTTGTAAGGTTCTCCTATGGAAGGAATACGATCCGCAGTATCTTCTTAAATGTAGTCCAATCACTAATTATTGACTCTCCTCTGTCAAGCTGATTCCATTGCATAGTGTTAAGTCCATCATAAGTTGCCTTCGAAAGATGTTGTTCAACTATGAACACCTTATCTTCATCACAAATCCTATTATTCCATAAAAGATTTTCAATCTTTTCAAGACAAAAATCAATATGATATTGGCAATCAAAGAGTGGAACTTTAGACTACTTGTGAACTTGTATTCCTTGACGTCGTTCTCTAATATATAGTCGCCTATCACGTTGCTCATCCCAATGTAATCGTGGCTTGGAGATGAATTGAGAAAACACTTGCACATCTTCACCATCCACGTCATTAAATGCTTTACGACAATTATCAAAATCCTCTATTCTAATAATCATTGTACTAATTTAATTATGGAGATAGATGCAATATCATTGTGGTAGATTTGGACTGTACGTGACGAAACTAGATCTGGCCGAACTGGTGTAGGTTTGATCGGTTTAGACAGACTTTGGACTGACCTTGTGGTTGAATTAAAAAGGGTGGAGATGGATTAAATAAAGCAATAGGCTAACTAATAAAGTGGGCTTAAGTAGAAGCGGGCCTAAGGGACTTAAAATATGAGTTAACTAATAAAGATGGGACAAAGTAGGTTAGAATTAAGCGTTAATCACCTGGGATTTTAAGTTAAGGGTTTCCTTCAGCCTCTTCTTCTTCTTTCCAACGTAAGAGCAAAAGCAACTTCGTGATCTCGCTAGAGATGGCGAAGGAAACAACGATGGTGGTTGGACTCGGTGATTTCTTTCCTCTTGCGGTACGATACTAGTAGGCAGTCCCCTTTTTTTTCAAAATCAGCAAGCCTATATCGTTGATGAAACATTAACGAACTTCTTCGATGCAAACGAACCAGCAACTTCTTCCAATCAAATCAACACTTTTATTCTCACTGGAACCTTCAACAAATTGACCCCTTTTTTTTCCTTTGTTGTTGTTGATAGAAATCAGCAACGATTTTTTTTTTTTGGATAGATTAGATCTCCCTTAGTTCATCTTTGGCAAATCCATCGATGAATGCTAAGTTTAATCTTCCCCACGATCACTGTCAGTAGGGTTTTGTTTCTTGCTTTGTAATCACTATCAAGCCAGGCGAATCCTTGCTCTGATACCAATTGACGCAGCGGAAAAAATGATAGAAATTCTAAATTACGTTTAGAATTGAAAAACTCGAAATTAACTCTCAACTAAAGAGAAAACTCAAATATTATTAATCAAAACTATCTTGAATTCTTCTAATAAATTGTCTACTACATCTCCTTATATAATAATAAGGGTTTCCTAAACCGAATAGAATTGTAATTAAAAAGAAACTTGTAATCTAACAAGGAAACTGCTAAATAATAAAAGAAAAATACTCAAATAATAAAAATTTCTAGCTAAAATTTAAAAATTACTAAATTCCTAATTCAAGCTAAAATTGAAGACGGACCTACGAAATTTGTCCTGCATCAGTCAGGCACAAGGGAATAATATAATAAATGTTCTATCAGGAACAAGGGAACAATTTAATAAATGTTCTACTAATGATAAGTTAACAAAATTAATGTTCTATCAGTCATAAGTGAACAATATGATAAATGTTATACTATATATAAGTGGACAAAATAATAATTGTTATATCGTATACAAGTGAATAAAATGATAAATGTTCGTTGGTTATATTACCCTATGTTCATCAGTGAACTTACTTATGTTTTATAGCGAACATAATACAACATGTGAACAAAATGATCACTAACTTATGCTTTGTACACTCCCTCACTCACTCGTATGTATTTGTTATTGTAGGGTTTGAAGGTGAAAGACGATTCAGTAGATGACACAAATGTAGATAAAAGAAGTCCGATTAAACCTGAATGTAACTCTGTTGTAACTGACCATACCACTTTTTTTGTTACTGACAAGATATAATTGGTTTCTATCTAATTTTTAAGTAAATCATGAATTAAAGTTACCGAAATACAATCGTTAAATCTCTATTTGGTTGTGTTTAATACAAGTATTTGAGTCACGAAAAGTTATAACTCATTGGTGTCAAGAAATCGAAAAAAAAAACATAATATAGTTGCTGTGATGTATGCACGTGTCATGGGTCCCACCAACAGTACACGTCTAGGATTGTGAACAAGATCTACACGGTTATTTAGCTAGTATTTAGGATTTCTAGTTTTAGTTAGTTTAATATTTACTTTCTAATTAAATTAGGTCTCTTTTATTTAGTTTCTTATTTTATTAGGAGATGTTATTTGCTTCCTTTTAGGTTTAGGATTCCTTTTAGAGTTTACTTGATTGGCAAGACATTATAGTCTATAAAGATATTTTTCATGGATCATGTGGCACTTATACGGAAAGAAGCGCGTGAGAATCTTGATCAGCGTGTGGAGTCGATGGAGAAGAAGGTTTCGAATTTCACAGAAAAGTTAGATAAAATAGCCCAAGGAGTGAAGGAGTTGTTCGAACTTGTGAAGGCCATGATGATGGTGCAAGTAACAGGTAACGTAATTCCCTTGCTTGATTCGAGTATTCACTGCCCCATTTTTTTATGGTCGAATTCCACTAAAAATTTATATTTTTGGAAAGCTTTAGTAGAGATCTTCACTTCTTCTTTTGATGTTACCTGGTTTAGAACACGCAAATTTGAATTTAAATGCAATCTAGATAAAAGCAATAGTTCTAAAAGAAGTTCTTTGTTTAATAAATTGTGAAAATTATTTTTTTATATTATTTTTATTAATATATTTTGATAAAATCTATATATTTCTAAAGCACTCGTCAAGATCTTCACTTCTTTTGATGTTACCTAGTTTTGAAGCATTCAAATTCGAATATGGGCGCAATCTAAATTAAAAAAACTAGTTAAAGACAAAGTTTTATATATTGCAAAAATAAATTTGCACGGTTTAAGAACAAAATTAAAAAAAAGTATCGTTGTCTAGTCTCATTTCGAAAATCTCGATGAATTATGACATTTTTTGTATGAAAAATAAAATTAAAAAAGAAGTTATTGGCTCTAACACCAATATTTAAGGATTATTTTGAGTTAGCGAGAGAGTCAATCCTATCCAAACTTTGTTTTTGGACTTAATAGATAGTTATATTATTTTGTGGACTAAATGGATAAAAATAAAGTCATTTTGGGTGTTTTGGTCATTTTTCTTATTGTCATTATAATATTAATATCATTATTAACATGTTTTATGTGCTGTGAAGAAGCACTTAAATCTAGGGGTGTCAACGGGGCAGTTCTGGATCATATCCTAAAGGATCTAAAATCTGTACCGCTAATATGAAGGTGATTCCGATTCCGGAACCTCAATTGGTGGTTCCAGATCAGATACCGTTAGGATTTGCGAGTACCCAATACCTGTTTTTAATTTTTTTTATTTTTTTACATGAAAAGTATTTATATTTTATATTTTCGTATTCAATCATAAAATTAATTTTATTACAAAATTTTTTGTATAATAGTAATTGGTTTCTTTTGTTTTCTTTTTTAATTAAAAAAGAGAGAACTCAAAAATCCGTGTATAGTAGATTAAACTATAAAATTACAAAATTAATACGGTAGTTGGTACCCACGGTACACGTTGGGTAGAACCGAAATTAATCGTATCTAAAATGAGTATATCCAAAATTAATCGGATCCACAAAATGAGGTCCCGGAACCGCAATAAACAGTTTCGTTACCGATACGGTTATATGTAATTTGGTACCCATTGACACCCTTGCTTATATCTTACCATATTTTTACTCTTATTGTTTAGTATTTTACCATATTGTGCAATTTCGGCAAGATGAGGACCGACAAGTTTTATAATCAATCAGCTGATTTTTTCTGAGAACAATCTAGATGGTGATAAGAACATTCTCACAAAAAAATCAGACTTTAGAATGGGCCCTTTTGATGAGATTAGTCCCACATGGGATATGAGAGCTTAGCAAATCCAATATATAATGATCATGGGTCACTCCACTCATTGCTAATTGTTTTGAGTTGGATGCCTACAAAGTTACTAATATAGTATCAGAGCGTAAACCCACGTGTGATAGGCCCAACGGCCACACGTGCTCCCTGTCACCCAAAAAGAGTTTCACGTGTTAAAGACAAAAGAACACCACACGTGAGGGAGCGTTATGAGAATAGTCCTACATGAGATATGAGAGCCTAGCAAATCCAATATATAATGATCCACTCATTGCCAATTGGTTTTAAATTGGATGCCCACAAACTTAATATGGTATCCAACTCAAACCCAATTGGCAATAAATTGAGTGGCCTAGCAGGATCATTATATATTGGGTTTGCTAGGCTCTCATATCCCATGTGGGACTATTCTCATCACCTTTAGCAGCACCAATTCAGTTCTTGTTGTTGAAAGTCTAATATTTAGAATTTTGTTTTTTTATATCAGTAGGAAGATAAGAATCCAAAATATCAATTCTCCATCTTGGTCCATTAGGGTCTATAAGAGGTTGGGTATCCGGGATCCAACGGTCATTCCACAGGTTTATCCCATTTCCTAGACCCACTTCCCAAATTGTGTGTTCTTTGATGTTGAGTAAACATTTTCTAATACATACCCAAATCCATGATCCTGTTTTCTCAATCGCATCAGATAGCGGATTTGAGGAGGGGAAGTATTTGGCTCTTATCGGGCGTTTGGCAACCAGAAGCAGAAGCACTTCTGCTTCTAAAAAAAGCAAAAGTACTTTAGAGAAGTAAAAAATAAGGAGAAGTTAGTATGGTAAACTATTGACTTATAAGTCTAAAAAAATGATGAGTTATTAGTTGTTACACGGTACTCGAGGAGAAGCAACTTCTAAGAAGTAGAAAAGCAAAAAAAATTTGCTCCAAAAAGAAGTAACTTTTTTGCTTCTAGAAGTCACTTTGAAAAAATATTACCATACAAACTTTTTTGCTTTTTGACTTATATAAGTCAAAAAGTTACTTCTTAAGTGGTTGCCAAACGTACTCTTAGAATGGAGAGCAGTTCGGATTTTGAACAAGCCTCCACCCAACTCTTGCGAGTTGGGATGTATTATCAATAAAAATATCTCTGACTCCTAGGTCTCCTTTATTGACAGGCTTGCATAAGGCACGCCATGCCTTAAGGTAAAAGCCTTTAGGTTTGTCGAGTTTACCCCAATTAGTCATTTCAGATGTGAATTTCTTTAGTAGGGAAAAGCAACCCATTTAATAAATCGATAAGGCCGTTAGGACAGCTTTAACTAGAATAGATCTGCCAGCTTGAGATAGGGTCATGCCTTTCCAATTTTGCAATTTCTTCCTGAAATTTATCATAAGGGGTTCAGAACATTTGTATTTAGATTTATCGATAAATAGTGGCACACCTAGGTATGTATCTTTGATGTTTATCTTTTTTACTTTGAGAATTTTTATTAACATTCTTTCAAATTTGGTGGGGATTGTCCTGAGGCATTGCAAAAAGAAGTTAAAATTTCCAGCAGGTTGCTAGTAAAGGATTCATGAATCATTGAATCCTATATTATATAAACACACCTTAAGATTCTTTGACCCAAAAACCCAACCGAGAATCACTTTGCTGGGGATTAATTGTGCCGAGGTAAGAGCGCCTACCTGTATCCGCCCATGCAGTTAATACACAGATATTAACTACAGAGGCATCCTATAGGTACATGCTATTGGAAACAATTAAGCTCAGGCACGCTAAAACGGGACTCTTAACAAGTTAACCCAATTCTCCACCAATTCTCCACCAATGTGATGGTAAAGTCTCTTAAGAGTTGAGCCCACGACCTGAGTTTCGTAACATTTCTATACTTCTAACCATTGAACTGTCTTACCTCCGAGAAAACAAAAAGAAAAAGAGAAAAAAAAAAAAATGCCACATCGTGTACCAATCCAAGTCGAATCCAGATTAAGATATGATTTGAAGTAAAATAATTTGGATCGATCGAACCCATGTTACTTGGAAAGAATGTCTAATACGTGAAAGCCATGAAGAAAATAAATATTTGACTTTTTCAATCGTTCAAGTGAGAATCATACAAAACCACATTAGCTAGTCTTTTCTCTTAATCTCAATGCTCAATTCTTTTCTGGAAAAAAAAAAAACAAAAACAAAAACAAAAACAAAATAGCTGCTGACCGTAGATTTTTACTCAACCACAGCCAACAAGTCGCTTGCTCGACAAAAGCAGTGCCTTGCATCTGTTCCTAGATCCACCTGTGCATAAAACGAGTGTAAATGCATTAAGAAACCAATCAAATCAAAGGAAGAAAGGAAGAAAAAAAAAAAACCATCATTCACAAAATGTAAACTAAACTCAAAATTATATTCCGAGTTAAAACAGAGTCATATCCTAAAAAAACTCGAACGGGATCTTCTCAGATTTCAGGTTTCACTCTGCCGAATGAAACAGTAAAGGGTTTTTTTTTTAACGAGGAAAACAGTAGAGATATTATGGACTTGGAATATGTCTGAATGGGGATTCGAGCACTCAGGAAACAACAAGGTGTCAAAACAGTATTCAGTTTACATCTGAAAGCACATTCATAGAGGTGGGCTGTGGGCAGCTGAATAGGTCCTACATCAATCCCTTTACTAAGAGGTGTGTATATATTACATGTAGAATGATATATTGTGTAAGATGTCTTGTTTTCTACAGGCTTTTCCCTAGTCAGGTGCAGGTGGGTATCCAAACTCATTAGGGTTTTCTTTTCTATATATGCTCTTCTATGACTTGTGTTTGGGTATGAAGCAGTTTTCTGGTGATTCAATCGCCAGTGCGTTCTTGCATGTTTCAATTCGTTATCACGATTGTCTTTTTGCCTCTAACTAGTGGTAGACCCACAAAAAATGTTCCTTTGTTTATAACCTCTAACTAGTGGCAACTAGTGAAAAACCTTTAATTAAAGACTTCAAGCCCATTAAGTGGTAGTAAGTGGTTTGAGATCACTTACTACCCCTTAATGGATTTGAAGCCCAAAAATAAAGGTTTTCCTCTTACTACCACTAGTTAGTGGTTAGAAACAAAGAACATTTTTTGTGGGCCTGCCACTAGTTAGAGGCAAAAAAAACAATCACCTCCTTAGTTTTTGCTGAATAAGCATTAGCATACTCTGCACTATTTTAGTCTAATAGCCTGTTTGTTTTTTTGCCACTAATTAGTGGCAGGCTCACAAAATAGCTTTTGTTTTTAACTACTAGTTAGTGGTAGTAAGAGGAAAACCTTTAAATGATTGAAAACAACTTATCACCACTTAAAGGGTTTGAAGCCCAAAATTAAAAGTTTGCTTCTAACTACCACTAGTTAGCGGTTAAAAACAAAAGCCATTTTGTGTGGGTTTGCCACTAATTAGTGGCAAAAAAACAAACAGGCTATAAGTCTCATATCTCAATAAATTTATCGTTCTCAACTCTCAAGATTACCAAAGACATAACTAATCCATCACCGTACAAGTCAGGAAGGAAGGGCAAAGATAGTGACGATGACTCGTGATGTATACAATCATAAACATGGCTCAGATGCCGGGAGAGGGACACTTAGACACACTCATCTTCCATGTCTCTCAACATATACACGCAACAACTGCCGAGCAGAACTGCTTTTACAGACCACAAATATGATTTCCCAAACTCATGCAGAACAACACAACAAATTGCAATTTTATAGTAAAACCACTTACCTCATGTGCATTAACGTCTGAGAAAAGAACCTGCAGAAAGAGTGATGACCTTCGTTAATAATATGAAAGCACAGAATATAAGTAAATGAACATTGACTCAGTTGAAAAACTTCTATCAAGTGTCAGGGGCATTTTTCGATGGGCCAAACACTGGGCTGTAATGTGGTATCAACAGTTTGCACCACAAGCATTTTTCTTTTTTAATGATGCACCACAGGCAAGGTATCAGAACAAATTTCTAAAATGCTTAATAATCTTACTAGTTAGTGCTTACCTTCTTTCCAGCCTCTACTTCTCCAACTTCGGAACCAACAGTCAAAATCTGCAAGAGAATTAGAGAGTATTGATTAGAAATCCTCAACTAAAGGTACTATTTTTTTTTTTTTTTGCTGAAGTAGTCACGTAATGCAAATCGTTGAATTTGGCTCACCTCCCCCATCAAGTATCGCTCGAATTTAACAGCTGATTTGGGCAACAAAACTCCACCAGCAGATTTCTGTACTCCCAAAAGATTTCCTCAGTTAGCATGAGACCTTACAGCAAGGTCAGTCTTTACTGAGAAAAAATGGAGTCAAAAAATTTCACTCGTTGACAAAAGGGAACTCTATCCTCTAATATCACCTGTAAGGTAGACCGAAAGAACAATCTACTATTAGACTCTTAGGCTCTGCTTGGTACATCGTGAATATTCGCAAATGCGAAAATTCTTTGCGAATATTCACGGTTCATCATGTGTTTGTAGGTGATTGATGAGGGCATCTAATAGCAAATATTTGGTGGGATTTGCAATGGGCTTACAAAATAAACAATCTAACATTTTTTATTTATTTTTTTCTAATTTATAGAATTTTAATTAGCACCTACAAGAACCGTGAATTTTCACAGCGTACCAAGCAGGATTAGATGATCCTAAACATCCAATATGCTAGACTTTTTCAGGTATTTCTTTTGTATATCCACAGGGTGAGATACGTGGATAGGAGTGTCAATTGGGTCACTTTTCAAGTAATCACTAGGAAAGTTGAACACATGCAAGTTGTGAAATATCACAGAATATCAAATGTCTTATCACCAGTTTTTTCCATCTCATTGCGTAGAACAAAATAGAGTAACTTTAAAATTGTAAAAGTAAAAAATAAATAATAAATAATAGGAGAACTTGTGCAAAAAGTAGGATCAAACTCAGGACCTCATCGCCGAGGTGCAATATTCAAATAAAAACAATCCTCAATTCAAGTCCATTTACTACCTATAAATTTTATGGTGACATTTAAAACATTGGTAAAAAATCAATTTATTATTTTTTTCCTTTAGAGTAAAAACTTAAGTAGAAAAGATTAAACTGTCATCATCACAATCCACATCCTTCTAAGCATTTCTGTCACCCTTTTAGAACTACCCGCATTTCATATGTAAATAAGATAAGTCATAGTAATTTGTACCTCCAATAAGATGGGAATATTTTACTAACCATTAATTACACCTTCTTTTAAAACCTCCAAGGTCCTTGAACATTCTATCCAAGAACCTAAAAAATCAATTGAAGTTTAACAAAATCAAATTTCAGCTGTTTCAACTGAGCTCCAAGCTAACTCAGAATCAGAAATTCCAAACCTAGACATAAGAAGTGAGCTCTATTTAAATGGTCCGTCAAGAGTTAAAAACAAAACAATTTAGATGGTCGGTTTGCACCTCAATTTTTGCCCTAAAAAAGCAATCATTTTTTTAGATACTTGTGGAAAAATTCCATGGAGAAACAACCCATGAAAAACAGTTCCTACTCACTTCTTAAAATGCCTGCAATGATCAACTTTAATGTGCCAAAACTGACATTTTCAAGTGTTTTTTGGGTGAAAATGTAGATTTCTTCTTTACATTTGCAATCAATACAAGCCTTATATTCTGGAAGAATTAGAACTTGAAGAATCAAATAAATGAATTTGACATCTAAATAACCCAAAAAAAAAAAAAAATTCAGAAACAAAGGGGCATTTAGAACAAGTAAGAACAAAAGCAAAATTAGAAAATCACATATACCTGAGGCAACTCCTCGAGACGAATTAGAACTCTATCACTTTGTGGAACAACCTGAAATGTACAAAAGGAAGGAAAATCCAAACCCCATGAAGTTCAATTAAAAAAAAAAGTGTAAAATTTCGAAACCCAGATATGAATTTGAGGAAAAATTTTGAAAAACCTTTGTGGGTTCCCATTTCTTTGAAACAGCGTTGATCCTCAAAGTGTTAATTCGCAAACCTGTAGAAGACCCAGAAATTGTTAGTGAGAGAAAATTCTAAAGAAAGAAGAAGACGGAGAAATTCATAAGAGGGAATGTTAATTAAAGCTTTAGAGATTTTAACTAACCTGGAAGTCTCTGGTTAGAGAGAGAAGAAGGAAGGTTTAATTTGTGGGAAGAGAAGGGTTTTGCAACTGTGATGAATGAGGACGCCATGGATGGATAAGGGTAAGAGAGAGAAATGAACTGAAGCTGAGCTGAGAAAATTGAAGCACAAAACCCTCAATACAGAATCTGGGGTTTTATTGATGAGGAGTTTTAGCATTAACATCGTTGGTGACCATCCACCCTAAGCTCCTCCAGATCAAAATATATAATCTTGGATTAAATCCAACGGTCTGAAAGTTCTGTTCGTGTTTTGGAGTTAACGATGATTTCATTTTGTTACTAGTGGCACATCAAGACAGCAGAATGTAGCCAGAGAGAAATATTTTCTGTATAATCAAAGAAAGTTCTAGACTTCTTAGTCGTTCTGGAATACATGTGAACCTGCTTGACATTAGAGAAGAAGGTTACGGTTCTTGTTATGGTTCTCAAATAGGATTTCGGTTCCATTCAAATGCTCGGTATTTTGATTTTGATTTTGATTTTTCTTTTGCTTTAAGAAAGATCATTATGGAAGTAGGGAAGGGATTGAATGACTCGACCTCTTGTGATCTCAGTTGTGGGACCTATATAAAGATGATCTATATCTTGATTTTTCAGTGAGATGTTCTCATCTAGTCCTCTCCTCACTATGTATAAATCATCTTCATCAAAAATAAACCTAAAGTCTCAAATTTTCTTTTTTGATTGAATGGCATCTCAAATTTGGCAATTTTAAGGGTTGATTTAAGGGAGTTGGAGATGAATTTGACAAAATCAAACGTTGTTAGAGGCGGGACATAAATTCCCAACCCTAATCTTGACTCTTTTTTTAAACGAGTCAATTTTTTTTAACTCTAGGCATTGTTTTATATAAAAACAAAGCAACAAGTTAGGATAGGATTGAAGGGTCACGAGTTAGAAATGCTTAATCCTTACCCTGACTCGTTTAGCCACGAGCTCAGTCATGGTAGGTTTAAAACAAATTAGAATAGAGTCGACTTGCTAGTCAAGTTAGGCTTTGTCATGTCTATTACACTATAGTTTGTAGACTTTAGACTTAGGTGGCTCCTTTCAAATGAAAAGCGACTTTTATGACTAGCCCAATCCAATTCCAATCCAAGCAGTGAGTTGCACCCTAATTTTAAAGTTTAGGGAACTACTAGATAGTAAATAGTAGAAACATTTACTGATTTATTTATAGGCCCCTATTTTAGGCTTTAATATTGATATCTAAAAAATTTGACTGCTATATTTGAGTAAGAGCATAGAACGACATCATTGGAACTATCTTTAATTGGTAAAAACTCATTGACCAAATCTTCTACTTCACATATAAAAATCTAAAATTTCTCAAAATTTGTTTGACCTTAACATCCCTAACATTTTCTAAGATTTCTAGAGAGAATCATCAGTTGAAAAGATCGGACCAAGAAGATGGGTTGAAGAAGAAGATCTGCAGCTCGTTGATAGTCTAGAGGGATCGAACTTTTGTGAAATGTTCAGACCCTCTAGTGATTAACAATTAATAATCTTACTTTTGATGACTTTGTGTTAGGTTGGAGAAGTATGTAATCATTTCACAGTAGGGCTTCACTTTCTTTTTGTTGTTTTTTCCTCGTAATTATTTGAGTAAGAAAATGTTTAAACACGATTGTTTTTCGGAAAAATGACTATCGGTTATGTTATCACTAGAGGGTGCGACCATTTGATCAAATTTTTTAAATACTTGGCAAGATCAGACTAGATAAAGAAGATAAGTTGAAGAAGAAGATCAGAAGAACATTTCTAAAATGTTCACACTCTTGAGTGAGAACATCAATAGTTGCAAATGTTTAAGGAGCTTAACCATATTTTATAGCTTCTATTCATTTTTTTTTTTTTACTTATTTCAGCCAATTTATCATTCTAAGCATTGATTTTTATATGAAGATGATCTTCTCATCATGGATATTATCTTAAAAAAGAATCACATAGTTCTAAAACTTTCAACTCTATAAAAAAATCAAAATTTTAAGTTTTTTAAACCATTTATTTACCTATAATTTTCAACCAATTCTTGATAAAATTAAGAATTTCAAAAAAATGTGACGTGTGAGATATATCTGCACAATGAAGAGATCATTTTCACGCACTAAAAAAGAAGAAGAAGAAGTCAGCCCTTCGATCATTTCAACGGGCACCACAGGCTGGTGTAAGCTGAGTGTAAAGTGTGGATTCAGGTAACAAGTAAAAGAAACGGGGGCACAGGACAGATCTTGGGAT
>MVGT01001370.1:39107-49109 GCA_002174775.1 Macleaya cordata
TTTGTTTTCTGAATTTGGTGTTTTTGTTCTCTTTTTTCACAATTAAGCCTATTTATACTGTAGAAAGTGAAGAAAGAGAAGAACCCATTTCCTAGATTAGTCTTTCTTTTCTTTCCACAATTGTTCAGAAACAGTTAAGTTTAAGTTGAACAGGTAGAAGAAGAGCATCTCTCTCTCTCTCTCTCTCTCTCTCGGTTAAAAACAAAATTTAAGTAGAGGGATTGAAAAAGAGAACCCATCTCCTGAAAATTGAGTCTTGTGCGCAGGGGGCAACATATTGCAGTTCTATTGGTGGCGATGGTGGAGATTAGTTACTGCAAGTGGTTCATGATTCTTCATTTACTGCTTATTGCAGTGGTTTCTGCCAAGAACCATGGTAGTATTCTCTCACTCTCTCTGCTTTCTTTCCCTTTCCCTTTTTGTGTATATTGGAGCTGTTGTTTGCACTTTGTAATTGAATTGTTGAACATCAATTGTGAATCATGCCTTTGGATCACTTCATTGTGTTAAAGGTTTTCTCATTGATGCATATAATGTAGGCTGAATCTAAACTCTTAAGGGGTAACAATTTTGATCTTTATCCTTATGCGAAAATTCCCTATTCCGCACATCAATTGATAATTTGATATGTTTCTTATTCCTTGAATTTGTGAATGCGTAAATCCTTACATAGTAATGTAGTATCAGTGACATTAAAACTCTGTAGTTTCATTTTCAGTTATTTAAATGGATGATTTTGAATTTTCTGTACTGTATCTTATTTATGTACTCAGTGTTTGGTTACCATTACCCCGTCCACTCTGCATAGCTTTTCACCCAGGATGAACTAGTCTTTCAGTTTACGTGTTGCAAGCCATTTGAGGACTTACATTTTACATCACAGAAGTGGTCTCAGACTAACTTGGTTTTTCATAGCCTGCAAAATTACTTGTGAATACAATTTTTTTTATTTAACCCACATTTGTTATGCGTTAGCTTGCACTGCTTTCCCTTCCATTTTGGTTATGCCTTAGCTTGTTTTAAAAGCAGAAAAGCTAACTTTGATGCATTCAGTTCCATGATTGAGTATTCTAAAGATTTGATAATCATGTCTAACATTTGATCATGCACAAAGGCTATAATAAACATGAGCCACTGCACTTCATGCTTGAAAGTTTAAAACCTTTTCAAATAAGCAAAAGCATAATCAAAACAGATTAAAATGTCTCAAATGAAACTCAACAGAAATGTTTTCAATTGCGATACGCCAATACATATAACATTTGTAGGAATCAGTTCTCAAAAGAAAAAAACAAAAACATTGGTAGAAATCCATAAAGCACATAATTCTACTGATTCTTTCGCTATGTACAAATGCTTCTGCAAAACAGGAGGTATTCCAAGTTCCAGTTCGAATAGATTAATTCATTGAAAGATCTTAGCTATGGTACTGTCAACTAGTTTATGTGATTTATCAGCAGACAGAATTGTTGTCGAAGTGACATTGAAGCTGTTCATTCTTATATCTTCTAATCCTTCTCTGTGATTTACTTATCAATGCTTTGACGCAATTATAGCATCATTTTTACCAGAGTGAATAAAAAGCTCTAACTGAGAATTAGTTAAAAACATTTATTTCTTCCATGTTTAGTTTCTAATTGTCATGCATCAGGACTATATATTTCTGTTGAATTCATGGGTTTTGCATTAGATGTATTTTCAACCTATAGATGCCCTTTGTACCCATATTTTGAAAGCGATAAACTGAACTTTATAAAGATAAGATGTCCCTGTTCAATATTTGGAGAAAGGTGATTAATGATCGATAATGGATGGTAAACTCATTATTCACGTGATAATATTTATTTCAAATTTAACCATCGTTATATTGAGTTTGTACATGCTATATGGCACAGGAAACCCTGCAAACGATCTTGTCAATATCATTAATGAGAATCGAACAGTGGATAAGCTTCCAAAACTGAATGACAATCCTGGACTCGGGTGCATCGCCTTACAATATATAGAAGAATGCAAAGGAAACTGTACTAGCAACAATACTGTAAACTGTAACCCTCTGGAAGATGACTTTACTGAGGTATTTGCTCCTAACTGCGGTGTTGAGTTACCCACCTTTGGCACCATATCTGGCCGAATTGTTGGGTGTCAGTCCAAGTACGTTGAACCTTTAGAAGCCTTTTCTCGCATTCTAGTTCGAGATCAGCAGACTTTATCTGTTGTGAGAGATAAAAACCACTCTGAGGTGGGAGTGGCCTTGATTGGAAACCACCACGGGCCTTACTTTTGGTGTGTTTTATTTACTAATGACCAGATCAATTCTACATTTGTTCTTGAAGGTGGTGGAAAAGGAATCAAACAGAAGAAAGGGTGCTTCAGTGGAACCAATGTTCAATGTAGTGTGGGAGAAAGAACTAAATTGTATTTCATTAACATTATGCCCTTAATTTTCACTATATTTATCTGTTACATACATTAGTGATAGTTAATGAATAGAACTTTACAGGTGATGGATAATTACAAACTCTAATCTTTTTTTTTTTACATTTTAACTGAAGCAACATCACAACTGAACCTCTACAACCAAAATGCTACATACATTAATTTTCACCTTATGTGAAATCTCTCCAGAGACAATGGGCTCTCCTTATCTGTCATCTTCGTAGTCTTAGGTGGTTCAAAGACATTCCAGAAGCGAAGAGTCTCGTCTGCCCCAGCTGTTACCACAGTTGATCCATCTGGGCTCTGCATAAAACCAATAAAAACTTCCAGTCATCATTCACGCAGCGTATTTTTCTTTTCACTAGTTCATTGATTGTGGGGTGAAAAAAGATAACAATGAACACAAAGAAGGAAAGACTTGCCAGTCATGATGGACTTAATTTATTTTTTGGTTGTTCTGCAGGTAGATAACAATTATACTGAAATTTAGCTTTTATTTCAAACTCTTACCTGGGAAAGGTTGAGGATTCTGGCCTTGTGTCCCATTAGATCTGCAAGTTTAGACATGGAAGGGTATTTCCACAGGCATAGCCGGTTTTGGGAGAAGCCATGGCCGCTCAAGATCTCCTTCTGATGCCTGTTCCACTCCAATCCACAAATCTGCATAAGTAACAACACCAAATGAGGAATTATTTACCATGAAAAGCTAGCAAACCAAACGACAGTTATACATGAGCTTGATGTCTTGATGATATTACAACTGAATATCTATACTATTTCCATCAAGCTTCCAAGTTAAACTTGAAGGGTCATAATGGTTATGTTTTTGCCACTTTTTCCTGCATCTCTAACTACCGATGTCCTATTTCACCCTCAAAACCACCTCTCTCCTTAAAAACAAACTTCCAAATTCTACCATAAAACTGTCTCCTTTTTCTCTTAATTTTTGTTTAGCTTCTCTAAGTAACATGGTCTAGAAGGTATATTTATGTATGACGGTTTATAGAATTTGATTGACAAACCTGTGTCAACTAAATGCAACACATGTGCCTGCAGCTAGGTACCACTATAACATTTAGTAACTCTTTCAGTCCTTTACTAGCTGTATATAAGATATGGATCCCTACAACTCTGACCAACCCTTTAATGAAACAGAGCGCGACTTACCACTCCAATGATCTTAATTATCTGGTTATGAAGTACACCACCGAGAAGAAACAACACAATAGAACAAAAAAGGGTACTAATAAAGTGAATATGTAGTAAGACTTGCCTGTGCTTCAGTATCTATACTGTTAATGCACTTCCCAGTTTGTGAATTCCAGATCTTAATGCATCGATCTTCCAGGCCACCACCAGAGGCCAGTATATCAAATTGATGTGGACACCAACCAAGGGCCTTGACAGCCGCACGGTGGTCTGTGAACCGTTGCAAGCGTCTAGATGATCCCATGTTGGAAGCTTCCCATATGCAAACGGTATTGTCATTCCCACCGCTAGCCAATTGATTTCCTCCGCTTGACCATTTCAAACCACATACTTCTTTAGTATGTGCTCGTATACGGGAAATCAAGCTGTTCCTCACTCTCACTGACATAGAAAATGTAACTTATGTAAGCTTAATTTCCTTCTTATCTCTTTGTTTTTTATGTTGGACTAAATGGAAATTATTCAATGAAAGTCTCATACCGTCATGATTAATAATGGAGTTGTCCTTGCTCCCCGATGTTAGAGATTGACCTTTCCAAGCAAGGCATCCCACCCTTTGACTATGTCCTTCTAGGCTTCTCACCTGTGAAACAGCTTATAAAATTAAGATGTGTGAAATTGGAGAAGCATAGCTAAGAAAATTAGGTGGCTATGAAACATTGTTTTTGAAAACAACAGATACAAGAAATCTTGACGAAACATGTTTGGTTAGGTTGTTTTCAGATATAATCAAGAAAACAATGTAAAAAATCTGAAAACAAAACTAGTTGCTTTCGCTGTTTTCTTGAGTGAAAATTGTATCCATGTCACAGTTACTTAGATTTGAAAACAAGTTTTGGATTTAATACCAATTGTGTTTCCAGATATTAAAAAGTTTTAAATGCAACGCAGATTTCCACTTTTGATAGTTTTCAGAATTTCATAATTACGCCTCCAAGTGATGGTGTAATCATGGTCTGTAGCGATGGTGCTGCCATAGGCAATCCAGGTCGTGCTAGTGCTGGAGTAGTCTTCAGAGACTCCTTAGCTATGTTTTAGGAGCTTTAGCAGTTGATTTGGGAGTCTGCTCCAATTTTGGTGCTGAAGTTTCAGCCTTTATCCTTGCTTTAGACAGTGCAAGTTTGAAAGGATGGAGGCGTGTCTTAGTGGTGTCTGATTCCAAAGCTGCTATTCAAGCCTTTGTTAATGGTAGAGTGCCTAGGAAGGCCAGAGCTAGGTGGCTGATTTTGAGAAGAAAGTTCAACCACATTGCTCCTCGGCTATCTTCCAAGAAGTGAACTTTGCAGCCAACCTCTTAGCTAAGAGAGGAGCTAATTAGGGATGCGAGAGTTTTTTTGAGTCTCGGCCTCCTCTCTAGTATAGTGTTGAAATGCAAGATCACCCCTACTTCCGTTTCAGCTGCAAATGATTGTTGAATTCATGGGTGCTAGCCTTAGGATGCATATGCAGTTGTAGGGCACCATTTTCTGGGGATTCTTGTATAGTTTCTTTTTGCGATTAATAATTTTTTTCCTGATCTTAGCAGAAAAAAAAATATATATACCGTTGCTTCATTCTCTCACCATCTAAGCATACTCGAATACTTATTATTTCTGGATTATGTCCATTTTTTAATATAGTTCCAGAGAAAAAAATAAAATGATGGACTGAGAAAGAAGAAAAGAGAGGTTAGAAGGTATCACCAATTGGAACTTCTCAGCATCCCAAAGCTGTAGTTTGGAAGAGGATAATCCAACTGCAATTGTTTTAGCATTTTCGGACCATGCAACGCTTGTAGGATAACCATCATCACTATCAGTTTCCATCAGTCCCTGAATGTTGGTATTGCTAGCATTCCATAGATACAACTGTGAGCCCAGGGCAACAGCAAGAACATTGTTTGTTCCCCAGTCAATAAGATTCAAATAGTAGTCGTCGTTGAGTGTCGGTGCATCCAAAACCCGAAAAGCTCGCTGTGATGCCCACAAATTAAGAATTGGTAAGAAAACATATTTTTTCCAGTTATATGCTAAAATCTAGAAGAATTGAAATAGGAGATCAATTGGCCATGCCAAAAAAATTTGCAAAAAATCAGGTTGTGAAAGTATAGATGCCAAATCAGTTCATTGTTCTAAGAAGCATATTCAAATAGATCAAACAATCAACCACATACCTCCAAAGCTACTATTACATAAAGAGCATAAAAACTAACATCAAATCTTCAAGAAATGAAAAGTCGAATGATTTCGCAATTTTTTGTATTAAGAAGGATTGTTTATAATTATGGGTACTAAAATCATTCAATCTATTATTATGAACAATACATCTAGACTTTGTGAGTACATTGAATATGTATACTATCTAGTGAACCTTCAGTAAGTTCAGCCATATAATACATTGTTCAGCAAAGTACAAAATTATCAAATAATGCACTTAAAAATTTGCCCAACTTGCTAACAATGGTGGTTTACCATTTATTTGTCTTTCTCTTAAAATTTGTGCAAAATATGCACCTTTTTATTTCATTTCCTTGACAAAATCTATTAGACATCCAAGTGGTTCAAGCTTATAAAACTGATCATTCTGGTGGATTTAGTGTTATTCACAAACGAAAGGGGAAACTCTACTTCACTAGTTTTTGTTATTAATATGAATAGCAACCACTTATTCTTACACCGATTTACACAAGTCTGTGGGCCCACATGGGGATGATCCAAGGACTTTTCTTTTGTGAGGATATTCTGCTCACCAACTAGATCATCCTCACAAAAAAGTCAAATTGTTCTGAATTTTTTAACAATATTAAAAGTCGATTCAAAGTTTAAGTTTTTGAGCCATCCATTTTTACCATTAAAACTTTTGGAAGTGTTAGAAAGAAGTGATTTTGGGTGAGCATGATTTACATGTTGACAAGATCATCCTCATAAAAACATTAGCCGCTTTATTATCTCCATGAAGGCCTTACATGCCTGTTTGAATAGGGTGGAAGAATCAATTGGTGTAATGTAAAAAACTGGGGTGGAATTAGAGGTTCCTAATTTTTCAAATATTTAATTTTCAATCTTATTTCAATATTTAGTGAACTTTCCCGCCAAATTACAGAGTCCCCTGTCTCCTCCCGCTACTTCACCCCAATTTTGCCCTAATTTCAGAGAATTTGAATTCTAACAGAACAAAAAGAAGTACCGTGGGCAAACGACGTGGTGGGTTGGTATTCTTAATCCTTTCTTCTGAAAGGTCCTGCTGTTTCATCTCGTCGATATGACGAATCCGTGGTCTCTCCGATACCTTTCTCCCTCTAAAAACCAGCATCTTGAATGGTCGTCCTTCTGAATCTGATTTCAAAACTTCCTCCACTTTCCTTCGGTACTCCTCCTGATCAAAAGAAACAAGAAAAAAAAAACCCCCCATTCAATTTGTTAGGGAAGTTGGGAAAAATTTGGATTTGAATTCAAGAATGCCAGTTTGAGAGAGAGAGAGAACAAATAACGAACATTAAAAATTGAAGAAGCAGGGGAATTTGATTTCTTGAACGTCAATAAGCTGATGGCATGATCAAGATCCATCAAACTTCTGTTTGGTATAAACCGATCTCCCTACAAACCCCAGATTTCAAAATTCCAAGCATAAAGATCAGAACCAAGAAACCCGTGAAAAAATTGTGATAAAAATCGAAAAACTTCACAGAAAAGAACACAGTAACGATTGATGATTGTAACGTACCGGGAAGTCGTAACTGGTCGGAGATAACCAGTCCGACGAGTGTACTCTTGGCATTGGGGATGATGAAGTTGGTTCCATCGGTAGGGAATCGATAGGAAACCAATCCGCAAAAAAAACTCGACTGTAAAATTTTCTGTTGCGTGAGAAAACAACAGCAACCAAAAGTTACCGTTGAAACTAATGGGAGATCAGCGGAGATGGAAGTGGGCGAAAGATGATAATAATTTTGAAATAAGAGCTCTACAGCTCTACGTATTGATCACTTGCCCATATTTCTAATATATGCACCCCACCACAACCCATGTATTGGAAACAAAAATAAAAAAGGTGTAGTTATTGATTGCCGTCGTATTGCTGGGTAGGTTTGCCACCATGTAATTATATTAGTGTTTTTTTTTTTTTTTTTTCTAATTTTTTATATTTTCAAAAAAATTAATAATTCCGAAAAATATTTTAGTTTGCTCTTCAATTAGAGCTATTTTTTTTTTTTTGTTCAGTGGCGATTTCTCTTTGTTCATTGGTGGCGAATTTTTTTCGTTTGTTGGAGGTGACTTCTCTACGTCTTATCGGATGTTTCTTCTTTTGTATGTTCGTAGTAGTTTCTCAGTGTTTCTCACACAGTTGTTACTGCAGATGCATCTACTTCTTTAATTGTCATTGTATTAAATAATCCCTAGTTTCAAAATAAAATAAAATAAATCCAATATTAACAAAAATAAGATGACATTTGAATCCTAAAAATTGATGCTATTTCTATTCACACACATCATATATAAGAACTTCCTCGCTCTCAAACTTAGTCACACCCATTTCAAAATTTAAAAAAAGAAAAGAAAACTCTTTCAATCCCCTCTCCATAGACCATGAAGCCTCGCTACAAAAAAAAAATATAATAAAAAAAGACTTTTTATGATAGTTTAGAATTTTGAAGTACGATGATTTCCTATTAAATCGTCATAGAAAGTTTAAAGTTTTCTAACAGTGTGTTTGGATGTACGATTTTAGAGATAGATTTTGTGGAGATCACTGATTTGTTGAGAAACTAGTTAAATTTATAACATGATTGGGGACTAGTTTACGAACAAACTCTGGTCCTCACAAAATCTCTCTCTAAAATCCTACATCCAAATACACTACAAAAGTATTCATGATAATTTTATATGCAACGGTTACATCACAAAGACTTTTAACAACAGTTTTTAACCGTCACTAAAGGTAAATTTTTTGTAGTAGTACTCTTTCGACCACTGGCTTTGGGGTTCCATAGTTTGGGTTGGGCAGAAAGCCTAGCTATTTGACAAATTCTGATCTAGTTCCAAGCTCGAGCTAGCCAAAGCCTGGTTTGGCTCGACCCGTCCCCACCCCTAGGTTTCTAGCTTGTTTTTGGGTTGGGTTAGCTCGATGCAAGTGTTTTTAACCAGGTGTATGGCGCCTTGTTCACAATCACCCAAATTATTCACGTTTAATACTTGTACTTTTCTGTATTTCCGAATATCGTTTAATACTTCCGTCTAAACGAAACCTAATTAATAATACATGAATTTTTTAGCTAAAACGTTTAAAACACGTTTTAACCGAATTACCGAATGAAATGGGTGAAAAATACACCTACTCTATTTAATGACTATCAAATTTTCAATACAAAAAAATAAAAATAAAAAAAGAAACCCTAGCTAATTGCTTAAGGACCCTTATTTGTTTTCTTTGTTTGTCCATATGGACTCAACTTCTCTATTTATTGACACACTCGAAACTCCATGAAGCATCTAGAAGACTTGACATATTGCCGAATTTTTACTGTCGAATTTCTACATGTGAAAAGTATTAAACACAAATTAATTTTAAATCAAATATTTTTCGTACATCGAATGATTGACCGAATGTTGGACCGTATCTTATGAACCGAATAATACTCGTACTTGTGTCGTCCCGAATTTTAGCTGTATGTCGAATTGCTAACAAGGGTATGGTGTCATATATATATACGAGCCTCCCCACACGCGCTTCACGCGTATGAGTTTGATGTCCAAACGCACTACGCGCATTTCTCTATGTGACAAACTCATTTTGCCCCTACGCGCGTGTGAGTTGCCAAATTATGTGGTGCGTTATATGATATATATATATATATATATATATATATAGATATAAGAATAAAATAGGTATTATGTGGATCCACTTAGGGATGATACATGCACTAATGTTGATCTAGATGATGAATATATTATTGTTAAAAAAAATCGGCCCTTGGATCAACTAATACAATTCCTTTAATAGTGTAAACCAAGTGTAAATATATAAATTGGGTTTGGGCCTTAGGGGATATAACTGTTATTTTATAAAAGTTTAAACAATTAAAAAAAAAGGACGGATGGTGTGACAACTCGGAGCTGTCACGCAGCCACACCCCTCTCCTCCCCTTTCTCTCTTTCTCTCTCCTAAATTTTAGGAGGTTGGCGCCCCTTAGCCAGCCCAAATGGCTTAAGGGGGCAGCCCCTTAGAAGCTAGTATAGATATATGACCTTGAGATCCTATTATGAGATCATCGGATGGCATACACTTGAGGCACAGATAGATCCCATCCCTATCAAAGTTCTACTTTCAAAACTAGTAGAATTTATTCACTAAATTTAAGGGAACAAATGTTGTAAG
>MVGT01001370.1:49129-90056 GCA_002174775.1 Macleaya cordata
TTATGTACGTACTTTGCACGTATTTTTTACATTGGACTTGTTCCATAATTATAGTTGCCGTTTATTAATGTGTCATGTCGTCTTTTTTTATTTTTATAGATAAGTGTCATGTTGCTCATTTAATAATGTTATAGTGGAGTTATTTAATGCTAGGATTTTATTTAGTACCAACTATGCCCTCCATTTGATAAATAGTTTACAACTTTATATATACAATTTGCTAATAGAAAAATACACACAAGGGTAAAGTTTTGGCAAAATAGGTTTCACTCAAGTATTTATATTATATATACAAGCTTCGAGCATGTGCGTTAACCGTGTTTACGTTGGGCTTGTTCCTTATTTATAGTTATTATTTATTGATGTGTATGTTACTCAATTAATGGTATATATAGTGGAGTTATTTAATGTAGAGTTTTATTTAGTACCAACTATACCTTCCATTTGATAAATAATTTACAACTATATATACGCAATTTGCTAATAGAAAAATACTCATAAGAGTATTTTAGGAAGTTTTGACAAAATAGATTTCATTCAAGTATTTGCATTATATCATAGTATAGATATAGATATATTACGAAGTTTGTAGGCAACTAACTCAAAATTAATTGATCTTGGCTACCACGGGCCCGCGTATACATGGACTAACAAGCGTAGTAAAAGGTTTAATATAAGGTATAGACTTGATAGAGCCTTTGCTGTCTCTACTTGGCGGACTTTATTTCCTAAGGCTTCTGTTAATCACATGCCCTATATTAATTCAGATCACTGTCCGATTTTGCTGAATACAAATCCTACTCCCTTACGCAAGAAGACGGTGTTTCGGTTTGAAGCCTTTTGGATTAAACATGCTGATTATTTAAATGTGCTTCGTGATTGTTGGATATTAATGGATCATCTAAACATACAAGACCGTTTGCACCTCTTACTTGTAAATCTTCATAGATGGGGACGGGCTACATTTGGGCAGATCTCCCGAGAATTAAAACAGTTAAAGGATGTGTTATTGTTGGTCCAAAGTCAGCCATCTTCTGATGAAAATTTGAGATAGATTGAGGTTTTGACTGATAAAATTAATGAATATCTGCTGCTTGAAGAAACTTACTGGATACAACGAGATAAATCACAATGGTTGAAGGATCATGATCGAAATACTAAATATTTCCACATGATGGCTACCAACAAAAAGCGGAAAAATCGTATTCATACTTTAAAACTAGCTAATGGAACATGGTCAACTTCTATCAAGGATATTTCCATCTGTTTAATTAACCACTTTTAGCAACTATTCAACAGTGTACCTTCAACACCCACACCCCCTTCTTTTCAGATATGTCATACCCCTATAACCTCGGAGCAGAATCAAACCATTTGTACAATTCCTACAGGGGAGGAAATTGTTGAGGTTGTGCAAAACATAGGATCTTTGAAGGCCCCAGGGCCTGATGGACTCCCAGTGCTTTTCTATCAGAGAGGATAGGACGTAATTGGTTCTGATATTATTACTTTAATCCAAAGATTTTTTAATGATGTTTCTTTTCCTCCTAATTTTAATAGTACTTTTATTGCCTTAATTCCTAAAACTCAAAGCCCTACTACTCCCTCTGAGTTTCGTCCCATATCTCTATGTAATGTTACATATAAGATTGTGTTAAAAATTCTTACTAGTCGTTTACGTGGGTTTCTAGATGATCTCATTTCTCCTTTGCAGAATGCTTTTGTGCCTGGCAGACAGATTTCAGACAGTCTTGTAATTGCTCATGAGATCTTTCATTTTATGAAGCATTACATAGAGATATTCGTATTAATTCTATGGCCCCATCAATATCACATTTAATGTTTGCAGATGATCTCTTTATTTTTGGATATGCCACTTGTAAGGCAGTTTCTACTGCTAAGGAAATGCTTGATATATATTCACTATGGTCTGGACAAGTCATCAATTATGAGAAATCTTCTATTCATTTTAGCAGAAAATTGGATGCAACTGTTTGTCTGGAACTGGCGAATTTATTAGGTGTTCAGCAAATGCTGGTGAATGATAAGTATTAGGCTACCACCTTTTGCTTCCAAAGTCGAGAATATCCTCTTTTGAGGGATTATTGGCTAAATGTTCTTCACGATTAAAAGGTTGGAAAAGGGATGCACTTTCTCATGCAGGATGTTTGATGCTTATCAAATCAACGCTTGCATCAATCCCTATTTATTATGTGGCAGCTTATTTGTTACCAAAAGGTGTCTTGGACAAGATTTTGAATCTACAACGAGATTTTTGGTGGAACAAACATGAGGGGGAGCATCGATTGATTCTAACTGCTTGGTCATCTTTATGTCTCCCAAAGAATCAAGGTGGTTTAGGCATCAGAATTCCTGACAGGGTCAACTTCTCTCTAGTTATGAAATTAGCATGGAGGTTTTTAACTCAACCAGACTCATGTTGGGTTCAATTGTTAACTGCAAAATACTTGAAATTGGAATCCTACTGGACCGAAAAGAAGTATCATAATGTTTCACTGATATGGAGAAGTCTTTGTGCTGTTCGATCATCTATGAAAGAAGCTGTGTGTTGGGCAGTTGGAACATGCCATGAAATTAAAATCTAGAGTGATCCTTGGGTCCTATATCTACCAGACTTCCGAGTTGAGGGTTTACCTGGTGCTCAAAGAAAAATTTACAGAGTTGCTGATCTAATTTGTCAACATAGCAGAATGTGGAAGGTTGATCTTGTTCACGAGTGTTTTACTCCCCATGAAGCTCGTGCTATTCTTAGCATCCAGTTACCTATGGATGCTATTGCTGATAGACTTTTATGGCTTAAAACACCAATAGGTCAGTTTTCTTCAAAATCAGCATACATTATGCTTACTCAAAATGCCCCTTCTTCATCATCTCCAAAGATAAATCCAGCGCTTCATTGGAAAGCACTATGACAGTTACAAAGTATTTCACCTCGTGTTCAGATTTTTTTATGGAGGATCATCACAAACTCTATTCCTTTGAGATCGCGATTGGCTCAATTTGTTAGCTTTATTGATAACTGTTGTCCATTATGTCATGTTTCGCCCGAAGCAACTGACCATTTGTTTCTAAAGTGTGAAGTGGTGCAACTAGTTTGGTTTGGTTCTCCAATCGGCCTTCATGTTGATATGAACAAAATGACTTCACTTTAGAATATATATTTAAGGGATGGCTTTCTCAACCTAGTTCCTTTGAAGCTACAAAAATGGGTTGTGCTATTATTTGGAGTATATGGAAATCTCGAAATAGAGTGGTTTTTGATGGTTGGAAGTTTGACCCAAACGAGGTTATCACTAATGCTCTTCATGTTTACAATGAACATCTAGTTGCCGCTTGTATTTCTCCAACACTGCCACAGACCAATACTCAGGTTGGATTGGTGGAGACTTCTGCACATTGGAGTAGACCACCTGAAGGCTATATTAAAATAAATGTGGATGGTGCAACATGGAAAAATTCTATTGATGTTGGACTAGTTTCTAGAAATGAGTTCGGTGTGGTATTGGCTTGTAGATCTCTCTTTGATGGAAATTGGTCTGGGAAGGATGCTCCTCTTGAGGCAGAAGCAAGAGCTTTCTTGAAAGGTTTTGAACTTGCCATTGCAAAATTTCCTGATACCCCTACTATTATTGAAGGGGATTCTAAATTGATGGTGGACTATATCTCTGATTATCATCTTATTTTTCCTTGGTGTATTCGCAGCATTGTTCAAGATTGTAGAAGTCTCCTTAAGAGTAGCATTTTACTTTCAGTTTGTCATGTTAGTAGGCATGCGAATAAAGCAGCCCATAAGCTTGCTAGAACTGCGGCTTCAAGTCGTTTGTCTTTTGAATGGTGTTATACCATCCCCGATTGTATTTCAGATGTGGTTCTTGAGGATGCATCTAATTCTTTTATTATTGATTAATGAATGATCTTTCTCCCTCCAAAAAAAAAACTAACTCAAAATTAATTAGCTATGAGCCTATGAGTAGATAGACCTAAGATTTTGATATATTGAGTTGAAAGGTTTTCATATTCTCTTGTGGGACTATTCTCATCAGACGTTAATTTGAACCTAACACGTGTAATTATATTAGGTAACGTAGAGCATGTGTAGCCTTTAACCTTTAGGCCTATCCGTATGACCTGTTCTTATATCATATTAAGTTTGTGGATATCCAATTTAAAACTAATTAGCTATGATCGATTGGAGAGGTGCAGAATCTTTATATATTATTGAGTTGTGAGGTTTTCATAGATGATGTTAAAAAACAAACAGTTGATGATGACATACAATTCACATACCACCTCCCTTACACATAAGAGGTATTAAAGATGACATTGTTCAGCTTTTTCAACGAGAGTAGTTGGATAGATTGGATTTATTTGATCATCACAAATTAATTAAATTATTTTTTATATGTCAAAAGTCGACTCTAAAAAGTATTCCTACTATTTTCAATTGTTTTTTTTAATTTATTTCACACGTGTCCTCAGACCCGACTGGTATGCATAACAAATTAAACGTAGTTAATTTACCTTAATTATCTTCTTATACGACCATCTAACAAACAGATTTGGAAATTAAGATTGGTTTGTTTAAATTATAAAGTTGAACTGAACTTCTAAGCTACGGATTTTTTTTTTCCACTTTTTTTATTTTTTATAGAAGGATCGTGTTAAATACGATACGAAATTTTGAGGGCACTCTGCATGTACTCCACGTAAATCAGGTTGAAAATGAAACCTTGTTTGTGAAGGAACTAATAAAATAAAGAGGGAGGTTATTGCACCCCCTCTTAGAACACCCCCTTCTTATGAGGCTCACATGTGATGCATCTAGGGGCTGATTTTTTTAGAGGATGTTCTCCTCATTATGTATATCATCATATTAAAAAATTAGCTCGTTCTAAAACTTTTAACCCCCTCAAATTACTTCTTAAACATTGGTAACCATTTGACCCCTCAAATAGTTACTAATTTTTAAAGATTAATTTGAAGGGGTTAGAAGTGTTAGAGCGAAGTAATTTTTTAATATGATGATATACATAGTGAGATGCATCGCATGTAGACCCCACATGAGGAGGTGTTCTAAGAGGAGGTGCAATAACCTCCCTCTAAAATAAATATTTAAAACGTTGTGAGAAGTATCATCTAAACTGATGTTCCTTTCTTCGACTTTTGATTGACGTTAAAAGAGTCCTAGGTTTTGGTATGAGCCATCCTAGGTGAAAATCATATTGGTCAAAATTTAGGTTGACCTAATTTTGATCATATTTTACTATGAGCCATCTTCACTATTTAATAATAAAATAAGATTTTTTTTTTAAAACAAACCCTCAATCATATTTTTATTTTATTTACACCTTACTTCTACCACCACCACCACCACCATCTCCACCACCGCCACTATCGCCTCTACCTCCACCTCCACCAAAAAATCATATAGAGAGAGAAAGAGTGAGAAAGAGGAAAAAATAGAAGAAAGAGAAAGAGAGGGAAAGAGTGAGAGAAACAGAGGAGATAGAACAAATGAGAAAGAGAGAGAAAGAGAAAGTGTGAGAAACAGATGAGACAAAAAGAGAAAAAGTGAGATGAAGAGAAAGAGAAGGATCGAGAAGAGAGAGATCGATATCTTTCGCTTTCTCTATGTTCTCCCTCTCTAATGGAAGTTTTTTTTTTTGACCAGTGAAACGGACCAGAAGGGCTAAGCACGAAGACTATAAACGGACCACTAAGTCCATTTATGCACACAAAAAACGTACTTATGGAAACGAACCACTAAGTCTGTTTCTATACATTAAGAGAAATGGACTACTAAGTCCGTTTATGTACACTAAGTGAAACAGACCACTAAGTCGATTTTAGTACACTAATATAAATAGACTACTAAGTCCGCTTACATACACTAAGTGAAACGAACTGCTAAGTCTGTTTCAGTACACTAACATAAATGGACTATTAAGTCCGTTTATATACACTAAAAGAAACATATTACTAGTCCGTTTATAGTCTTCGTACTTAGCCCATCGGGTCCGTTTCACTGTAATTGTTGACCTTTGTGAAAAATCAATTTTACTGGTCAAAGTCGAAAAAAAATGGTTAAATATGCCCTGCTCTCTCTTCTCTTTAAATCAAGTACCCATTAGAGAGAAATTGAGATAGAGAGAGATCTGAAATCTTACTCTCTTTCTCACTCTTTCTCTTTCTCTTCTCCCACTCTTTATCTTTATCTTTCTCTTCTCTGACTCCTTCTCACTCTTTTTCTCAACTCCCTCTCTATTCTCTCTGGGTGATGGTGGAGGTGGAGGCGGTGGTGGAGATGGTGGCGGTAGGGATGATGATGGTGGTATGGGTGGGGTTATTTAAAAAAAAAAAGAGTTTGAATGTTTTAAAAAATAAAAATAATTAGTATTTTATTATTATAAATGAGGGTGGCTCATAGTGGGTTCCTAGGATGGCTCAAAGTGGAATTTTGGTAAAACTAAGATGGATCATACTGTAGGATGGCTCATACAAAATGTTAGGATTCTCTTTAACATCAGTCTCGAATTTTTTACCAATCTAGGGCATATATGGCCCTACCTAACAGTATAAAACATCTGGGATTTTGTTTATGTGAAAGGGTTGATTTTTTTGAACATTTCTAAACATATAAATCATTATCACAAAAAATAAGTTGATTCGAAAACTTCTAACCCTATAAAAAGTTGATATCGACAGTGAAAAATCAAAGTGAGGAAAAAGTCAACTTTTATTCGGGGTTAAGGGTTCTACAATAGGCCGATTTTTTTAAGATGATCTACATAGTAATGAAAACATTCTTACCAAAAATCAACATTTGAATCGTATCCAAGTGAGCAGGGGCAGAGCTAGAATTTTATGGTTGTAGGGGCCAAAATGTAAAAGAAATAAAATTGGGGAGGGGCCAATACATAAAATTAATCAAGTTTTATATATAATAGTACAAAAAATCAAAGGGAGTACCTTGAGGCAAGGGGTGCCAAGGTCTCCTCAGGACTCAAGGTGGCTCTGCCCCCTGCAAGTGAACATACAGACTTGGTTTCTGTTTTTGGTGTCAGTCAAACATCTGAGTCGTAAGTTTTTTAGAAATACAATCATACCACACTTTTTGTTACATGATAAAATGCTACAAGGCTCTAAATTAGACCCAAATGCTGTCCAACTGACATGTGTTATGCATTTCAGCTGTCATGTCGGTTCGAAATTGCATTTTGAGGCCAATGTCTGGTCTCCTTACGACGTAGATAATCCTCACAATAAATCACGTCGTTTTAAATTATTTTAATCTCATCTAAAATTAGTCTAAATTTTAATCTAAATTATTTATTTTATCATTAAAATTAATCTAATTTTTAGTGGCATTAAAATTTTTATAATGTTGTGACTCGCTCCCAAGATGATGTACCATCATCCCAAAAAATAAACCCATACTGTTGCCTTTACTCTTTCTAGTTTCTACGTTCAAACCTTTAATAAGAGTAGGACTTATAGCGGGCCCACTCTCACTCTCATTTGCATAATTGATGGCTTAAAATGTACAGGCCAGCAAATTTGCGGACTTCTCCAGCGAGCAGTTTCTTGCCGTTCTTTTATTTACCGTTTTATCCGTAGTCAATATAACGGTATTGCTGGAACTAGCAACTGGTATTTATTCAGAAGTTTGATTCTGTACACCGAACATTCGGTAGGTAAGTATCCGACCGTCTCCTTGCTTGCATGTCGGTACCTCAGTGAACCCAAAACATGGATTAGAACTTTCTGTTGCACACGTGGCACCATATAAATCATGGAGTTGGATAAACTATCTTAAATCGGAAGTACAGGATTCTACCTGGTTATTTAATACTAGGGACTAGTGAGCTGTACTTGATTAGTTGAAAAAAGAAACGGAAGAAGAATGGCAGTTTCGAAATTTCAAAGGAATAAAAGGGGAATTATGAATTAGATTGGTGTCTCCAATACATAAGGTGATGCGAAAAGGTTAGTGGAATCCAGATGTGCAACAAAACGTTGTTGGACTTGCTGGACAGGGAAGAGAAAAAGAAAAATCTAAAAAAAAAAAAGAAAAAACTGAGACTATTTTTTGAACTTAAAGAAGAAAGAACGACAGAAATGGATAGTTAGAGAGAGAAAGTAAAAGCTCTCAGTAGATTCAGTAGAATTATCTAGGGTTTCTTCTTCGATCTCGAAAGCGAAAGGTGCTTATCCTCTCTCTTTCTCTCAATGTTTCTTACTCTATCTAATCATCTTTCTCACTCTATCTTTACCAATATACTTGTAACGTTCTAAAATTTGGTTTGATCTGTTAGTGATTTTGGTGTCTGAGCTCTGTTTTTGAGTTGATTCTGAATTTAGAATAGTTTGGTTATGTTGATGTTTGGTTTGGTTTTGTTTTAGAAATGTAATTAATTGACATTTGGAACTGTAGATCTTGTGACTGATATCTGATGGAAAAAAGATATATATATTTTTTTTGTTGATCTCGTGATTGATATCAACTACTGTTTAAATTTGAGATTTTTAGGGAGTTAATTTGTTAGGAAATATAGACATGCATGCTTTAGTTGATATTTAACTTTTTTGGATTTCTTTTGTTACTATGATACCCATTTGAGAATTATAGACATTAATGGTATGTATGTCTTCATAATTTCCACTTATGGTGAAAAATGTAGAGAGGAAGGCAAATTCAATTTTCAAGTTGTGCTGTTATTGCAATGAACAGAACATATGACCTGTTGTGTTTACTGCGGAAACTAGGACGGATGAGCTGCATTATTTGTCAAATGTTTACAGGGAGAAATTGGCCGTGCGGCCGTGCCCATGAATAATTAAACATATCATAGTGAAATTGGTTACATGCCTAATTGCCTATACTCTTTTAAAGCTTTTAGAGTGGCAACACTTCCTCGAATCAAGCACTATCCAATGCACCAATCCTTTTAGGTTACCATATTTCCATGGGGCCTATGGTGTATGAACTGTTGACATCAACAAAAGTACCTGATGACTTCAATTTTCAACCATTGGGTTGAGTTCCAGGTTCTTCTCTTGTAAGCTTTGATGCCATGCCCCTTGTAGAGAAAGGAGGGGGATACTATTATCCACTATTAACTCAAAAAGCTTGAATTGTTAGAGGGAGGCGTAACTATATATATACTACACTGTCCCTCAATACTACACTATATACTTGACCCATGACCTCATTATTTCTGGATCATTTCAGTGGTTAATGCTAATAGAAATATTTTAAATTTGGAATTATATTTATAAAATGAGTTATTTATGTTCCTGTACAATAGTTCAATTTCTTATCTAACTCAATGGGTGGACACTTTGCAGGTTGTAGTTAATACTTCCATCACATTATATTTCTCTCGTCCTCCTGAAGCCTAAATTTGTCTCTATTGGAGGTTTATTGGCAAGAGAAAATCAGTATAGTGGGAGTTGTGACCTTGGGCAGCTCTTTGCCATCTTCAAAGCATATAAGGCTCTGCATAATCGGAATTTTATATTGAACTTTTGGCATCTTTCCTTTGTTACTTGATGCTAGGGGAAGTGATTCCACATTTTATTAAGTAGATGGATGAAGGGTCTAAATTGAACAAGTCTGGATGACTGCTAGGTTTGTATACATGCATCAGAGACCAGCTGCTTTTGGGTATCTTTGATGCTCTTGTGAACGGTGATGCATCCAGTGCTGAGTAATGGTCAGCTCTGTTGGTGCATTCTGTTGGCACATCTTTTCATATCCATGCAATTTAGTTCAGGGCATTATATCAATGAGGGAATTGAATCAGGAATCTTTTCACATGAGTATTTTGAATCAGTTCGAGGCAATGGATACGGAAGGAGCAGCGCTCAAGATATTAAAACATCAGCTTCTTTGCCCTCATCACCTACTTCAGTGTCTTGTGAGGAAGATCTGAAAGGTGTTGGCTCATTGAACACAACTTGCGTACTTAATTCGAATTTGTATTTGAATTATGATCTCTATGCATTTGGGACGGGGAGTCTAGAGTTACTCCCACACGTTTCGATTGTATGTCCCACTGAAGGTTGTTCGATAAGTTTCAATGTATCCGGCAATGTTGAAGTGGGTCAATATGCAGCTCTAGTTGCTGCCTCTATATCTGTTTCTGCTACCAATCTGACTCTGCATAGTAACTCATTCATAAACACATCATCATTGGGTGGACCACCACCTAGTCAGACTAGTGGCACTCCAATTGGCATTGATGGAGCTGGTGGAGGGCATGGAGGCCGTGGTGCATCGTGTCAGAAAAGTAATACGACAAATCTTTGGGGCGGGGATGTTTATGCATGGTCAACTCTTGATGATCCTTGGAGTTATGGGAGTAAGGGAGGCAGTACATCTGCTGAAAAGAAATTAGGAGGGAATGGAGGAGGAAGAGTCAAGCTAATTGTGAAGGATGTGCTGTATCTGAATGGATCTGTAACTGCAGAAGGAGGTGTAGGAGGTCTTAAAGGTGGAGGGGGATCAGGTGGAAGTATCAAAATTCATGCTTTAAAGCTGTAAGTATACCCCACTTGCTTGGACTAGTGTCATGCTCTTACCTCCTTATATACAAAATATTCACTCTTCCTTTGATAGAAGCACCAGAACAAGTTTCAGTCTTGTGTTAGGGAACATTTCATTCATCCTTAAAGATAAGGTTTGTTCAGGTTGTGTATCAAAATCTTGTTCTTTCCTTGTCCCTGGGCTGGCCAGTAAGAAAATGTTCCCCTTCTCGATTTCAGTGTCCATATAGAGGACTTCTAAGTTTCTAACTATGAAGTTCAGAAATGCATGTGTAATCTTATCAGTGTTCAGATTTATTTCATTTTACTCTCTCAGTATATACTAATAATTTTTTATTGTCCTTAATACAAAAGTAACTATACAAAAATAAGTAAATAACTATTACCATTCTGATCTTCTTAGATTGCAAACATGTACTTTTTGTTCTTCTTTTCGTTTCATTTATTTGTTTTGTGGTGCAAGGCAGTTGATTCTAAAGCTCCAATTATTCTCAAGATGTAAGACAATATCACTTCCATTGCATCATCTCTTCACTTGAGAAAAATAAAAATGAGTGATATTATTAAATTTCAAGATTTTCTGTGCAATTTTATGGGTTCTACTTATCTTTTTGCACTAAATGTTTGTTTATATTCAATTAATTAGGAAAGGAACTGGTACTATAAGTGCAGCAGGTGGGAGCGGATGGGGTGGAGGTGGGGGTGGAAGAATATCGTTGGACTGTTACAGCATACAAGAAGGCATAAAGGTCACTGTCCATGGTTTGTACTCCTTGTTTATATTTATTTGATGATTATTGGTGGAAGCAACAATTCCTTACTCTGTAACTCCTAAATATGCCACTTTCTTTTGCTAGAAATATATTTCACTCAACTTTGTAGCTGAAGAGAAAAACTATTTACTAAAATGGTTGCTAACAGGATAGTTATTTCATTTCGTAAATTCTTGATTCAAGCTTTGAGTTGCATATTTGTATTTAAAGAGCAGTGAGGAGCTACATGTCTCTACTGAGTTGCTGTAATATTTAAGTGTAAGTTGTTGGGGTTCAGCTGAGACGTGTTTCTTGGTCAAAGTATCCGTGATAAAGGACAGTCCCAAAGTAGCAGATTATCACCACACAAAAATAATTCACAAACAATATTATCGTTAAGTAGGAAACTGAAGCTCAAACAGAACATTTCACACTATTCATTTCCCCCTCTTAGACCCCCCACCCCCAGCATATGGACTACTCCTAAGTGATCCGACAATTGGGTTTTCTTTGTCAAAAACTAAATACAGAATTTCAAACTTTATGTTGGTTTGCCTAAGAGCTTTATGAACTATCTTGTGCTGTTTCAGGTGGTGAGAGTATTGGTTGTCCTGGGAATGCTGGTGCTGCAGGTACTATCTTCGATGCAACACTTCAGAGTCTAAAAGTTAGCAATGACAATGTTACTACACGAACAGAAACCCCTTTGCTAGATTTTCCTACAACCAGACTTTGGTCAAATGTTTATGTGGAGAACAACGCAAATGTTTTGGTTCCTCTTCTTTGGAGCAGAATTCAGGTCATTAATCTAGTCTTTTTCAACTACTTCAAATATGAATGATACTTTTTTTGCAATGCAAATCCATATAAAGTTGGTCCTAGAAAGTCTTATGTTTTAGAATTGTCTTCCTGTCAATTGATAAGCATATTTTGATGGTTTGATGGTAGAAGTGTGCAAGTTTAGCGAGTTATAATCTGTTTAAAATGGGAAAGTGTGGGCGCATTGGTAACAGGACTAGCTCTTATGTGATCTCTCTTATGGGCCTTTCTGATATTGTAGCACTGCTTGTAATTCTTTTTCTTGCTTCTTAAATCTTAAACCTAATATCACAAAAATATCTTAAATTAATAGGATCATAAGTTCTCAAGTTTTTCATAATAAGTGATCGCTTGTGGCCTGCAATCTGTCGATCATGAAGGTCATCGACCCTCTTGGTAAATGCTAAATAGTTGAGATTGAGCATGAAACTTTCAAAATACTTGCAAACAGTGGTGGTAATGGTGTGGACGCCAATTCCTGGCTTTGGGAGTTACTGTATAGGGGCTCTTTTGTGGACTGTAAGTGCCAGAAAGGTTTGTGGAAGCTGTGTGAAGGGGAGTTGGTGTTCTTGGCAGCTTAAAAGTGAAAGTAGAGAGGAGAGTTCATGCAAATCACTCATCATCATGATAGAAGTTCTGGCCACCAGCAGTGTATTTTGCATCCAGCAGGGTGTTTTTGGCCAAGATTGGAAAATGTTTGCAGATTTTGTTAGACTAGCCAGTTCGTGGCAGTCCTCTTCCCATACCTCGAGCCTGTTGCTCTGCCTATCGTGGAGTCCCAATGCCGGCTCTCAAGAGGGGGTCTGTTGCATGCAAAGAAGATCTCAGTGGGTGTGGAATCTCGGGTCCTTGTCTCATTTGCGGATGGTAGGGTGGATATGAGTTGCTGGTCGAGAGCATTAGTTTCTGAAGCTGCCACACTAGTGACTTGTGATGCTGTGACCAGAAATCAATGGTTGTGTAGCTATCTGAGATTCATGGATCTTCAGTACTGGATTCTGGTCTCAGTCTTTGTGGATCTCTTTAGAAAAAATATGACTTTTCTTGATTGTCTCATTAAAGACGTTGCAAAGTCAAATGGTTTTCTTTCTGGTTGGTATCTAGATACATAGATAAGTAGAAGCCATGACTTGGTTGAAATATTGGGCTAGACCGCTAGAATTGTCTTAAATTTTAAAAGCTTTGAAAGAAAACATATGTATATTAGCTTGGTCGAAACAAAACTATATGCATTAAGGACTCTTTTGAACACATTTTTTTTTTATCAGTAACAATAACTAATGTAGAAGAAAAGAGTCTAGAACACCAAATTTACAAGAGACAAGAAAGTTCTCACTTGGTTTTGCCTAATTCCAAAATGTCACCAAAATCTTTATAATTATAATATTCTTTCCTGTGTTCCTTAATGACTCGTAATGATTGGTCAGTCAAAATTTTCAGTGCATCAGAATTATCGAAAATTTTGTTCCGGGTTCAATGGTGATTTGAACAAAACCATCTTGATTTGTATCGATATGTACTGGTATTGTTTCAGAGTGTTTCGAAATGTCTAGGTAGAAGGACTTGGTTTTACAACTAACCTGAAGAATTTGGTCGAAACAAGATTTTATACCTTGCTTCATTGCTTGTAATCTCAGATGTAATAACATTCATCTTCAAAGATACTTCCTGTAGATCACTTTTAGTTATCGAACCTGATTGTTTCTTCATTCCATGTATTCAAACAAATGGGAAGGGAAGCATTCTGCAGATCTAGACATCTCGACTATATTTATCAGTCAGTTGGAAAACGTAGACTCCCAATCTATACTTTTCAAGATAAACCTGATACATCTCTTCCCATTGACACTCCTTTGAAGACGACCCGCACAAAAGATTCCAAAATTTTCAGCCATGCTTTCAAGTTCTCCTTCATTTTTCTTTTAACTTGTTCTATTCTTGGTGATCCATTTTGTGTTTTAACAGAACCATCATAGAATTGATTTAGTAGGCAAATGGTTAAGTGTTTACCTATGTGCGCTTAAGATCCTTATAATCCATAGGTAGGGTTTAGTAGTGGTGGGTTTGACTATTCTTTACATCGGTGTTAGGTTGTGATCAATATGCAATTTAAGTATATTACTTGACGGCTCTACTAGGTCTCCTATAGGGCTATATCTAAGGTAACAAAAACCCAGATATTTTGTATGTTCTCACTTCATATAAGGTTGTGAAGTTCTTGCTGTCTTTTTTGGTTGTAAAGGTAAGAGGCCAAATCAGTATACTGTACGGGAGCAGTATCAGCTTTGGATTGTCTGACTATCCAGTCTCAGAATTCGAACTTGTTGCAGAAGAACTTTTAATGAGTGATTCCATCATTGAGGTATGTAAGTTTCGTGATCATTTTTGTTTAAGTTTCTAATTGAAGGAAATGGGTATTCCAATTTCTTTTTTAACAAACTGTACGACATAGTTTTGCCATTTTGGTTTTGATTATCTGAAATACAATGATATTATGATGATTTTGACCTCTGCGATGATTCTTCTTCAGCCATTATTTATCTTCATTATAATTTTTTGCCTTGCGCGTCACGCCCCTAAATATTTTAATGCAATGCCATCATATAAATCAAATGTTTCAGATGTAGGTAAATACATGTGCCGAATCACACACTCAGGTGTCAAACTGTACCAACTTCTGGGTTCTATTCAGAGTATGAGCTGACATCCATAGTACATGCATTGAAAACCGCACTGAGATTGAGCTTGATTTGAATCGTTTGATTGAATTTTACATATGGATCTTGAAAGTGCAAATGTAACAAAACTCTAGGTCCTACTGTTCTGGAGAGAGAATAGGGCGGGGGGTAGGACCTTTTTAAAATAAAGAACAATGTAACAAAACTCTATCTACACATACACAAATACATTTTCCTACTTCCTAAACGGATAACTAGATAAATGACAAGCAAGTAAATCAGGATTAAGCTATGACATCATGCCTAGTAGGTCGCTGTTCAAGCATGTGCAACTTAACTTGAGCATACATTAGAAATTTAACAAAAAACACTTAAGAAGTTGCACAACACAATATTTATAGTGGTTCAGCAAACTTACTTACAACCACTGCCAGAAACTCAACCTTGAGTTCTTCCAAATTTCACTAAACTACATGGATTTAAAAGACGAGAAAAAAATGCTATGAAACTTGTGGCGGGACACACATAGATTATATGGAATTGAAGATATATGGCACTAACAAATCAAACTTGAACGTGGCTGCTGCTATTCTGCACTCCTTGTTCAAAAAGTTCCTCTTCGTTTATGTCTTCATGCTTCATTGAGAGGAATTATTACGTGAAAGGCCCATAATTGGAGAGGTCGGATCTTAACATAGTCCATGGTCAACAATGTGAGGGAGAAGATCCAAGACAGTGTAGAAGACAAAAAAAAACCCTTGCTGGTTCAATATATTGATCTTTGGATCCAAACCAGTTAATTAATATTTGAATCGTTTTAAGTGGGATCCTACTTTAAAGATATGTACCTGTAAAAAAGGAAGAAAGCAGATGGACTGTTGGATCTGACCATCTCTATTGTATGCCTTACATAAAACATTTAAGCATGGAAGGGCCAACGCTTCGTAATATCCATACCATTTTACCACTGAATATTTTACAAATCAAAATAAATTCAAGTTATTTTTGATGAAGATACCATGCAATTACATGAACTGCCATGTGCACATTGGTTCCATGCTGGATTTTTTGCGGATAAGTTAGATTTAAAAACAAAGCAAAGTGCTTAGATTGGCAATATTCCCCAACTACCCCCAANTTACCTTTTATATCAAATCAGGATCAGCTTATGCCACTAGTTACACCGCCTTGTGGGGCCCACATGGAGGCGATCCAAGGGATGATTTTCTTATGAGGATGATCTCCTCACCATGTAGATCATCCTAAAAAAAGCAGTTCATTCTAAAAATTCTAACCCGGTCAAAAGTTGGTTGAATGTTTACTAGTAAAATGGGTGACTTAGTTACTCTACCTGGCTCCAAGAGCAACTTTATGCTCCTTCTGTTATATTTGTACATGTTGGATTCAATTGGCTAAATTTGGCCAAGGTCTTTTGCCACTAGGGTATATTTGCATTTATATCTTATTGGGTGGACTGGATGCTCTAAGCACTAATGTCATTATGTTCCTTCCCTGTGCTCTATTACCATGGTAAGTCAAATTAAGCTGCAACTCCACTTTTGGTGGTGCTGTTCCATCAGTTTGTTAAATTTCAGCTTTGTGGCCATACTCCCTCAGAATCCAAAGCTGGATTTATCATAACTGCCTGCAGTTCTTTCCTAATAATAGTTTCTTTCTTTTAAAGTTTTAATGTATCTAATCTACTAAGTTAGTGTTCCTTCTACGAGTAAATCGACAGAACTGACACGGTTAAATATGTAACAAGAACACCCATTTTTAGGGCATATACTTGTCGGGGACGTGGAGACACCCCATGCTCCTGACATATTTGTGACCCCGTCTATGGGTTCGTGCAAAAGTGACATCTAGAAGAGGATTGGTGTAATCCATAAACTATGTTCAATATGCTGTAAGTTGTAACATGTAAGTTGAGCTAACTAGCTAAACAAAATTTAATTGTATGAGTATGATTAAAAAAAAAATATATATATATTCATCTCTTCTTTTTTTCTTTTTTCAATTTCTTATAATTTTGATTTTAAATACCAATAAAACAAAGTAATTAATTATTTTTAGGTTTTTGTTTGAACCAGCCTGTTGGACACCTTGCACCTGTTTCGAACTGTGAGACACTTACCGTGTCACGTTTCATAGATTCATAATGGAAAAGACTATTCTTTTTTGTTTTTTCCTATTGGGTTTTCTAAGAAGTTCTTACATGAATGAAGGTGTATGGTGCATTCAGAATTGCTGTCAAAATGTTACTTATGTGGAACTCCGAGATTCAAATTGATGGTGGTGGATTTACTAATGTTGCAACATCTGTTCTTGAAGTCAGGAATCTAGTTGTTCTCAAAGTATGTTCATTTAAACCTCATCCATATGTTATTTTGATCAGTTTCCTCATCCTTATGCTTAGTGCAAACACCCATGCTGGTTGTTGTCTCTACTCTGATTATCATCATATTTTTATTCTGACAGGAAAATTCCATCATTAGTTCGAATGCAAACTTGGGTGTTTATGGTCAAGGGCTTCTGAAGTTAGCCGGTCACGGTGATGCAATCAAAGGCCAGCGACTTTTCTTGTCACTATTTTATAACATAACTGTAAGAAGCTTTTGTAATTGGTTTTGCTAGTTATTCTGGCTGAGATTGATACATACTGTTCCTGTTTCATATTAGAAACCTTTATTTTAAAAATCTAATGATGATTGTTTGAAATTCTTAAAACTGATTTTTAACTTTTAAGAACTTAGATCTTATTACATTCAAACCAATCTCAAGCTCTGCAATATTTGCCTTCAAATTTGAGGAAGTGATCTGCCATTTGCATCAAAAGGCAATGGGACAATATTGTGCCATCCTCAAACCTAACTAGCTCTTGTCCCCTACTACTGTGCCATCTTCTTCCTAATATCATCCATTGGTAAAGGACAACTTTTTTCCAGTTCATCCTCCCAAACTCTTTCCTATCCACTCATTCAACTTTCCCTTCATGATTTCTACTTTCTATGAGAAACCAACCACTTCCTGATCTGAAAGTGAAAGCATTACCACTTGGATGCAACACGATCCACAAATTTGAAGCTTAAACACATTCTCAAGCCAGAATGGCAAAGGCCGACGGTTGGTAGCAATAATCTAGAAGACATCGTGAGGCTGATCTGGTTATCTAGATACTGTTAGAATATGTCACCACGGTTTTCATAATTTTTCTTGGAGATCTGTATTACTGTAGACTTTGTGGGTAGCCCGTATTTGTGAATACAAATCCGCTGCATGTGCATTATGCATGTTTGGTTATACTTTGAATGCCTGGCACATGAAAGTCATACTCGTGATTATAACTTCTCAAGTGGTTTGGTAACTGATTTTGGGATGTTGGTGTGTTCAATACCAATAGGCCATGATATCCGACGAAATAACGATCGGGGACCCTT
The DNA here is from genome assembly GCA_002174775.1 of Macleaya cordata. Lineage (NCBI taxonomy): Eukaryota > Viridiplantae > Streptophyta > Magnoliopsida > Ranunculales > Papaveraceae > Macleaya > Macleaya cordata. The sequence continues at coordinate 67,388 of MVGT01001370.1, forward strand.
CCTGCTTTATATATTAGTATAGCTGCTTGTGTACCATAATGAAATTACAAATTACACCATTCTCTCACTATTTTTTCTATCTTCTTCTTCCCTTCTTTCTGTTTCTTTCCATTCTTCTACTTATAGAACCCTAATCTGTCAAACTGAAGTGGTATCAGCGCGTAAGGGGTTGTCGCAGGGTTGGTTTGTTGGTCTAAGGTCGTCACGTAGTGTATTCCTGAGAGGGGTCTCTTCAATCAACTGCTACCAGAATTTGTTTGTTGCTCTAGTCTAGAATCATTAGTTGGTATATTCTGAAAGAGATTTTTCATTCCAGGGCTGCCAGTAGGTGTATTCTAGAGTTGTTAGAAGGGTAGAAATTTCGCTATAGTTGCTGCTTTTATAAACTTAACCTATCGCAGCCTATTTTTTGGTGCTGTCTATAGTTGCTCAAGTGTGACATAACAGTTATGGATGTTGACAAATCTGCTACAATAATTTTTTTTCCACCTTGTTCTTGTGGGTCTCTCGCACCGAAGGGCTTTTGTGATATTATATGGGGGCCGTTGATTGAGCCTTAAGATGCCATTCTGGATAGCAAAAAGCAAGTAGGCACAGTCTCCAATAACATACTTGAGTTCACCTAGCATCCTCCTCCGCTCCAGTGCTCAAAAATGGATGAATCCATGATTTATGACATTTAATTAGACAGTTCCTCCTTCCCACCCTTTCTATTGACTAATCTACATGTGAGCACAAACCTGTATGCAACAATCTTGTAAGACTATTTTGAGCCCATGAGTTACAATACTTGTATGCTTCCTTGACACTGTAGGGTTACTATTTGTTCCCAGACATTATATTCATACTACTTGAGGATATGCTAGAAAAGTTATTTGGTTTTCCTTATGGCTTCTGCTTAGTTGAGTGTGATGAGAGCGACAAGTGTAGAATATGTTTACCATGCAAATGTTTTCAGATATAAACGTTATTTATTTGATTATTTCTTGGGCAATAACCATAAGGAAGGTGAAAGAGATAGAAGTGGTGGTACTGGCGCATATAAAAGTAAAAACTGACTTTAATGGAGGAAAAAATACAATAGCAACAAAAGTGAGTAAGGGAGGGAGGAAGAAGGGGAGATATGGCTTTCTACCAAAAAAAAAAAAAACAATTGCTGCAATATTGCTCAAATCCGGGGGCCATAAATGTGGGCCATCGTCCAGGAGTAAAGATTTTGCTCATTTTGTAGTGGTATGGCACACCCGAACCCACCAATTTTTGTCGTCTATAAGTATTGCTAAGTTTTTCCTAGTTGCATTTAGAATTTTCATGATCATATATGTGTTTTTGGTAGTGTATTTTCTTCCCCTGAACTTTCTTGGTTCTGCTTGGTTCATTTTTTAGTTGCCTTAAGAAAGCCATCTCCTTTTCATGTTGGACAGGTTGGTCCAGGCTCCTTACTTCAGGCACCATTGGATGGTAAAACTGGTAGGAATATGTGAGTATGAAATCACCTTTATTTTCTAATTTCATTGATTTACTAATCGTTTAAATGCCTTTTTCATCGTTGATGATTTAAATTTGTTTTCTTAGGGCAACTAAATCGCATTGTGAGAGTCAAACATGCCCTATGGATTTGATAAATCCTCCTGAAGATTGTCATGTGAATAATACATTGTCTTTTTCACTTCAAGTAAGAGATGTTTTTTCTAACCTACTTATTCATGAAAATTTATCTCTAAGTACCTTGCTTATTATTTATGCTTTAGAGTCTATTATTCTGCTGATACAGAAAAGTTTATGATAATGTAAGTTTTCAAAAAAAAAAGTTTATGATTATGTTTGGATGGCTTAATATGTTTTTATATCGATTTTATCATTCTCAATATTTATAAAAAAACTAGGATCTTGTTCAAACCCCAAGCTAGAAGAGAATAGATTGTGATAGCATTATTACTTCGCAGGTCACTCGTCAAATTTATCGTTAGGTTTGTGGCCAACAAGTGTAGGATCTTGTTCAAATACCAAACCATCTCAGTCCATTTTCCTTATTTTATCACGTATTGCTGTTATTCTTAAGTCTTACCTTGTTATCATTCATGTTTTTTTCCTCTCCTAGTCTCCTCACACATCCATTTCAATGTCATTATCTCTTCTACTTTTTTTTATACAAGTTTCTTCTCCGGCAGACATTCAACTCCATAAAGCATAATTTTTAGTGCACTAAATTCTACCCAAACTAAAGTTGCCTTTATTTTTTGACTTTTGATAGTTAATTTATATTTTGCTCTTTCATTTATTGATGTCTGTCTTCTGATTTTATGCATGAGTAAATTATCATGTAGCTTCCGATCAAAATAAAATAATCATGTAGATGAAACTGATAGCATATTGGATTTAGTCAAGGATCATCACGGTTTTTGTGGTGTATTTCCATTATCCTAGTGTTCTGTGGTCTTAAATGTAGAATCCATCCATAGTAAAAAAAAACCTTAAAATTCCCCCTCATTTCAAGCTTCTAGTAGAGGGTGGCATACTGAGCTTTCATTCTCAATCATTATCTATTTTGAGCTTCATATACTAACTTATTTTGTAGCCTTATATCTAACAGTGTTTAATCTATGCAGATCTGTCGAGTTGAGGACCTTACTGTCAGTGGCCTCGTGAAGGGAAGTATTCTTCACATCAGGACAAAGACTGTTGTTATCGACTCAGATGGCATGATAAGTGCCTCGGAATTTGGTATATAATTCACTCTTCTGAACTTAAATTTTTATTGAATGAGATAAATCAGTTTCATATCTTTAAGCTCTTGCTAGTTGCTAGTATATATCATTTTGTTCAATTTCATTCTTACTCTCACATGCATCTAGTAAGTTGCTACAAGACTTGATTGTTATATATTTATGTCATTTTATCTTATTCTGAACCCTTTTTCAGGTTGCGAAGAAGGGATTGGTAAAGGAAATTATTCAAATGGAGCTGGAGGTGGTGCTGGACATGGGGGAAAGGGGGGCTCGGGCTTTTCAAATGGGATGCTAAGTGAAGGTGGTAAAAGATATGGTGATGCTGAACTTCCATGTGAGTTAGGAAGTGGAAGTGGTAGCCGTAGTAAGTCATATGGGAACATTGCCGGAGGTGGAATGATAGGTAAGACATTTTTGTTCTCATTTTGCTGAAACCTCATGAAACTAGTAAATATTATTGGAGGCTGACAAAAATGTTGTGTAACATTACAAATTGAACTTGGATGATCTATGTTTTTAGACTAAAATTAACTAGTTTCTAAGCATTCGTCTTACATTCTTTCCTTTCTCCACCATCAACTGAGGTTTGAGGTCTTTATAAACTTAAAGTTTCGATACTTTTCTTTGAGTGTAATTTTAGTTTTACTACTCGCAGCCAGGTTTAAAATTTTGAGCAAATGTTTTGTTACATTCTGAAAATTACATGAACTATATCGATACATACTGAGACAAACAGAGATGGTTTTGTTATGGTCACCACCGAAACCAAAATGAAACATTTGAAATTTTGAATCATGGTTGCAGGAACCTTCTACCCACTCCATTGTTGCTCCTTTTCAAGTTTTTAAAACAATTAATTACTGATTTACACGGTAATTTTGATATGCACCTTGTTTTTGGCCTATATTAGAGAAAATGATCTACACTTTCTGTTCATTAACATAACCCCTGGACTATAGTCAAAAATTTCTGACTAACTAACATACTTGAGCTATGATTCACTTGCTTGTTAGCTCAGATTGAAAATGACCAGAAAATCATTAAGACGACAAATTTCTTCTCTTCTTCTCTGTGCTTAGACCCAAAGGTGCTCTGCAACGAAAACCACGAGCTCGTTGGAAATCAATGAGCTCTTCACCTAAAATTAGTCATCCTTAAACTGTTCATTTTTTAATTTTTTTTGCTGCTGAGTTGTAGAAACCAACAAAGAAAAACAAACAGACAAAAGTTGCTGTCAAAAAGTTCTCTGACATTCTGTTTACATCGCAAGTTTCGGTTACACATGCACATAATATTGCACACGGATATGAAGCAATTCCAAAAGTACGAAACATTTCTCTATTGATCATTCGTGAAAGGTCATATGTTTCCCTTGATTTGGTTGTTTATGCTACTCAAACATAGAAAACAGAGTAGCATCATATCTGATCAACTAAATGATTTTATTTTGTGATGATACTTGATGGATCTCTGCACTTTGAGTTGCAGAGCTTTCTATAAAAAGGAAAAGAAATCTGAGAGATTGAGCAAGGGATTCCTATTCAGACACTCTTTTGGGGTTTAGAACCTCAACCTTCATCAAGGAAACAATACTGTTTGTTCCTGATCTCAACTTTAGTAGATTTTAATTGTTTCTGTTCCATGATATATGTTATGCCGAACATGTTTTATTCATGAGAAATCACTATGAATGGGCTACATGGTTTAAAAGCTAGCATGATGTGAGCTTAATTGTTAAAAACATTAGGAAGTTTTCAATGCATGCTATGCATCTTCATATAATCTAGAAATATATAGCTATGAAGATGTTCCTCACAAGTTTTTGGAACTTGAACTCTCTAATGTTTAATTAAGCCAGAAAAGGATTTTAATATTGATCCATGTTCATTTGGAGATCAACATCTGAATTAGTTGCCCCTTTTGTTTTTCCTAGTGATGGGTTCCGCTCAATGGCCACTTGCCAGGCTAGATATTTTTGGTTCTTTAAGCGCTGATGGTCAAAGCTATGGTAAAGCAACAACAAGCAGTAACAGCACTTTGATGGATGGACTTGGAGGTGGTTCTGGTGGGACGATTCTTCTTTTCCTTCAAGAACTCACACTCGGAGATAATTCATCTCTATCTGTTGTTGGTGGCAATGGTGGTCCTGCTGGCGGTGGTGGTGGTGGTGGTGGGAGAGTCCACTTTGACTGGTCTAGGATAGCTACCGGTGATGAATATGTTCCAATTGCAACTATAAATGGTACCATCGACAGTAGGTATGCCTAAATTTTATAAGAAGCATAGCAGAATTTTAAGTCAAGCATGGTATCATTGTATCCTTACACTTGCAAATTTGCGAATTATTAGTTATTAACCAAATCATGTCTTGAAGATTAACATTTCTTGCTTGATGCTGTTAATCCATCAAATTGCTTGCTGTTATTGGGACTGAAAACTTACTGGAGGGTTTTGAAACAATTTTGTGAAGACTGTCCATTATATTCCAAGATGTGCAAAAGTATGGCATAATATCATCCAAATCTTATACAATTCTTTCACTTGGCTGCCACATGAAGAATAGCATAGTCTACCCATGATGGTCTCCTATCCCACCCTGACAACCCCATGTTTCCTCTTCTATATAATCTTTGAGTTGAAAATGTGACTAATGAGTGCAATTGCAGAAAGCTAGCCTAGCACCACATACTACAGATGTTTAACACCTAACAGAATACTTTTCTATAATTTACATGTATTTAAATTTTTAACTGTGCCTTTCATCTGCCATACATGAGTGATTTAGTTCTTTTTTCTTGCATGACTATCCTCCCACTAAAAACTTATCAGCATATCCGAGCATAATGTTTCTTATATTTTTCCTTCTATTTTATCTTTTACAGTGGTGGGACTGGGAATAAAGGTGGTCATCATGGAGAGAATGGCACTATAACAGGAAAGAAGTGTCCCAAAGGGCTTTACGGTACATTCTGCAATGTATGCCTCGTAAATCTTTTAAATAATATTAATATGTATATGAATGTATGTATTTCCAATATGGGATCATAAATATATAATATATACACGAATGCATGTACAAGGAATAGAGAAACTATTTTGACCATCATTTCTTCTCACTTAGTTCTCTACATAAACATAACTTTGTTTGCTCTCTTTTCTTTGGGGTGTAAAAGCCTAAATGGTAATTCTTATCTTTGTTTTGGCTATTATGAACTGGATTTAGTTCCTGAACTCTGCTCAATGTCCTCTATGGTTTGAAATATATTCAGGAATGTCCTGTTGGCACATACAAAGATGTTGATGGCTCTGATGCATTTCTCTGCTCTACTTGCCCTTTAGAGTTGCTTCCTCAACGTGCAGATTTTATTTATGTACGAGGTAATTCTGTTGTATGTTTAATATGTAAACTAAAATTACTCTTGTGGCTTTTCTTACCAATGTGTGCCACATATTCACTGCAGGAGGAGTGTCTCAGCCTTCTTGTCCATATAAATGTATGTCTGAAAAGTACAGGATGCCCAATTGTTACACGCCTCTTGAGGAGCTGATATACACTTTTGGAGGGCCATGGCCTTTTGCAGTTCTCCTATCATTAATTTTAGTGCTTCTAGCTCTTCTGTTAAGTACTATAAGAATTAAATTGGTTGGATCAGATTATGCTTACCGTATGGCAAATTCTATTGAACATCACAGTCGTCACCATTTCCATTATCTCCTCTCCTTAGCAGAGGTACCTTCCTCATAAATGTGAATACTCCACATATTCTTATGTTTTTTGAAGTTCAAGTTTCTCTGTCGGAGATATATTATTCTCGTTTTGTTTTCAAGACATTTATGTAGATTTAATTTATCTAATTTAGGTGCGTGGGACCAGCAGAGCGGAAGAAACTCATAGCCATGTACACAGAATGCATTTTATGGGTCCAAATACCTTCAGAGAACCGTGGCATCTACCATACTCTCCACCTGATGCAATTATAGAGATTGTGTAAGAAAATGATTTTTACTTACAATGAGATGTTACAGCCCACAGGATGGCTGTGCAGATGGTTGTTATGAATTGGGATGTGGCATAAGGGAATAGTTTCACATCAGATGGAAAAGGGGGGATCTTGGGGTTTAAATCGGTTTGGGGTACCTCCACCTAATAGGCTAGTCTTTTGGGTTGGAAGCCCAAACCCGTGACAAGTGGTGTTAGAGCATACCCGACCCATTTCCAATGTCACGCCAAGTGCCCACACACAGGGGAGGAGTGTCCACAAAGGTAGTGGGTTCCCCAGAGGAGGGTGGGGACGGGTATGCAGGATGGCCGACTGCAACGAGGGCGTCGCAGGACTCGGGTGGGAGATAATGTTACGAATGGGGATGTGACATAGGGGAGTAGTCACATCGGATGAAAAAGGGGGGACCTTGGGGTTTAAATGGGTTTGGGTTTGGGGTATCTCCAACTAATAGGGTAGTCTTTGGGTAGGAAGTCCAAACCCATGACATGGTGCTTAACCATATAAATCAGTTAGATCATTTTAAGAAGTATGGCAGTCTTCCGGTGATAAAACCTGATGCTCTCTTGTTGTATAATATTATAGGGTCTTCCTTAACCATTGAACCACTTGCAGATTGACCTGAGCCATTTGTATGCCTTCCGTAGATTTTCTTTATCTCAATGGATTCGCTTAATCAGAAGATTCTTGTAACTGCAATTTTTTTATCTAAAAGTATGCAATTGGCCACATGGCTAGGCTTACCTAATCAGGCTCATTTTTGGTCCAGTGGATACTCTTTGTTCAATCCTCTTGAATGGACAATCCAAATCCTAGGAACTTATGTGAATTGTAGTGTTAATGTCCATGACATTGCAGATGAAATATTTATACTTTGTTGGTAACCCATTCCTCCTATATATCCTACAATCTCCTTTTTTAATTTAGGTCTTGCATGCTTACTCAATCTGCAGGTATGAAGATGCTTTCAATAGATTCATTGATGAAATCAACTCCGTTGCTGCATATGAGTGGTGGGAAGGGTCAGTACATAGCATACTTTCAGTGCTTGCTTATCCTTGTGCGTGGTCTTGGAAACAGTGGCGCCGGAGAAATAAGATTCATCGCCTTCAGGAATATGTCAAGTCAGAATATGATCATTCATGTCTTCGCTCTTGCAGATCTCGTGCTCTTTACAAAGGGATGAAGGTTTGACTGATTTATACTTTACTTCGTTTTTTAGTTTGTTTACATATCAGTTCCCTTCTATATTTGAAGCTCTTTTACTTTAGACATCTAGTGTACTATCACCAAATGTTTAACTTTAATGGAAGGACTTTTATTTATCAAAAGCCACTTACCATGAAGACCGTTCATTGCTTTACTCATAACTCATGGGGATGGCATGTGGATGGCTTGGGAACCAGTGACCAGTGGATGCCGTCTATGAGAGTTTTATGTCATTGACTCAGTGCAATTGAAACCATCTGACCCATGTTTCTGAAATTCTTGAGTAGGTTCTTCTGAATGTTCAATCATTAAATGTACAAATCAGATGGTAGCCTGTCCTCACCCTTATGTGAATGTTTTTCCTGAAATAATAAAGCCATTGAGTATTTGAAAGTTGTGTACACATCATTACGTATTTATTTTCTTCATTTGGATGAGTGCCAGGTTGGAGCAACACCAGACTTAATGGTTGCGTACATTGATTTCTTCCTTGGTGGTGATGAAAAACGATTAGATGTGGCCTCCATACAGCAGAGATTTCCCATTTGCACCATCTTTGGTGGGGATGGAAGCTATATGTCACCTTACAATCTTCACAGTGACACGTTGTTGACCAATCTTCTCAGCCAGGTAGCTTAATTGCATCTGCAAAGTTTTAATGTAGTTACAAATTGCAATATTCATTTCTCAGATCAAGTCAAATGCCATTACATTCTCAGCATGTTCCTGCAACAATCTGGAACCGCTTGGTTGCTGGTTTGAATGCTCAGTTAAGGACAGTGAGGCAAGGATGCATCCGTTCTGCACTAGTTCCTGTTCTTAATTGGATCAGTACTCATGCAAACCCGAAACTAGAGTTCCACAGGGTTAGAATCGAGCTGGGATGGTTCCAGGCAACGGCTTCTGGTTACTACCAGTTGGGTATCTTGATAGCAGTTGGTGATTATTCTGTCCACCACATGCAGCAGTCTGATTCACTGGGTGGGAGTAGCAGTGAACCACCGAGGTACCTTTAAGTTGCATATTTAAGAAATTTACAGTAAAACAACTACTATTAGTTTATGCAGTTCTCATTGCATAAAGCTTCTATAGACGCACATGACCTGTATAACAAAGGACTTGTTATTTTGTTATAAGAAACTTATCAAATGTCACAAAAACTATGTGACTGACCGCATTTAACAAGTCAAATATAACTTCTTAATATCATTGTGTTTTTTTATGTTCTTAATATAAAAAAATGCACAAAGGCACATACACAGACATGCCTAGTGCAGTTGGTGATGTGTATTTTTCTTCAATTTTTTTTTTAAACTCACGCAAGAGCTTAATTTTCATTTGATGTGCACACCAGTTTGTTTGTGCCTTTTCCATTGGGCTTGATCTTTGTTCCACTATGTATCAATTGTAACTCGTCCGACAGTACATCACTTAGGTTGGGTATGGTTACAACCATTCAGTAGAAAAAGCAACCAAACATCGACTTCAAGAAAGAAGTGATCAGAATGTGGTTTAATAGTCTTTAGAAAACTCAAAAGAAAATTTAGCATTGGATGACATAACGAACTAATGCAATCGATAAAAAAATCTGTTTGATTGTTAGGAATCTTGGTAGTAATGATTTTCTGACATTTTTTGGCTCAGTATTATCTCTTGTGGTGGGCCTTACTAATTGAATGGGTTGTACCAATTTCTAGTGAGTAATATGGGTTCTGCAGTGAAGAAAGGCTTCTATAGCTTTTATAAACACAAAACACTATTTAAGATCATCAGACAAAATGTACAGGCTTGAATGTCAATCGAGTTTCTGAAAGGCAGCTTCTCTAACGAATTGTGTTTCATTTCTCTTTCGACACATATTTTTTGCGTTGTTTGCTGATTAATGGGGTACTCATACATTTTTTAACATCAAATTCCAGAAAACGTGCCTCATCTGCACTTAAAAGCATTAAGCAGTTGCAACAAAGTCTTCCATACACCAGTCATGCATTGTCTCGCAAAAGAATAACTGGAGGAACAAATGGAGGGGTTATAGATGATGCAACATTGAAATCCTTGGATTATAAAAGGGATTTCCTCTTTCCTTTTTCTCTTTTATTGCACAACACCAGGCCAATTGGTCTTCAGGTAAAAATATGGCATTACATGTTACTCCTATACTAAACTGAGTAAATAGGGTTTGTTTTCATTATAAGTTACAGATATCTCTGTCTTTCAGGATACACTGCAACTCCTAATCTCTGTCATGCTCTTGGGAGATCTTGCTATCACCGTCCTTACATTGATTCACTTCTACTGGATGTCTCTTGGAGCCTTTCTTGCTTTCTTACTGATTCTTCCACTATCCTTACTTTCTCCTTTCCCTGCGGGTTTGAATGCCCTTTTCAGTCAAGGACCTAAAAGACCTTCACTTGCTCGTGTCTATGCATTGTGGAATGGGACCTCATTTTCAAACATTGTAAGTTAGTGCTTAAGTTTGTAATGCAAGTATAATTTTTATATAATTCTTCTTCTATGAATGTGCATCCTTATCAAGTAATATCTCATCATATTTTCATGATGTTTGACGTGTTTTATATATGTGATTGATCATGAGTATTTCCTATTAGTTTAAAATTTAAATATGTTAAGTAGGCTAACGCATGGGGTAACATAAACTTATCACTGAGTTACAGGTAGAAACACTAAAATCCTACATTTTTTTATGGTTCATTTTTATTTCTAGTAGAGTTCAACTGTTAACATGAAAAGCACCAAGTATGGAGATATACCTTTTTGCCCTTTTCCTAAGGAAGATTTTGTGATGCCAGAATTTCATGATAGGGTGTGCGAATTAAAAGATTAAGCGACCTTAATTAATTTAAAACTGGTTTGGAGCGTGTATGGAACAATGTCTACAGTGTTATCCATATACATCTGAAACATAACCCTTCGGTTGTCTGTCATCCACATGGAATACTAGCAGTCTTCTTTCTTAAATGCCAAAAATACCCTTCCACGTGTCTATTTCATTCTTAAATGCCAAAGCGGTACTTCGACCTATCTCTTTCCTTCATCTCAAACTCTACTTCTTTGCATGAAAACTCTCTTCTTTTTAGATGCCATCGCTCTTACAATCTCCCTTATATTCTATAACCAACAATAATTTCTCAAACTCCTCACCTTTAAGGGAAAGTAACAATTTTTTTTCAGTTAATTATTTAGTGATGTTGCCAACATGGCCTTATATATATGGATAGCTACTTTTAAAGAGGTTACCCTGATGATGGTAGGGCAATAAGGTACGTCCTTTTCTATTAAACTAGAAAATTATCAGTAGTAATTTTTTTTTTTGTTGCCATAGATTATATATTTACATGTGGATGAGAAGAAAGAGAGAAGATCTTTTTTTTTTTTATAGTGAAAGAAAGAAGATCTTTATGTCCAAATTGGATTTGGAAAAACCTCATCACAACAGGAAGTGAAAGTTTTATGGTGCTGGAACAAAGCGTGGGTTTTACTAAGAGATGGAGAAGGTGGATCAATCAATTGCTGTATTGACTCAATGTGAAAATAACACATTTCATGGATTTGATAATATAGTATTTTCTAAATTATTAAAATCTTAGTGAAATTTTTGTTAGCTTTAGAAAATAATAAAATATCAATGAAAACATATTAATAAGTCATCAGGATGGGTTTTCTAGGGTATCCTCCTAGCAGCAAATATTAAACAATGGAATAGGGAAGTTATGAGTGGAAGAAGCCTCTAAAGGGTTGGTACAGCTTAATATTGATGCTGATGCATTGGGGGGCCAGGGCTGGCCAATCTCGGTAGTATTATGATTGGATAATACAATCAAAGCGAATAAAAAATTCAATGATTTGTGTTGTCTTTCTATATCCAAATATGACTCTGATACTCTCACATATAAAATATACAGCTTGCCCGTCATTTTAGTTTTCAATATTTTTGTTAATACCTTAGCTTTTTTCATGAGGCCAATGTGGAAATCGTGCAGGTTGTAGCTTTCATTTGTGGCCTTTTGCATTATGGATTCTTTTCACCCAACCTGCCCAAGAAGGCTAATGCATGGAACGTTAGAAGGTACGATTTTTATTTTTATTTATTTTTAACCTGTATTAGCTATAAAAATCATATTTGAAAGACTCATGGTCCAACAACTTAACTAGTTTGGTTGGATAGTAAGAATTTCAAATGATTTTCTATGAAGAGAATAAAAGTTATATACTTGTTTATAGCCTGCAATGTACCCTTAGTTTTTGTAATGGGTGTAGTATCCATGTCAACATGCATCGAATTCTAACACTATGTGGATAACTTTATAAGGACAGGATCTGTTTACACCATGGTTAAATCGGTTTGTGGGGTCTACATGGAGATGATGCACATGCTGATTTTTTTAGGATGATATCTTCTCACCATATAGATCGAAAAAAAATCAGATTGTTTCAAAACTTTTAACTCCATCAAAAGTTGGTTGAATTTAAGCTTTCTGGATCATCCATTCTACCATTAAGTTTCAACCAACTTTTGATGGGGTTAAAAATTTTAGAACAATATGAATTTTTTTAAAATATGATGATCTACATGGTGGGGAGATAAAACACTAGCCCTTGGATCATTTCCATGTGGACTCCATAAACAGTGTAACCGTGGTATAAGAGTGAATGGTCTAAACGAATCATGTTAGTGTAATAGGTTGATCAATCTCTTGAGTAGATTGATGAGGCTGGTCCACTAAAAAAAATTTACAGATGTTCAGCATTGTAGCTTGCATCACTTTTTGGAACAAATAGGAAGATTGAATTATTCCAATAAGTCAATTTTTGACTTAAATCTCATAGTGAAGAACTTAGCTTATTAGCCTTTGGTTGTTGAGTGATCCTTTTCTTTTTCTCTTCTTTGTTTTTATTTCCTCCTCCTCCTGAATGTTTTCATTTTTGTGGTTTATTGTTCATTGCGCACAGAGATTATGACAGATGGTGGGTTCTACCAACTATCCTTCTTCTAGTAAAGTCAATACAAGCTCGTTTCGTCGATAGGCATATAGCAAATCTAGAGATTCAAGATCCTACTCTATTCAGCCAAGATCCTGAGAGTTTCTGGGGCCATGAGACCCCTTCATAAGAAATGAAAAGAGGAATCAGAGAGGCTTTGAAATAGAAACTTATATAGTCAGAGGTCAGTAGGAAGGTGTGAGATATTATTCCTTGCTATATCCCCCCTCCCCTCACTGTAAATATTTGTTTAAAGTTGTAAAAAGCATTTATTTGTGTTTAGAGTTGTCTTGTTCAGTTTGTAATAGTACTTAGGACGGCACAACTCGAACTTGAAAAGAGAATATCATTTGAAGAGAATAGAGAGAGGGTTTTCAGTTGTTATTAAGATACTGATCTTTGATTAAAAAAATTTAGATTTATGCATTCCTTTTGTGTTATCTAATCCCACTCATGTGAATTTTATCTTGTATTTTGTAGGATATTCAAACTTAAGAATTTAATAATAGACCTTAATTCGTAAATCTAAGAGGGTATTTGGCAATCATAAGTTAAATTGTTTATGCTTTAGGAGAAGTTTGTATGACAAAGTAAATAAGTTAGTAAGTTTGTTGGAGACAAGAATTGTTTAAGAGAAAAAAGATAAATTTAATGTGCAACTCTAGGTAAAAGTAATTTCCTATATGTCAAAAGTAAAAAAATATATTTGAAAAAAAAAAATTCTAGTTATATAAGTCATTTTATTTTTGTATTTTATATATGTTTTTCTACTTTTTGACTTATATAAATAAAAAAGTTACATATTATTATGTTGCAAAGACCTTTAAGGATCCATCATCCATTCCATTTAGCATTTCCTGGTTGAAGATTACTATTTACTAACTACACGTAAGGGGTTGTTGGGGGGTCAATACTTAACTTTGGCATTGCTCCCTTTTAGTCTACCCATTGATGGTCCTACCACTGTCTATTTGTCTCTATTATTTGACATGTTCTCTCTCTCTCTCTAATAACCCAAATAACGACAGCATCTCACAGGACAAAAACACAAAATAGAAAACTTCCATATCGAGTGGTGTGTACTTCGTTCTATGATGCCCTAATCCCTATTATCAGATGATTCATCAACCCCTTTTTACGGGTTAAAAAAAAAATATTAAGTAGACTTGAAATTGAAACAAAAAGCCTGAAAGGTGTATAATGTATAAGATAAGGTTAAATTTGTCCATATATGGTTTGACTGTTATTGAAGTCAATGAGGCGGCAACCCCCTGTTCTCTGGTGTTCTTGTCAGTTAATAACAAAGCCAAGTAACTCTGGACAGAAGTGAAGTTGTAGAAAGAAGTTTCTAACGTAAGAAAATAAATAGAAAACAAGACAAATGAACAAATCTGTACTATAAAAATATGGGGTAGAAATTCCAAGAAGTTTACGAAAACCTAATATAGAGAAAAAACCTAGAGCAAAAAATAACCTCATCCATCTCATCACAGTATTTAACAAATAGATTCTATTTTGTCCACCTACTTGTAAAGTGGGTAGACATTACGGCCCATCATACAACCTTCTATGTTTGGAAGGAAGATGGGCTTGAGCGTATAACGTCTAGTACCCAGATGTTTAAATAGTAAAATTGTTGCGAGTTTGAAGCCATGATCTTCTCTATTAAGTCAATGACACAAATTTTAGTGGTTCCCAACCATAAGCAGCATTGCGGTCAAATATTCAAATGATAGTGGAATTAACTCACTTGAAGATGGACGTATTGAGCACGCTTAAGAGATTTGGTTATGTTATGAAAATGATAATTTACTTTGACCACCAAAAAAACAATAAAAATTGTTCTGTCTAATTGATCAAGAAAACAATTTCTTAATAAAATGTATCCGCGTTGACTGTGACTCCATGCATCAAATTCAGGACCCCACAGGGCCACTCCCTTTCGTGTACGCTAAAAGAGACCCTTCTTCACCGAGTACACATTCATTCGTTCATACGTGTTTATGAACGAACAAACTACAAAATTGAAAGCCCTAGGATTTTATTTGAATTGAATTGAATTAAAGTGTTTGGTTGTAACTCTTTAAATGAAGGGTCGGTGATTCATCATCATCATAAATACAATGCTGTTATAACTCACCGAATCACAAGAATCCCCATTTCCATCTATATTTTATAAAGCAATTAATAATCTCTCTCTATATCTCTTTCTCTCTCTCTAAAACATTGAAACACAGCGAAAGACAAACACAGTCCCCACTCCCCACAATTCCCGTCTTCTTTCATTCACTCGAATTTAATGCCCTAGCCCCTAATATTTTTCATTTCCATCTATTTCCAAAACTTCACATCTCAGCCCTTGGATTCTTTGAATTCAATTATGTGGTCCCTATCTCTATCTGTTTTCCTTCCTTCTTTTAAGGGTATTTTTGTAAAAATTTTAAAAAAAATAAGAACAAATAACGCCTTATCCTTTACTTTATTGGCTGAAAAGGGTTCTAACTTATATTTCAAAGATAAATGAAAACGTCCTTTAAAGGGCATTTCAGTAATTGCATTCTCAAACCTACCACAATTTTTCAGGGAGGTGATATTTCCAGGCACTTTTTTACATTGCGCGCGATTTAAGACAAGGTAAAAACGTACGTGGCAATATCACTTTTTCTAATTTGTACATTTTTGTCCCTGTTATGTCAAGATATTACAAACCCCCGCCCGAAGTTCTTTCTTTTATTTTATTGGCATTTTCCAATTATACCCCTGAAAGCCATCGAAGAAAATTACCGATTTCTTCACCGTACCTATTTCCCTCCAAATCCCAGCTCCCGCCACCGACTGCAACGACGGCGCTGTCTTCGCTCCGACGATCACTTCCTGACAATCCTTCACTGCGACGACTGCTACCGGTGAAAAACCTGCCGGAGAATCGAAATGAAACAGTACGAGAAGAGAACGACGACGAAGAAGAAGCTAACTTATCCACATAATCCCACAACCAACCTCTCCCTCCATTGGCAACTTCGGCAGCTACGTCAGATCCCGGTGGAACAGGCTGTGTCTCCGTTGCCGGCGGCGATTCATCATCCTTTTTCCCGCCAAAAGCACTTTCTGAAACTCCACGTCGATGTGTAGGCTCCACCACAACAACCTCTGACTCATCTTCAACCAAATACTCAAACGATCCCATCGAGTAAGATCGCGGCCGTACATCAGTACTAGAATCTGAATTATTCATTCCCCGACGACTTACACTACCGATCTCAAGCCGGAAACTATCACTGCCACCGGAAGACCTAGAAAGCAGCTTCTGATAACCGTCTGATTCATCAACCTGTACGGTGGATCTACATAGAGGACATGTACGGTTAGATAACAACCACGTGTCGATACATTTGGAATGGAAAGCGTGACAACAGATCGGCAGCAACCGAAGCTGATCGTGTTTTTCGAACTTTGAGAGACAAACGGCGCAATCAACGGATGCTGTTGATTTAAGACCTGTGACTGAATCGAATGAGAAAAGCGGAAGAGAATCAATTAGATGTTGATTATTATCTTCCGGTAATATACGGCGACTTGAGACTCGAGTATTAAAATTGATCGGTTCGATTGGTGCTAAATCATCTTCGTTATCATCATCATCGGTTCCTGATCTGCAACGCCGATTTAGGTAACGAAGGAAAAGATGCAGAGATGCAGAGACGAAGATAACTAGGGTTAAGATGAGAGCGATTATGAGAATGCTTGGATTTAGATCATTTCTTGATGAAGTAGGAGAAGAAGAAGAGGAAACTTCATTATTGTTCTGAAATTCTCCAACTGCTACTGATCCTTCTAGAGTTTGCTTTAATGGCGGCGGAGGAGGTGGAGATGGAGGAGGAGTTGCAGAGAGATTGATTCGACGAGGCATTTAGATTTTTAGGGTTTTTCAGTCAAGCTAGCTAGAGAGAGAAACTGCTGCCGAAGAGAGAGAGAAGTCAGAGATTTAAAAGCTCTCTTCAAAAAATCATCAGTTGAATTCGACGAGTGTGCTTGGTGTTCTGTCACGTGCTGTGCACGTTAGAAGTAGGCGCAAGAAACTTAATGCTTATACGGGTATACGGCGTACGAATCGGTGACAGATAGAGAGAGAGAGGGTGAATCAGAACTTGAATGCGGGGAGGGTGGGTTCTAGAGGTTAAGGTTTAATGAGGATGCGTAGTACAGAAAGAAGAACGGGGTTTTACTATGATGCGCCATGAGAGCAGAGTAAACATCTTCTCAGTTCATCACTCAGCTAAACAAGAAAGAAACACAGTAGAGAGACGATAGAAATCTAGTAAGAGAACGAGAGAAAGATTTTAGAGAGAGAGAGGAGAGAGAGAAGAGAGAGGGATTTTAGAGAGAGAAAGAAGAGAGAGAGAGGAATTGATACCTTGATAAGTTTATCTGGTTTTATTAGGTTTGTTTGTTTGGGAAGAACGGATTTACATCTACTTAAGCGGGTTAAAGGCCACATATTTGGTTGACTAGTGACGAGTCATACTTTTGATCGGTACTGATTTTCACGTGTGCAAGATAATATTGGATTCAGTTGAACTACCTTATTATGGTTTGGTTAACGAGTTCCAGGTCCGGTCTGATCCAGATTTATTCCAGTTTTTTTAGGAAATAAGATTTTGATACTACTCTACAGCTCTGCCTCACTTCTGAGTGCATTGTGATGCATGCAAAATGTTCCTTTGGGTATAAAAAACACAACTAGGGTTGTTACAAACATGGTTCAAAATTTTAAACCTTGGTTATAACTTTTAGGTGTCTAATGATACCCCTATCTGGATACGGTAGTGCTAGGGCTACCGAAATCCCTACCGAATTTGCTACAGCAGGCACATTTCACGGTGAGATTCATAACACTTTAGGATGGGATGCGAAATACGAGGAGATGCAAATCACTTTGACCGTTGGATGCTTGAGTGGTAGCAAATTCAGTAGGAATTTGCTGTAACTCAAGCATTACCGATCTGGATAACATCCCGACTAATTCTCTCAGTTCTTATTTCACATATTCAGTACTGGAACCAGAACCACTATAACCGGCAGTTCAAGTACTTTTGACATCTGATGGAACCAGAATTGAACTAATATGAACCGGAAGTTGACTGACAAATATTAATTACTACATTAGCATTTCCTTGTTATAAGGATTGGAATAATATAGAATCAGAACCGAAATATCAGATAACGATATGAACCGGAATTTGATTATCCGAGTTCCGATTCTCTACTCTATTTTTACGAGATTGAAAATTGTATTTTCAGTAAAACCCAAAAAAAAAAAAAACAAAAAAAAAAAAGAAAAATGACAAAAAGATCTTGGACATCCTTTTTTTCTTTTTATCGGATCTTGGACATCCTAAGCGTGAAGTTCAAGTATTCAACTTTGATCCTAGGGTTTCTTTTTTTACAAAACGAAGAAAAGTTTTCCTTTTCTTTTTTATTTCTCTCTGGTGGTCAATTTAATTTGACCAAGTCAATGAGACTATGATTAATATTTTTAAAGCACTGGAGGACATTTCAAATTAAAAAGCTGGGGGTATGTCTATATTTAAATGGGTGCCCAAATCCTCTTGTGGGTGGAGCATATTAAGTAAACCAACTCCATCTCGATATCATTCTTTTTCCACTGTTTTCCTTCTAAAATTTTATATTTTCATTACTAGTGTTGACCCAACTTCCAACCCACTAATTAATACCCACTTCTATATGTGCCGGACCCAAACTGAACCTAGAATCCTAGATCCAATAGGGGGTGTCTATTGATCGGTTCTGGTTCGATTATTGAACTATACCCAAAATCGAAACCTAATAAATAAGTCAGTTCCTTTCTTGTTATTAGTTAGAATGATGATACGCTAGGAAAATTCGTTCTAGTTTTACTAGATTCTCGGTTATTTCTGTTCTATTTCTTCAATACTTGTAAAAGAATGATGTTAGAACTAAAAATTTATGGAAAATTAGTACTAATTGTAAGCTGGTTACCATTTTTATTTCCATTGGAAATCAAAGTAGCCAGAATGATGATTGGTTCTAATTGGTTTGGTTCCAATGTAAACAAGTATATATCATTGAATCTAGGATTAGATAGTATCCGAATACGTATTATTTGATCCGACCCGGCCTGACCCATTTTATGCTCTCCTCCATGATTAGCATATATTGACAAATTGTAAACACCCCTAATTGATCTATCATATTATCAAAAAAGTTGAAAAAGGATACATTGTTGTACCTTAAAAGATCTATAGTGGGTCCTACATAAATACTACATATTTATACATTGCTTTCTTTGCACCCTAAGCATGCTCTCACTAATTCAGACTTTTCAAAAAAAAACATGATTAGGGTTCTGTTCATGGGGGGAGCAGTTTTTACACTTTTAGAATGACAGTGGGAGGTGGCATTCACCATTGTTTGCTTGTTCATATTTTATAATGCTTCTTCTTACAGTTCTTTCATTTTTATTTGCTCTAATATGCAAATATCCACTTTTTCATCTACACCTTCATGATTACTAGGGTTTCATGAGTAGCTTAATAATTTATTTGTATTCTTTTTAGAACTCAATTCTAGGGTTTCTGCTACCTAGGTTTCAGATCCACTTGGAAACAAAACCCCATGATATCTTAATCACAATTTCTTTTTGTTAATTTCTGGTTCTTTTACTTATAAAACCTACCTTATAAGAGGAAGTTATATGACCAGGTGTGTTTTTTTTCTATCAGTCAAGACCCTACTTCTTAATTCTTACTGTACAAAATAAAATAAACCAACACTTCTAACTTTTGGCCTTTGGAACTTATTGCCCATAGGTCGGCATCACACCGTATCAAACAAGCAGATGAAGCAAATGCATTTTTAGAGAGACTTGATTCCAAGACCTCCTTCAAAGAGGGAGGGGCGCTAACCACCCAGGTAAGCCTATACTGGTTTGAAAACTGCTAAATCAAACTAGCAGATGATGCAAGAGATTTGATCCCAAGACCTCCTTGAAAAAGAGAGGGGCGCCAACCACCTAAGCAAGTCTGTGTTGATTTTAAAACTGCAAAACTCGTATCAAACAAGAAGATGAATCAAATGCACTTTTAGAGAGACTTAATCTCACGACCTCCTCCAAAGAAAGAATGGCGCCAATCACCCAGGTAAGCCCTTGTTGGTTTTAAAACTGCTAAATCTCTCTAAAATTCTAACTCAAATGAGAAAGAGATAGGATTCAAATTTACGACCTCACCAACTATTAAACAAATCAATTACAGTATTTTTTTTTACCACATAAAACCTTACATACAAATCAAGAAAGGGGTTTATAAGACTTCATTGGGAGGTCCCACAAAATGCCAATTATTCATAATAAAATGCCAATTATTCATAACTTACGGTGTCAATGGAACTGAGTTGACCATAATCTAGTTGAAATAGATTTATAATGCATTTTAATTTGTCTGAATTAACTGAATGAAGCCTGGTTGTATCAGTTTATAAAGAAAATTTTTAGTTAGCTTCTGATCTTTGAAGCTACGCTTTAAAAATGTATCTAACAATCTGACCTTCTTAATTTATAACTGTTATTTAAATGTATTTTAGCGTCACGCCCGCCCCACTACTTAAATTGATAAATGCAGGTGTAATGTTAACTAAATAATATAAAACATATAAGATCCGACAGATATATTATCATCACTCAGCGTCATTAATATCATCACTAATTCCACATTCAAATCTCCTAATCACCCGCTTAATCACTGTATTAATCATTTTTTTTTAAAGAAGCTACATATTTCTACCCAATTTATTCTTACACATTGTTTACACCCGCCTATGGTATTCGCATATATAGGTATGAGATACAAAAACTGTTAAGCTTATCAGAAGTCTGTTGAAATTTATCGGTGAAATAAATGGTTGAGAAAGACTAAAAATTTCTATCATCTTTCGGGAAGAATGTGCGAGTAAGTAGTACAAGAATATGTGAGCGTATTTCTTTTTCTTTGAAGGAAAGATTTAGAGCATCTCCAATGCAATGTGGATGTGGTAAAAAATGGATGCCATGTAGGAAAAATACACTTTTCTCTAAAACAAACTCCTCAAATGTTAATGTAAAGATAAACTTTGAAGCTGAGGTTGCATTATAATGGAAAGGCATTGGTAGAATGAGAAGATATTAGCGTGAAAAATGAGGACATTGTGAAGTCTATTGTCTAATTCTACATATTCAACTTCACAATGTCCTCGTTTTTCATGCCAATGTCTTCTCATTCCACCAATACCTTTCTATTATAATGCTAACTCAGCTTCAAAGTTTATCTTCACATTAGCATTTGATTAACTTTTTTCGAAGAAAAATGTATTTTTCCTATGTACCATCCATTTTTTACCACATCTACGTTGCATTGGAGATGCTCTTAGGAAAATGTTAACGATACATAGAATACTGTTATTAATGGTTGAAAAAAAAGTGTCATAAACGATGCAAAGAACATAATTATCGAAGACAATGTAGAAAACAAAAAAGAAACACATGGGCATTTGGCTCAACGGTTGTGCATCCCTCCCTTAAATATTTGGTAGTGGGAGGTCTTAGGATTAAAACATCTTGGTCGTGATATTGCCGTTAAGTTTGTCCCATGTAATCTGATAATAAATATAGGTACGCTGTTATTGGCGGTTTCTCGGTGCCCGTTGGTGAGTGCCTTTCATGCGTTCGTTGGTGACAATGTTCTTGCCGGTTTCTCTGCGCTTCTCACATGCCCACTGCGTGTATCTATGCCATAATGTAACCTGAGCAATAGTTCCTTTCAAAAAAAAAAATTGGGGTCTCAAAGACTTAGTTGGCCGCCTCTCTCGCTTACCCTCATAACAGGCCACAATCTTTCGGTGTATGCATGTGATATGTGTCATGTTTTCTTTCAAACCTATCTATGCAATACTTATCCTTCTCTTGTATATCTATATATACCNAAAACCACTAACTTGTAGGAGGGATGTACTACAAAATACTGCATGTCGTCCGAGAACCCTTTTAGCCCTACATAAAAACGAGCGATTACGCTCGTCCTATGAAAATATTTTACAGGTTTCGCCATGAAAAAAATCACTCCTTGTGTTTCCTCGTCTGATCAGCTCCCCGATGATTGATGAAAAATATTCAAACAAACGACTAGATAGAATTTGAGTGTATAAGCCCTACAATCCACAAATAGTTGGAGTGAAATGGGCCAACATATTTTCGGTTCTAAACCGGTCTGTTCCAGTCTTATTGTAGGACTAATCCTTCCTTTTACTTTACTTTAGAAAGAATTTTATTATAGCAACAAAATCAGAGTGGCGCAGCGGAAGCGTGGTGGGCCCATAACCCACAGGTCCCAGGATCGAAACCTGGCTCTGATAAACATTCAGGGAAAAGCTTCCTCTATGCAAGACATAAACATTTTGCAAATTTTGCCGTCTTCTCGAATTGAATATGAAAAGGACCACTAAGAGATGCAGTTTCCTTTGTACAGGAAATGGATCAGGTGCTCAGACTTTTGGGTCTGGGTCCGTTTCACCGGTCATAATCGAAATATCACTCTCTTTTCTCTCTCCATGATGGTGGTGGTGGAGGCAATCAGAATGGTAACGGTGGTAAGGATAGGGATGGCAAAAATCTCCACGGATTAGGGTCCCCACGGGGATCCGCCCCTAATGGGGCGG
>MVGT01001370.1:90498-106359 GCA_002174775.1 Macleaya cordata
AGTTTTTGGCTGACTGAAAAAGAGTGAAAATGAAAACTGACAAACCACCGCGCCCAATCCCCTAATACATAAGCCAAGAGGAGCTGATCAGGATAATTATTTCATTGGACGTCATTTGTCTTCAACCTTTTTCTTTAGAAGAGCCACTCCATTATTTCACACCTTCATTAGCAAAAACTCAACTACAACCATGTGGGACAGCATTAAAAGAGAGATTGAATTATCAGATATGGATGGTTAGTAGTCCATCATGAACATTTGATGATCCATCTTAGTTGCCAAAACCAAGAGTACACCATCCCTAATCCACAATATATAGACACCAGCATAAGAGGTAGAAAGGGAAGTTTTTCACCACCAAGAAGGTAAGGTTGCAAAAACTGACCCCATATCTCTATACCCAACAGACCCAACAGATAACTCGTGCCGAACCATCCAACGACAAACACCCCGCCGTCCTCGTCAGTTTTTCTTCCTTTCGCCATCTTCGCATCACTTTTTCCTCTTTGTACCGGTTCCGCCTTTGTTTTTGATGATGAATTTTTGTTGAATTGTGAGGTAAAGCCTGACCACATGAGAAGGGAGTGTAAAAGAAGCAATAGCACTTTTATTGGATACTCTTTGGCTTCAAATAGAAGAGGGAACATCGAATAGCAGGACACTGCATCACGAATATAAAAAGAACAATCCAAGTTAATTCTTCAAATCTGATTAAAAAGACCAATTTGATCATTTTCAATCGATTAACAAGAATGCAAGTGGCAGAATTTATTATTACTAGTGCAGTTTCCAGTAAAGGAAATCAAGAGCAAATAAGCCATGGATCATATAACAGGCAGAGACTATCCACAACCAAAATCCAAGAAGGCTGACACATGAGATTTCTAGGAGTAAGCATAGATTGCCCAAACAGCTTCTCAGCTGTTTTCCTTTATTACAATGAACAGGAAACTTCAAACTCTTTATTTTGCATAGCCCCTGTAGTTGTATATTATTTAATATGATCGTAAATCTGCTCTCAGCTTCTCACAGTTTACCTACCCATCAGTAACGTGGTCTTCATTTCTATGAGACAAGGTGTATTTGGAATAGAAATGTAGGCATAAGAAGTAACAGCATGGCTTAAGGTTATGAGGTAATTTAAAACACTGAGGATGCATCCTACAATATAGTAAGATAATAAGAGAGAGAGAGAGAGAGAGAGAGAGAGAGAGAGAAGCAACAAGAATACAACTATAAAAATAAGCAGCCTTATCTTCTCCTCCCCTATACTCCAATCCACGCAGTACAGGGAGAAAACAGAATATGCGTCTTTAACCTTTTTAAAACAAGGAAGCTGGTAGGAGAAAGTGTACCTATTGACAGTACGAAATAAAGCTTTGCGTCCTCCAACCTCTGTATCGCAACAATGGCAAGGGGAATCACGAAATGGAGGGATGCCTTCTCATGGACATGCCATCCGAAGAGAAAACCACAGGTGTAAGCATAGGCCACCCATCTTGTGATCATCCCTGACCGAGGATTTCTCCATGCCTTAAATAGACATGGAGATATTGCAACTATGACCAACATGAAGGTTGCCAAAGGTGTCACCTGCCATTCAGAAAAATTTAAATATGCAAAATCAGCTGATGAAGTTATCATTGATCATTCAGAAAATAGATGTAGGGAAATATAAGCTGGACATAGAGTTTGTAGAATCTATTTAACGTGGAAAATGACAAGCATGGCTAGGAATTTTGTACAGGGTGAGCAAGTCAATGTTTACTTTATTGAATGTTTTAAAAACAAGGGAAATTGCACCAGGCCTGATTGCACTACTTTTCCTTATTCAGGGAAAAGTGGTGCCCACATGGAGATGGTCCAAAGGCTGATTTTTCGGTGAGTATGTTCATCACAGTATGTAGATCGCCATATATGGAGAGTAGCCCATTCTAGAACTTTTAACCCCATCAAAAATCATTCGAAAACCAATGGTCAAAGAAAGAGAACCTAAAATATGCATATTTTTTAAGGGCTGATTTGAGGGGTTAGAAATTCTAGAATGTGTTGGTTTACGAATATGATAATATACACGGTAATGAGGTGAGCATCCTCATCATAAATTAGCCCTTGGATTATCTCTATGTGGACTCCACAAAAGAAGTGGTGCAATGGTGGTACAATAAGGCATGGTGCAACATATATCCCTGCTCTTTAAAAAATAGGGTGGTCACTTCAAATATACTCAACTAGATTTAAAATTAGTGGGTGGTCAACTGCCCACCCTCTCTATAACTTAGATCTGCTACTGGTTTCTGGTACGGGTTTACTGGTGTCAAACACATTGCTCCCCACAAACCTCAATTTAAGAATACAGATAGGAATAACATATTTTGATTATATAAAACACATTATAGTTAAAAGAAATTGTTTGGAATATATTATGTGAAGCGTTGTGTGGTCATGTCCAACACATGCACAAATATGTGGGTTTTCATTGGGAATATTTTTGTTACTGATGAATTCATTAAGGTGATGGATATGAGGTCAAGCATTGATTTTCGCATGTAAGTAATCGAGAAGGATGGGAATTACCCGAGGAAGCACAGCGAATGGTGATGAGTCACCTACTAGCCCGCCAGTGAAAGAAGCTGCAGGTGCCTGGATGTTAAACCCCAGTTTTGCGAGCAAGAAAGCAAGTCCTTTATCTAAAATTATGTAAAATACCCAGAAATTAGGAGCCCAATATGCATGGCAAAGTCCCCTGCCGAAAGGAAACATGCGATGTATGACTTGTTGTATCTGCAGGGAAAGCTTTACATGGTCAATGGGGGTCCACCAAAGAGATATCCATATGCCAGAAAAGGTGTACAAGATTGGGTGATCATAATTATTTCATCTATATATAAGATTCATTTTTTATAATCAGGACATTGCAAAGCATCCGAAGGAAAAGCCTTTAAATAAATTAGAGTCACCAATTATCCAACAAGATCAGTCATAAATACGCAAACTCAGAAATTCCAAGAGACTTGAGCAAACTATTACCTCAGGAGAACAGAAGAAGATTCACTCACTAAGTGAAGGGAACAATAAAAACAAACAAGTTTTCGTGTTATAGGCTTATAGCTATAGGTGACGTAGGTGATGTATATATACATCAAGAATGAAATCCCCCTATATACAAATAATAGTCAGAAAACTACATACTGGCATTGAATATTCAGAACAAGAAGTCCTAGCACTTCTTGAAGGCTTAGGTGGCGTTAGTTTTTTTCTGAAATCTGAATCTGAAATCTGAGTCAACTGGATCTGAGATCATCCAGATCTGACTTGGGCAACTAATAATGACTGACACTCCATTCCCACATCAAACTGTCATCTTTATGGCATGGGCAACTAATAATGACTGACACTCCATTCCCACAGCATAGAAGAGCTAACACGTCCTTGAATCTACAATATCAGCTCTTCAACCATGTATATATAAATGGATATTCCTTCAACAGTGTATCTAAAATCTTCGATTCTTTTCCTCACATATGTTTTCTGTTTCAGTCAAATTCAGTACTCTCATTTGTTGAAGTTAAACACATCAGGCCCTAAACTCGTAATCAACAAAGAATGCTCAATAACGCTCTATCAAGTATACTTAATCTATGTAACTCTTCTTGCTCGCATGGAAGAATATTGTACTTTCGTAAACGTTATTCCATATGATGATCCACTAGGACTCATTATCACATCAACCCTTTTAGTTCAAACTTCAAACCATTCATAAAAAAAAATTATGACAAAGCAAGAACATTAACATCATATACTCATTAACTAAATCAATCAGCTGGCAATATTTATATATTCCTAACTCCTAAGCACTATTGATACACTCCGGCAGTAACCTTGTGGACCAAAACCACAGTCACATCAGATATCAGATCTTGACTATTCAAGCCATCCATAATGACCAAACGAATATAAAGATCTACCCTAATGTAATTAAACAACTCACTGTTAGATTTTCTCTTGGTGCTGTCACCAAATTTTAAACTCCAAAGTCCAAACATAACCAGGATGTTGCTCCTCAAATGAAATCTATCCAACGACCTTGAAAAACATTCCACGAATCAAGACTCCATAATGAGTTGATACATATCTCCTCAAAATCATGTCTATATAATTCATAAGTCTCCAGTAAGTTCAAATGCAAAAGTTTGTGATCTCCACCAACATAATCTAAATGAACCTAAAAGTATCTCAAGCAAAACAAATGCAAAATTCCCATAAACCTTATCAAGCATTCCAACTAAGTTGCTTTTATGGCATCAAATAATATTTACATGAGTCATATTGGTGACCGTGAGAAACAATAAATTCGTATCATTCCATTAGAAAATACATTATGCAATATGGAATAAATCACACAATACAAATCAATTATAAGTATGCAATAGAATGGTTGATTTAAATTTCCTCTAAACATAGGTTGTAGAATAAAAGTCTCAAATAAGTGACGAGCAAGAGAATACATTACAAAAATCTTTGCCAAATCTTGAATCCAAAACTGAAACAATCAAATCAAGGAGAAATTACATAACAATTCATAAATCAAAAGAGAATACCTGCCCGTAATACAAAAACGGCCCAAACGCCACGGCAAAAACCACCCCAACTGCCATTCCCATCATCACAAACCTCCCAATAGACCTAACAAATCCTCCTCTGCAATAATGTCTCAATAGGTATACAAAATACACTGGAGCAGCCACAGCAAACAAATGCTTGAAACACAACAACACAGCAAAAAAGAATCCCCCAATCAAATCATTCCCTTCCTCCAAAAACGAAAGAGAGATCAAAAGAAACCCTAGAAGAAACCCATTGTACTGAAAATGCATATGATCCACAATAATAAGAGCCGGAGACCAAACAATCAAAACCCAAAGCATCCTTTTCCTCTTAAATTCCAGGTTTCTACTAAATCTATAAACTCCATAATACAAAAACAAATCAGATACAATAACACTAATTCTCTGAAAGTAAATTACTGAATCTGCACTATAATTTAAACCCTGATGAAGGTTAACGATTTTGGGATCGACAAGACGGGCGAAGATAGAGAGGAATTTTTCAAAGTAAGCAAATAGAGGTGGGTAATCGAGAGTCCATTGACTGGTTTCATCGGAGTACCAGTTAGAGAGAGAAAGAGATGAAGTTAGAGCCAGCCAGTTACGATGGACTTCAAAATCTGTACTTCGATAAGAGGGAATGAGAAGGAGCTTGACGCAGGTGGCGATACCTGCAAACCAGGCGAGTTCTTCCATAGCTATTAGTGAATTAGGGTTAGGGTTTCAGTCATTTGTTTTCTCTGTGTTCTTCGTCAATGGAGGAGAGATGGAGAGAGAAGGCAACTGTGTTACTTTCCTCCAGAGATTATGGTTACCTTAAAGCATGGGGAGGATCAAGCTCCATTTTTTTAGCCCCACATTGGTTAGATGCAGAAGGATGAAATGGTTTTTAAAACTAGAAGAAGAGGCTAAATGCCACGACCTTACTTGAACAGGATCTGTTCTA
The DNA here is from genome assembly GCA_002174775.1 of Macleaya cordata. NCBI lineage: Eukaryota > Viridiplantae > Streptophyta > Magnoliopsida > Ranunculales > Papaveraceae > Macleaya > Macleaya cordata. Next base: position 96,052 of record MVGT01001370.1, read on the forward strand.
TAGGATTGTACCTTTGTATCCTTGTGTTCTAAGGAGACAGGAACCTAAGTCTGGTCGATGAATCATGACCGCCCGATCAGAGCGTGAGTAATGGCTTGTGATCTACTGTTGACGTAGATCATCAAGCTGTAGAGGATCGTTCTCAGCTTGTCATCTGACGGCTGAGATGGTCGTGCGGTTGTCTGACAGACTCCAAATAATCGTTTTTTTTTTTTTACTTTATTTTTCAGCTTAAGTGGATAGTTTTTCAGCTTAACTGGATAGTTAATAGCATCAGGTACTTTAATTTTCAGTTTAGTGTCTAGGAGAGGCGCGTGGGACCATGTTACACAATGGCCCAACCACCTCTACTATAACTTGATTTTGAGATTAAAACTTCTTGACTTCCATTTGCAGCAAGTCACCATTTAAAAAAAAAAATTTAAAAATAAGGTCACTCGTAATTACCATCTAAAATATGAGCTGTTTCACCAAATTTTTTTATTTATTTTGAGATCCCTATGAATTTTTTTTAATAACCACTTTTTCAAAGGCCACTGACCAAACCCCATCTTCTCCATACAATTTTTGTTTCTTCATGAACCTCCGAACATAGTTTTTCGATCACTGGTAGCATTCTCCGGTAGCATCATTTTGGTGTTATTAACATTGTGGATGGTGATGAAGTTGGGAAGAAAGCTCCATTAATAGAGGATTCTTCTCAAAACACTTGGGAAGAAATTATTGGATCTTCCAACCTAATCAAACGAGAAAAATCTGAGATGAGACAACCTTTCTATTTTTAAGTTCAAAACTGCATTTTTTTTCCGTTCGTTGTTTGTTCTTACTGGTACAAGGGAACAATATGATAAATGTTCTATCAGGAATAAGGGAACAATATGATAAATGTTCTACTAGTGATAAGTGAAACAAAATGATAAATATTCTATCTAGTATATAGGAACATTAAATTTTGATAAGACACAATATTGTATCCACTACTACCGCCACTACCACCATCAGTTCTATTACCGAGTGATAGAGAGCAGAGAAGGAGAGAGAAAAGAACATCATATAAACTTCAATATCCTAAAATTCAAATTAAACACATTGGTTAATTGAGGCCGACGTAGGTCAATATAAATCAAAGGAATATTGAAAATAACTAAACCATAATACATATATGATGAATTTATGACCTATCACTATACTCTTAAACTTGAATAAATTATTTAAAATTTGTCCTACGGTATGGTAATGACCAAAGGGACCATTGTTCTAATATATGTAACCGAACATATGGTTTAATGTTCATTTCAACCGCGTAGAACATAACTTTGCCAACAAAAAAAAACTAAAATCATTTTTATAAATATATTTGAAAAAATTTGAGTTTGGAAAATAAATTTTGAGAAGACACAATATTTTTTTCAGAACCACCACCACCATCATCAGTTCTATTACCGGGTGATAGAGAATAGAGAGAGGGAGAGAGAGAGGAACATCATATAAACTCTAATATCCTAAAATTCAAATTAAACACATTGGTTAATTGAAGCCGACGTAGGTTAATATAAATTAAAGGAATATTAAAATAACTGAACCATAATACATATGCGATGAATTTATGACGTATCACTATACTCTTAAACTTGAATAAATTATTTATAATTTGTTCTACGGTACGGAAATGAACAAAGGGACCATTTTCCTACTATATGTACCTGAACATATGGTTTAATGTTCATTTCAACTGCGTAGAACATAACTTTGTCAACAAAAATAAAACTAAAATCATTTTTGTTAATATGGTTGGAAAAATTTGAGTTTGGAGCATAAATTTTGAGAAGACACAATACTTTTTTTCAAAACCACCACCACCATCACCAGTTCTATTACCGAGTGATAGAGAACAGAGAGAGAGAGAGAGGAACATCATATAAATTTCAATATCCTAAAATTTAAATTAAACACATTGGTTAATTGAGGTCGACGTAGGTCAATATAAATCAAAGGAATATTGAAAATAACTAAATCATGATGCATATGTGATGAATTTATGACGTATCACTATACACTTAAACTTGAGTAAATTATTTATAATTTGTCCTACGGTATGGTAACGAGCAAATGGACCACTGCCCTAGTATATGTAACCGAACATATGGTTTAATGTTCATTTCAACCGCGTACAACATAACTTTGCTAACAAAAAACAAAAAAATCTAAAATTATTTTTGTTAATATACTTGGAAAAATTTGAGTTTGGAACATAGATTTTGAGAAGACACAATACTTTTTGCAGAACCACCACCACCACCGCTAGTTCTATTACCTGGTGAAAGAGAACAAAGAGAGTTGTAGAGGAAAATATCATATAAACTTCAATATCCTAAAATTTAAATTAAACACATTGATTAATTGAGGTCGTCGTAGGTTAATATAAATTAAAGAAATATTGTAAATAACTAAACCATAATGCATATGTGATGAATTTAAACTTAAATAAATTATTTGTAATTTGTCCTACAGTATGGTAATGAACAAAGTGACCGTTGTCATAGTATACGTAAGTGAATATGGTAAACTATTTGCTACGATTTTGAGTGGAACATTAGTTATGATGTTCGGTTTCAGTGCATTACACAATCATTTAAAAAAGCTAAGTGTTGGAAAACTAAAGTTCGGAAAAATATGTTCCACTTCGGTAGAAAGAATATAGTATATAATGTACTACGGTCTTGGGTGGAACATTAGTTATGATGTTCAGTTCCCGGTCATAGAACATTACATAATTATTTAAAAAAGTCAAGTGTTGGAAAACTAAGGTTCGGAAAAATATGTTCTACTTCTGTAGAAAGAACATGGTACATAATGTGCTACGGTTCTGGGTGGAACATTAGTTATGATGTTCGGTTCCTATTCATGGAACATTAAACAATTATTTTGAATAAATAACTAACTCTTGAAAAAAAATTAGTCTACGCACTGTGTGTGCGGTTCTCCATTCCATTGATGCAATCTTAGTTTCTTCCTTTCATTATATATTGTTCTCATCGTTGAGTTATTTTCTTTATTTCTTTCTTTGATTGCCATAAGAATTTGGGAAGGTCAAACTCCACTCATAGTCAATTGAATTAATAATTTTTTCTCATCATCTGTCTCCACATATGCATGCCCGATGAACGTATTTGCAATTTTATGATTATGGACACCACACTCTACTTGAAGAGACCATTTGTTACCTTCCATCCAGACACATCTTAGTCTAAATGGACAACCAAATTTTTTACTACCACGTTCTTTTTTCCTTTAATTAGAAGTCTTCGATTGATATCTTTTTTTTCTTATGATCCTTATAAATTTTGCCTCTTTCGCAACCAAATTCTAATTTAGATCCCTTTTCGGCTATAGTTGTCACTGACTTTGTAGTCATAGCAACTATATTATGCTTCTTCCCGATTTCTTGATACCAATTAGTTATAGCTTTTTGTGAATCAAATACTTGTGTTAAACAAAACCAAATAAGATTTAGCGATTATATTTTGGTAACTTTAATTCATGATTTACTTAAATATTAGATAGAATTCAATCATATCTGGTCAGTAACAAAAAAAGAGGTATGGTCAGTTACAACAGAGTCAAATTCTGGTTTAATCGGACAGCTTTTATCTATATTTGTGTCATTTACTGAATCGTCTTTCACTTTCAAACTCTACAATAACAAATACACACAGGTGAGTGAGAGAGTGTACAAAGCATGAGTTAGTGAACATTTTGTTCACATATTGTATTATATTCTATATAAAACATAAGTAAGTTCACCGATGAACATATGGTAATATGAATACCAACGAACATTATCATCTTATTCACTTGTACACGATAGAACAATTATTATTTTGTTCACTTATATATAGTATAACATTTATCATATTGTTCACTTATGACTGATAGAACATTAATCATTTTGTTCACTTATCATTAGTAAAACATTTATTAAATTGTGCACTTGTTCCTGATAGAACATTTATCATCTTATTCCTATATACTAGATATAATATTTATCATTTTGTTCACGTATCACTAGTAGAACATTTATCATATTGTTCTCTTATTCCTGATAGAATATTTATCATTTTGTTCCCATATACCTGATAAAATATTTATCATATTGCTCCTTCATACCAGTAAGAACAAACAGTGAACGAAAAAAATACAATTGTGAACTTAAAAATAGAAAGAAAAAACTTGTTAATAGGTTATCTTACCTCAGATTTTTCTTGTTTGATTGGGTTAGAAGATCCAATAATCTCTTTCTAAGTGTTTTGAGAAAAATCTTCCATTAATGGAACTTTCTTCCCAACTTCATCACCATCCACAATGTTAATAACACCAAAATGATGCTACCAGTGACCGAAAAATTATAATCGGAGGTCCATGAAGGAACAAAAATTGTATGGAGAAGAAGATGGGTGGCCGGTGGTGGTTTTGTTTTGAAAGTGGGACAAAAACTTTATTTTCTAACAGCCCATATCCTAAGATTTTTTTTAATAAAATACTATATTTATTAAGGATCTTTTTACAATTTTTAAAAGTTTAGTTGTAGTCAAACTAGTTTGACTCACAACCTTTATTCATATCCATATGGTGTATAACATGCCCCAAAAATAATTAAGAAATACAATTTCAATGTTTTGTTTTATCCAAATATTTATTTGCATGTCCTCCATGATTCAAGTCACATTTTATTTTCTAATTTTGCCTTTTTTTTGTTTAATACTGATCATATCCTATAACCTTATTTCTATAATAATTACACTCAGTTTATACTTAACTGCTGGTGCTACACGAAGTTGATCTAATGACTGATTTTTTGTGAAGTTGTCGTCTCCAAGTTGGCCCACCTACAAATTTATTTTTATAATAATTACACTCAGTTTATACGTAAAGGTGGGTGCTACATAAAGTTGATCCAAAATGTGATTTTATCATGTGACGTGTTGCAAATGATTTGACTCCTATTTTAAATCGATATGAAAATATGGATGTTGATTACTATAGTTTTTTTATCAGTTGACATGTTGCAAATGATTGTTGATGCCTAGGGAGCCAACCTAGTTGGGATGCTTGGCAGTAAAGTGATACAACTTTGCTTTCCTCTGGGTTTTTTCTCCTTTATAAATTTTGTGATTATTATAGATGGGGTAAAATTTTTTTTTGAAATGGGACGAATTTTTATGAGGACGATCTCCATGCAGGGTGAGGTGAACATTGTCATCAAAAGTTACCCATTAGATCATCCCATGTGGGCCTTAAAAATGCAGGGTTTAATAAAGGTTTTTAAGACCCGGGGTCAAATATCCCCTCCCATCACAAAATGATGTAGTAAACCAATTTGGAGTTCTGTATAGACTATAGAACCCATTTGATACTTTGATCTGAGTATTAGTTTGATAACAATAATTAATCAAGATAACGGATCAAGATACATCATATTACCTGTGTGACCTATATAAAGTTGATTCCAAGGATGATATAGGATAAGAATATTCTCCTCTCCATATTGATCATCCTAAAAAAAATTAGCATATTCTAGAATTTATAACCCCATTCGATGATTGAAAATCACTAAAAATCAACTGTGATTGAGCTATTCATTTTACCGTTGATTTCACTCAATGGATGATATGGTTACAAGTTTTAGAATGGGTTAATTCTTTGTGAAGATGATCTACATGATGAGAAAAATATCTTAACTTAAAATCAGCCATTGGATCATCTCTATGTAGGTCCCACAGGCTAATATACACTCAATGTATGAATAACAATGTATGCTAATACACTCTCATGAAAAAATGTCCAATATATGCCCATCTATGTTTTAGGTCCCACAACAAGATAATTTAAGTGTGTGAGGAGGATGTGAATAAACTTACAGAATCAACTGAACTTGAAATTTTATTACACACTCAACTGATACTACTTGAAGTTTGATAATTACACACAGTACTAGATGAACAAACTGGATTCTTACAGAAAAGAAAAACATAAGATTACAAGAAAACTGAAGAAAACTAAAAAACTTGATAATAGACTCGATACCCTTCTTAGGTCTTCGAGTTCTCCTTTTATAGGCGACGGACTTCAAAACTTAAAAACTAGATTTAATTAAAAGATAAGATCACATGCAGTCGTGTAGGGATGCGTGTGCTATCGTGATCATATCTTATAACAGTGAAAGCAAATATGCTGCTACAGTAAAATTTGATTTTTCNTGTGCTATTTTCAAAGTATCAATATGGGCTTTAAAACTTGTTTAGAATAAAGGTTTTTTTTAACAACTATAATTTCAGAAAGAACACAAAGAGTATTTATAGATAACTTAAAAGAGAACTTACAGATATTCAAGGTTTTCGATAATCTTCAAGAACTCATTCACACCCTCGCTAGATATTCAAGGTTTTCGATAATCTTCAAGAACTCATTCACACCCTCGCTCTGATACCAATACCAATAAACTTATGTAATTATCCCAAGATCATCCCTATGTAAAATCAACCCATTCTAAAACCCAAGTTTTTATAGCTTCTATTTGAACCGACCAAATGCCATATGCATAGGTGGTATGGTGGGTTCCACTTCTACCTTTAGACAATTAGAAGTCTTTCAAATCACTTTTGAGAGGGGAATGACAGTAGGTTCCACCTTGCTCATAAGCATATGGCATTTAGTCGGTCCAAAAAGCTTTTTCTAGTTTTTATGTAGTTAGAATGCTAGAATGATTTGATCGTCCGGGAGGATAATCTACAATATTCTACATGGTGAGTTGGTCATTCTCACTGAATTTCAACCCTTGGATCATCTTCGCATGGGCTTTACAACACATGGGCCAATTGCGATGTCAAGCAAAGTATGGTCATCCTCATTAACCAAATTGGATTTCTGGATTAGGATCTATCCAAAGCCACCCATCATCTATCTAACTAAAGTGAAGGAGAAAGATGTGATTTACTATTCATGCTTCGGTTCTGGATCTTCTCGTTTAAGAACCAGAACCGGAACATATAAATCCAGGAACTAACGTGTAAATAGGATCTGGTTCTCAAGTTGACTTTATTGAAACGGTCAACCACCACGACTTAACGCTAAAAATTGAAACTTTACGGGTACAAAATGAAAATATTTGCCAAAAAGTTACTAAACAAGAAGGGCGCATTACATGAAAACTTGAAAGAGTAGGGATCACAGAGATTTATTTTTATTTATTATTCCCTCCTTTAAAATAACAAAAATCTAAAACAAAACCCTCATACTATCATGCGCCGGCATATCCCGTCTCCGCTAAACAGCGCCTTGAGAACCATATTTGGGGGAAGCACTAGAATTTAACCTAATCGGAAGAACAGATAGAGAGAGAGAGTGAGATCGAAGAGAGAGAAAGAGGGTTTTCTTTGCATTTTCTGATTCTAATCGAAGAGTGTCCGACCGATCAATCCGAGTGAGTGAGAGAGAAAGAAAAATGTTTCGACAAATATCACGTAATCTGTTGGCTCGATCGAGCATGATCAGAAGTTCTCGATCTTTATCTACAGATCTTCCAGCTGCAGCCACAGCAGATCAGACTTTCATTGATGCTTGGAAGAAAGTTGTTCCTAATCTAGATCCACCAAAGACTCCATTAACTTTCATGCAATCTCGTCCACCGATTCCTTCAGCTCTCCCTACAAAACTTACTGTCAATTTCGTCTTGCCTTACCAGTCTGAGCTCTCCAACAAGGAGGTTAGTCATTCATCACTTATTACTCTATCAATCAGTTAATCGATTAATCAATCAAATCGTTTATTCTTTCTTATGATATTATTACTGGGTGGGTTCTATTGTTGATGATTTCGATGTTTTTGAATTTTTTGATGAAATGATGTGAATATGCGTTCTTAAATGAATTTAGATTTATGTTGTTGGTAATGGTGATGTTCATATTTTACTCTCTCTTCTTTTCTTTTTTTTTTTAATGAAATGATGTGATTTCGTTCTAAAATGAGGTTTCGATTTATGTGTCTATGAGAAATTTTGGGTTTGGTTTTGCTTGGATTATTTTCTTCTTTTTTTTCCTTGAGGTTTTGTTCGATACATTTTTTAGGGATTTGTCGTAATTAAGTTCCAATAAATGGGGGTTTAATATCATATAGAACTGAGCTGGAAACTAGGGCATTGCATTTTCAATAGAGTTGAATGTGGATAGGATTCATGTTCTTGCACTCTTGTATATTGGGAGATAAGGCTGATTACTAAGAACCCTAGTTCGTCTTTTATTTATACTGTGAATGTAATCATTGTATGAGGGAATGTGTAATTTCTATTGGAGCGAGGTTCCAAAATAATAACTTTAGGAGTGAATCAACCTCCCAAAATTGCTCATTGCTGAGACGTTTTCGTTTTATTTCTAAACTTGCTTATATAATGCCTAACTGGAAAGAAGGGCTTGGGTACTACTTGTACACAGTTTGACCTACATGGTTGTAAATTTTTTAAGTACTAATTAGTTCTATGGGCTCCTCATGGTTATTGCAAATGATCTCTATTCCCTTAAAATTCCAAGTTAAAACATTCATTGACATTCATTTCTCCGGTAACTTCCAGCCAATTATTTCTTTTTGATTGGCAACTTCCAGTTAGTATTTGACAGTGTTGGCCCAATCATAATAATCAAATTCCAATAAATAAATAGTTGATAGGGTTTGATGTTGTAGATTGACTAATTTTCTCGAAGGATGATCTCATGATAGAAAATTAGCCGCAGAATCATCTCCTTGTCACCCTATCGTTTGTGTACAAAGCCTTTACCAACCATTTTTAGTCTCTCTTCTGCTGAGTTATATTAGTGGGTTCTCTGAACAAAGCCTTGTTCATCACTTCATAATAATAAAGCCTTGTTCATCACTTCATAATAATAATATCTTCTCTGGTGAAAAGCTATATGCTCAGGGCTGAGAATAGTCCAACATATGCCAACAGAACTTAAGATGGCTGACATAATTGTCCAAAGTGATTCATATTTAGAATTTCTGTTCTAATGGCGTAAAAGGTAGAATAAGGACTGAAAAATGATGTTATACCAATGGTTTACTTACGGTTACGGTTATGAAACATTCTATGGTCACAGTATGAGACTTAGGCTCTGCTTGGTATTCTGCACATGCAAATATAGGAATGCTGAATGCCTCAATTTTTATGGGTTTTTGGTGGTATGTTTTCATGGTAATTTGCAGTTGGCCCACAAATAAGGGGTAAAATGGCTGTGGATATTTGCACCACTTTTAAAACTGCGAATATTCACAGCCTTTCCACTTCTTATTTGTCGTCCCACTGCAACTTACCATAAGAGTATAACATTGATCCCTGCCAAGAACCAACAAAGTTGAATCATTCCTAATATTGCATGATGCAAATTTTAGCAGAATACCAAGCAGGGCCTAAGTGTACAAAGTTTTGAAGCAATAGATGGCTGTGGGTTGAAGATTTAGGGGAAGAAATTGAATATGAAGTACAAGTGAAGTCAGATTACTGAATTCTCTCCATAATTTGATTCTAAATTGATTTAAGTCATGCTAGTCTGTATTCGTGTTATGATCTTTTACTCCTATCAATCTACTGGTCCAACAAAAAGAAAAATTTAATCCATGTCTTTAGAATTTAACAGAAAACTTTATCTAGATAAGAGACTAACTGTTTTACTTAAATATTATTTAGATAACAGATTGACTGCTTTATTTAAATATTATCTATATAAGAGACTTAACTGTTTTACCTAAATATTTTCCCCTAACTTAGCAATATAGTTTAATTAATTCAATTAGATATTGGAACTCAGTTACTTCTCTATATAAGATGAACTTTTAGATGAAAACTGAAACTGAGCTATACAAAACCTGTAACTGTCGACAAAACAATATGCCCTATCTGAGTCTCATAAACTTTCTGTTCCTGCGGGCGATGTTGTCAAAGGCTCTGCCCCACGCCGAAAGGCTCCAATTTCTAAAAGGCCTTCCCCGCCTCACTGTTTTACATCCCCAAAATCTTGCCTTATTTTGTCTTATTACTTTCTTTATTTTTTATGTTTAGTAACTTATTTGAATTTTGAGATCATATATTTTTAATTTTAAGACCATGAATTACTAATATTTAGTATTTCTTAATTATTTTGATAAGAGAGATATAATTTATATAACATAAAATACAGAAATGAGGGTGTGTGTCTGTATTATCATGGCGCCTTAGCTTGCCCCGCTCTGCCCTATTAATTTCAGACTCCTTCGCCCCGCCCC
>MVGT01001370.1:106896-222963 GCA_002174775.1 Macleaya cordata
TATATATTTGAAGAGGAAGAAAGCATGATGTGATTTCTTATCCTTTCCTATCAGCGAAGGAAATGGTTCCTTCTCGTCAAAAGAATTTTTGTCAAGATGTCTTGAAGGAGATGTTTCCATTTGAAGTCTTAGTGACAAGATGGTCTTGATGACTCTATGAAGTCCACAAAGGTTGGTCTATTTCACATGTCAGTGGAGTATGGATCATATGCCACTACATTTTCCCTGACAAGTCAAAAGATGAGTGGAAGTCGACTTAATGTGTCTCCAGAATGTTCATTTTTATGCTGACTTATGTGTTTTTTTAGCAATATAGCCAGTTCAGTTTTTTTATGGATAGGTATAGTTGCCCAGTTAATTGGCTCTAGTGAAGTTTCATTGGATGGCTAGTCACGATAAGCCACGAGTTTTAGATGAAATCCAAATTGGAGAAATGTATGTTGTTTACTTCTAGTACTTTTGGTGTACCACTACCTGTGATCTAGTTGCTGGCATTTGGCCACAAATGTACTTTGACTAGATGGTCATATCCATCTGAATAACCTACTTTTGGATCTTTTGGAGCATGTTCAATAATCCTGGAAAATGTGATTATGATTTATGGACCAGATACGAGTTAAGGACTAGCATAAAGGATACTGATACCACACACCTGAATGTTTTGACTTGAATGCTTTATGGTTTTAGTGTCGTGGCTTGCAATCTACAAGGTGGGTACCATAGAATTCTTCATCTAAATTTATTCCGAGGACTGTAAAGGAATGACGTGATCAGAAACCCTCTATTCTTTATCATTATTAGTTTTTTCTTTTGATAAACCTTAAATATTTGTTTCGCTGTGTTTTCAGGTTGACATGGTCATAATACCAGCAACAACAGGCCAAATGGGTGTTCTTCCTGGGCATGTACCTACAATTGCAGAGCTCAAACCCGGGGTCCTTTCAGTGCACGAAGGCAACGATGTGACCAAGTACTTCATTAGCAGTGGATTCGCGTTCATACATGGGAACTCTTTTGCTGATATAGTTGCTGTTGAGGCTACACCCCTTGACCAGATTGATCCAGCCCAGGTGCAAAAGGGTCTTGCAGAGTTCACCCAGAAGCTGAGCTCGGCCTCAACTGACTTGGAGAAAGCTGAAGCTCAAATCGGAGTTGATGTTCACAGCGCTCTCAACTCTGCACTTACAGGCTAGTTGGCGTCCTTCCGCATCCCGTCAAAACTTTCCCCCCCTTTTATTTTTGTGAATGTGAGGGCTATGTTCTCTCTTTCTTTCTCTAGATTTTGTCATACTGATTTTTGGGAAGTTGAATAAATTTCTAGAAACAAGAAACTTGTGAAGGTCTCTTTCGAATCACACATCTTGAACTTTGTGTTTATCTCTTCTGCTGTAATGATACTGTAGGGGGGAGGTCTGCAGATTTGCCTACCTCCATCTGTGTCTGCTAAAAGTTTTCATTCTGCATTTACTTTTTCCAAGTAATGTTTTAGACAGGTAACATTACTGGAAATTTTCTCTGTAGTACCCAGTCCTTGAGCATTCTGCTTTGCAATAAAAATTCATATAGCCAAAGAAAGTGAACATGTTAGTTGCGTGTGCTTGCAGATTGAATCTCTTTTGTGCTGGTTCTCTTTGTGGGTCCCACGGTCATTTGGTTGGTTTATAACTTAGTAACCAGAGCGCGGAGCGGGAGCGGGAGCGTCGGAGCGCCAAATTTAAAAATGCATAAGGCTCAGAGCGCCTTCGGAGCGCCAAACTTACTCACACGTAGTTGGAGTTTTAATTGACTACCATTGATTAGATTAGATTATGATTAACTAGATTATTAAATAAATTTTTATTAACAAAATCATTGAATAGTTAGTAAAATAATTTTTAAATTTTATTAAGTATTTTTTGTAATAATATTCTATTTTTAAAAAAATATTATTTTTTCGTATTTGTTAATTATAAAGTATACTATATATATAATAACTAAAATTTATTGTTTCTCATATTAATTATATTTTATTATGGAAAAAATGAATTTTTACTGTCCAAAAAAGTAAGTGAGAAACACAACCATATAACGTGTGCTTTAAGGGCACTTAATAAGGTTATTTTTGAACAAATTTTTTTTACAAGTTAGACGTCTTCAAATCATCTAATTTTTTTTATATAATATTATCATTATTTATAAGATGTCCACCAAAAATCAGCTCAATCAGAGATATCTAACCCTCCAAACAAATCACTTTAAATGCCAGCCATTCATTCACACTATAAAGTCTAAATTACGTGTTTGTAGTGATATAAGTCTCCGATTGAGCTAATTTTTTTAAAATATGATTCAAATAGTATAAATAACATACATGCAAAAAAATTAGTCCATTTGGACAAACTTAACCAAAAAAAAATAGACATTTTGTTGATTAGGCGCTCCCAAAACTGGAACCGCGCTCCGAAAATTCTCTAACCGCGGATCGAAAACGCGGTTTGGGAGCGGGAGCGCCAGCATACTTAGGCGTTTTTGGTTACTATGGTTTATAACCAAATATCACTGAAGCATTAAAAGATGAATGCAGGGGGCGTGGGGGTGTGAAACCAGAACACCATAAAATTTGACTACCATGGTAGAATATTTCAGTCAGTTTTTGGCTAGCTATCCAATTGGTGTTAACAAATTTCTTGTGCTAATTGAAAACCCTGCCGCAATCCAAACACCATTAGTAGCAATTTTTAATCATTTATGAACAAATTTATTGTTTTCTGGGTTGAGGATGTAATTATTCTGGTGTTAGGATCTGATAGCCGAGAACGTAAGTAGAAATTTTCAACTTCTGCTCCTTGGATGAGTAATTTTATTTATTTATTTATTTATTTATTTATTTATTTATTTATTTATTTTTTTTTTGGCGAAACCCCCACCTGCTAACAGCACAATATACAGCTGATGGGAAATGCTATGTCAACCGGTAAAAGTTTAACCGAATTCAGTACCAGTCAGCCATGGATGGGTGAATTGTAGAAATCCTTGTGATTTGCACTCTTCTTGATCACGCGCATCCACGGCTTGTATTGCAGCCGGTTAAAGTTTTTGTTAACCGATTAGGTACCCGTAGCATTACTCCACAGCTGATGTACCTATGTGACCCTGTGTCAATCTTACCTCCGCTGCCTGCCAATGCGCGGGTTGACTCATGAGTCATGATGCCCATCTGCCAAAAGTATAATAAAATGCTGCAACCATTTGAACCTTTTGATTTCAGATTCCAAAGGAAACCCTTTCCAGGAAAAGAGACACTTCAATTTTTTTTACAGTACCTGCACAACTTGGGTATTTTCAAAAAGTTGCCTGAGAGAACCTCACAAATTGAGATACAAAGAGCGATTCTCAAAAAAGATATATATGTATAGATCAAGTGCTCCTTCCCTTAATATTACAAGAAGTTACTTTTACAAAGACAATGGCACTGCACTGAATCAACAAAACTGTGCCTCCATAGAAACGAAACTCATATGGCTACAAAGTTATAACACAATTTTCTTTCTCTTATTTCCGAGAGAGAACTCAATCATTCCACCTCAGAATCTTCTGTCTCGCTGTCCAAAAACATTTCTACAGGTTCACTATCGTCAGTTACATCCTCATCTTCTTCCCTTCTTTTCCGTTCCTCTTCTAATTCTCTCTCAATGGCCCGAGCTTTTGCCATCTCAAGTCTTGAACTAACTGCTTCCCATGAAATGAGTTTATCCATGAACACTGATATATAATCGGGCCGTCGATTCTGTGAAGGGCATATAACAGAGAATTGTGATGAAGATTCATGAGAGAGTGAGATAGAGAGAGTATTGATTTCCTATAACAAAACAAACAATTCTCTGTGCTTTTTGTGTATCAATGGATTCTCACCTGGTAGTCAATGTAGTAAGCATGCTGTCCGAACAAATGAAAATTTCAACATGGATTCAGTAAACATTGTTCTAAAAAGTAAAAGCAATAAAATTTGTTTGATCAGGGTATGGTTTAGTACCTCCCAGACATCAATGGTGAGAATCGGCTGCAGGAAAAACCAAAGTTACGTATAAGATTTACATGGCAGATATGATATAACCAACATTTAATAAATTTAGTTCAATGGAGGAGTTTCATCGAACAGCTCACTTAGCTCATAAAGTGAGAAAACAATTTGACTCTATCCAGTGGGATTACTGACTATAAATGATTGATTCAGTGCTTTTTCTTCTTCAATAGACATTTGGAACTCAGTCCCAGCAACACCAAGATGACTCACAGAGTTGATAAAAACTTAGAGATCTTTCAAAATTCACAACTATTGACAACTTGCACAGAATTTTTAGATTTGAGTTACTGGGAGTTGCTCAGCAAAACTGATCAACTAAAATGACTTCTGTGTTGATCACAGATTTCCAAGAATTGCAGTAACAACGGAAACCATTAACAGAACTGATACAATCCCTACTGCCATGTGCTTAAGCTTAACTGATCGAAGGGTAAAAAAAAAAAGTTTACCCAAGTTCAGAAGCAGGGAAATAGAGAAAACGAATGAAACAAAATTTAGTCAAAGATATTCTCACAGAGTAATCCCAAACTAGAGGGTTCACAGCATTAGGACTCTTCACCACCACAAGCTTTTTGTCCTCCTCTGATGGACAAGGATTGACGGCATTGCCCACATCAAGTCGGTTTGCTTTATCTGGAGAGAGTGGAAAAATTGGATGAAATACAGCAGTTTGATTGTTACAATGAATGTTAGATCATCTCGAAGAAGGACAAACAAGAAAGGATGTAAATCACTCACAGGCAAGCCAAGCCCACCCAGAACCAAACTGTGTGGAAGCAGCTGCCTTGAAGTCTGCAATGAATCTTTCATAAGAGCCAAAATCTCTTTCGATCAGTTCTAAAAGTTCTCCAGATGGCTTTCCTCCTCCACCTGGTTTCATGGATTCCCAGAAGAAATCGTGATTCCAGATCTGCCGATAAACAAAGATGAACATTACCAAATGAGGAGGCCAACTTTGTATGAGATCATTGATAATTCAGACAATTCAGACCCTACTTTAATTGCACACACCAAATACGCTTGACCATTGTGGATACACCAAAGTGGTTCTGAATCCATTCAAATTGTATCTGCATGGACAACAGATTTGCATTCCTCATCCAAAATCTTTGAAATGAGACCTCCAGAGCCAATCTATAACCAACATCACTTTCTCACTCGGTTGAACACAAGTTTACAGTAATACATATTTAAATAGAAGTTATCTTTTCCAGCACAACATTTTCTTTTTGATTAAGTAAAAAATTCTATAAACAGAAAGAGGGATACAAGCAAGACTACCAGGAGATTCTTCTTGGAGTCTTTCGGTTTCTCATGGTGCGCTCCTCGGCTGCCGGGAAATGTTGCCTGTGCTTGGGAGGATGTAAATTCTCTAAGGAAGGTGAGAAGCTACGGATGCTGGTTCCACATCGCACATGCGATCTTTTGGGCAAGAAACGATATTATCTTTGCTGAAAAGGAGGTCTCCTTCACGGAGCTAATCCTTAACGTAAAAGGCTGTTATTTTTCTAGGGGAAGAACCTGGGGGTGATTAGGCCATTTTGTTTTGATGATTTTGTGTTTCGTTGGGACTCGTGGTGCAGTCCATTTAGAGATGTGTACTGATTGTGATCCTTCTTTTTTTTTGTGTAAAAACTTCTCTTAATTCAATTATTCTTTACCTCTTTCAAAGAAAATTACAAGTAAGACTGCGTAAGAAGAAAGACGGACACTGCCAACCAAATCAGAGACAAAGAAAATTATTTTCATTGAAACCGAGTGCCCTTGTTATGTACCAGTAGTCAAAAAAGGATTAGGAGTTCCACAGTTAGCATCCTCAACCAACAAAGAACTTACCTGTAGTTTCTATAGCTGGAAAAAAGTCAAATTACTAGTTCTCAACTTAATATAGAATTCCTGATGAGAACCTCATCAAGCTTTTATTCTGGAAGGATAAACCAAGCCAAAAAACTGAAGAACAACTGGTGAAATGATCATACCTGGGCAGCATTGTTGAAGGCAGGAAGAGGATCGCCTTTGTTATATGTAATAAGGATAATATCTTCTAGTGACATTCCCTCCAGCTCCGTTCCTACTATCTGCTTATTTAGATTCTCAACATAAGTTCGGTGGTGCTTTCCCCAATGATATTCAAGTGTTTCCCGGCTCATATGTGGCTCTAGAGAATTCTGCCACGTAAAAGGAATAATACTAGAATTAAACAAAATCAAATAAGATGCCAACTTGGTGAGCCTAATAATGATGAGGATATTTTTAGATCCAAAAAGAGCATAAGATCTTACTAGTGGGTATGGAGGAGGCTTCAACTCAAACTGCGAGGTAATTAGAGTTTGAAATGCCTTCTGAGAACATTTTCTCTGCGAAATAAAAGCCATAGTGTTATTATAAAATGGGGACAGGACTATCTGATTATGTGCAGCTTCATCCTAATAGAAATAAGAGATGTGAGAATTTTTGGATATTAACATCTGGTATAGTATGATGGAAGTTAATGATCCATGATGATTCAGTGACAAAGTAGCTATTTTCCTATTTCAAGATGTATATTCATATATTTTTTACCAAATACCCCTCTTATTGTCTTGAGACTTTTTTTTTTTCCTATGTTACAAACAAGATTTAATAGGTAAAAGAACGCCATCGCTGAGATAATTAGTGATTAGTTTCAGATAGCCGTGGAAAACCAACTTCATAGAAAAAGAAGATAGTGCTTCCCCTTGTATATAATATATATTACTATTATTCATCAAATACCCATGTTTTTTCTTTCAAACTTTTTATCAATAAAAGCTATTTTAAGATAAGGAAAAACAGACAAGTGTAAAATATAAGCTTGGAAGAGATGGGATTGAAACTAAATCCTTCCCACCAAAGACAAAAACACAAGAAAGAACAGTCTTGAAACAGAACAAACCAAATCCCTAAAATAGATTAGCATCCCCAAGTGGAATACAAGATACTCTGTTTCCAAAATCAGATATTCCACATTCTTGTAAGTTGTTAAGGCGAACAAAGATGACTTTCCACCAATCCAATCCAGCACCTCACTAACTGGACAGAATCTGAAATCTAGCTCCCTGCCTGCTACTATAATCATCACCATCTAGTCGACAGTATCTTTATTGTATATAATAGTCAATTGTGAATCATCCATCAAAACTGTCCAAATTTTAAGCCACAATTTCTTTCTTTTTTTTCAAGCTGTGATGATGTGGGGGTAAAGTGCAAAATTTCGAGGCTGGGATTCAAAACATGAAGATAACATTTTGAATAGTTCAGATTAAATGTTTAGCTTGACAGAATTAACGTCCTAGTGCATAATATTATCTATTGGACTAAACGAAAGATGTAAGTTTAGGGGGTTTTAGGGTTTATGTGGATAAGAACCAGCAGAAAGAGAAAAACTTTTAGCATTTTGAAGTAGAATTTCAGGTAAAATAACCCAAAAAAAAAAAAAAAAAAAAAAAAAAACAATAAAGAGAAGACAGAAAAGTGAAATGGCGATACGAACCTGAACCTGGGGTTTACTCCATTGAAGGCGACGTTTTGAAGATTCAAGAAGTCTAGGAGAACCTAAAATGACCAACAACCAATGAAAAATCTCAGTTGCATTCGTAATAATAAGTAATGTAGATAGAGAGAGAAGCTTATTGTTATAGGAGAAGTAATTAATAATGGGCGACCTTGGCACGGAAAAAGTGCGCATGTTAGCGGAGTAGTCGTAGCTGTTGCTGCGTTCATCATCTCTTGTCTAATTTTTTAGAGAGAGAGAGAGAGAGAGAGAGAGAGAGAGAGTACTGAGTAGTAGTCCTAGGCTGGCAATCCAACAGGACAGCGCGCTCGAGTCGAAGAAACCTTAGCACTTGGAAGTGCGTAGTAGTAGTAGTAGTACTGGTGCAGTAGTAGTACACTAGGGCTAGGCAAGTACTAGTACCGCTATTACTACTTGTAGTACGTCACACTATTCGGCAAGCAACTCGTACTACTCTATTGAGCATCATCTCCCACGGTTCTCCAAAACGCCAAAAGAAATGCAATGGTTACGCACGCCCTAATGGCGACAGAAATTGAAATGCGATAGTGTTTTTCTTTTAATGTGACCCACGCGGCAAAGGAGCAGAAAATTCCGTTGGTTTTAAAAAATTCAACATTTAGGGGGCCGGCCAAAATAATTTAGTAAGGGCAAGTGTCATAATAAACCCTTATTTAAGTTGTTTGAGGTAGGGATTTAAGGGATTGAGGGAGTTCAAGTTTCATTGGTAAATATGTAGGGGCGGCACAATTAGTGCCGTATGACACAGATTCTGTCGTAGATTAATTTTGGTCTTCTTTTGCATGTTAAGTTCCATCATCTTGTTTTATGTTAAAAATAATCAAAAGTTTTCATCTTTGTGACAAAAAGAGTACGTTGGATGTTGGTTTATGGATAATGAAATTTGGGAAGAGGCAAAGATTGTGTCGTGAGGCACAATATCTGCCTCCTCCCTCAAACTCCTTGCTCCCGCCTCAAATCTAGGATCGAAGGGAGGGGCTTGGTTGTGTTGGGGTGCCCATGATACTTGCCCTAACTTCAAAAAATTCTTTTTTTACTTGTTTGAGGTGTCCATAACACTAATGGGACGATCCCCCCAAAACTTCCTATTTTTTCCCTGTACCCCCCACCCACCCACGCACCCTGATCCCATACCCGACCCATTTTCTCTTCTTCTTCTTCTTCTTCTTCTTCTTCTTCTTCTTCTTCTTCTTCTTCTTCTTCTTCATTTCCTCTCCTCCTCTAATCAACCCTAGTTCTCCACTACACGTTCGTCCTTGTCAAATTTAGCATGCCTTTCATTGTTCTGGTCATCAAGGGAAGAGATCTGCACTAGTAAGGTTGGTATCTCAAATTTAACATGCCTCTCATCGACCCTACTTCATAGATATTATTCTACAAAAATTATCTACAGTGAACAATAGTTTGGAAACTAAAGCCCTTTACATCCTAAAATAATTATAAACTTATGGTTTGTTTGGAAGGGAGATTTCAAGATAGGGATTCGGTGGGGACCAGGGATTCATGTTTCCCTAGTCTGTTTGGCTGCCAAGAATCCCTAGAAACTTATTTCCCAAAGAAACATATTTTCCAACAAATCCATGTTTTGGAGTCCCATCTCCCCCTTTAGAATTTACTGGAATTCTAAACTAAGGATTCACTATGTATTCACCTAACTCAATGCAGATTACACCCCACAAAATTAAAATGATAAAATAGAGATTTTTCTTGGATTTTAAATAGCAGCCAAACAAACCAAATGATTCAAGCTTCCAAAGATTCATGAATCTATGGATTCTTTTATGGTTGCCAAACAAACAAAAGGATTCATGTTTCTAAGGACTCATGTTTCCCTTGAGAAATATAAATTCTACATCCAAATAAACTATTAGTAAATTCTTGCATACTAATTTAAAACTTTCTAATAGTCCAAAACTATGAAGTGTGTGTTAAAAATATAGCTAATTCAGGAAATACTAAGATATTAAAATTTGGTATTGTTACTAGTAATGAAGAAGTGTACGAATAAATAGCTTAATATGTATCCTATATTTCCAAATGGGATTACATTTTCATGAACTTGACCTAGAAGGAGAGCTTGAATCTCATAGATTTTGTATACTTCTAAATTGGTGGATTACAAATTACAATGAATACGAGACACTATTACAAAAAGAATGAAGAAGAGAAACTGTCCAAAAAGGAGCAGGATATGGCCTGGGAACTGTTCCGGCGAACTAAAGAGTGGGAAGAGGTGCAAAGCGTTCCGCTTAACAAGTCGACACTTGAGCAAAGGCCATATGTTGCTCCTACCTCGAATCTACCATGCTTAATCGTATTCGTGGTTCTACTGTTTCTTCCTCAACTCTAAGTAACTAGATCTAGGGTACTACTATCTTCTTCATCGAATCAACCATGCTTAATTGTATTCCCGGTTCTACTGTTTCTTCCTCAACTCGAAAATTCTAGATCTAGGATACTACTTTTATGGTGCTACAATTAACTAACTAATTTGTTGTTAATAATATTTTGGATTTGAATGGGATTCCAGCACCAAAGAGTAGAATCATCCTTGAACAATCCAAGGGAAGTTCGAGGAACCACGTAGCCTACAGAAAATGCACTAACCTTTCACACATGCTTACCCTCAGAAGCCAGGGCACAAAAGCTGATCATACCACTGTTTGTGGAGAATGTGCTCAGGAGATCAACTGGGAGAATCTCAAACAGGATGCGAAATAAGTAACATGAGGATGCCCACATTCAAGCACCCACTATTCATATATTCTGTATGTAACGATATCTAGACAGTAATTGTAAATTCCAAGTCCTGAAAATATAAAAACATTCCATTTTCGAATAATAAATGCAGTTTTTTCTTGGGGGTGGGTTGGTGGGTATTTTGTTGCCTACTCCTATCTTTTTTGTTAGAATGGAATTTGAGTTTCTGTTTGATATTCATGTACTGTCTTGAATCTTTATTAACACTGCAGTTCACTAGATAACATGATATCCAGTTCCCAATTTTGATTTCTGCAAGGACAATCAAGGAAAGAACTTTTTTCTTCTATGTATTTTTCAATTTTATTGGAAGATATTGTAATCAACGAACATTGTCTGGAATTTTAATTGTGCAGGAGAACTTCGATAAATCATTTACATGCATATATATAGTCTTCTCAACGATTAAAAATAAAACATTTGCATTTGGAGTAAATAGAATACAATGTGTCTTTCCAACGTATCCATTAATCAAAAGAAGATTAACAATGTAAAGTTGTGATTGGTAAGCAACATTAAAATAAGATAATAACAATGAGTTACAAAGAGAGTACATAAAGCATATGCACTAATTCTATTTTTCAATGAGTAATAGAGGATCTGTAGGTTCAAAAAAAATGATAGCTACTTAAACATCCATGATGTTTGTACTCCCGAGGCAAAGTTCAGAATACAAATTATAGGTGTAGTTAAATTAAAATTCGCATCATTCAAGAGAACGGGTTATTGGATATACATAACCGACCCGATTTCTCACCCCCTAGTTTAGGGTTTGCATTAGGGGTGTCAACGGGTCGGTTCTGGTTCGGGTATTGAACTACCCAGAACCGAAACCGCTAAAACATATCGGTTTCGGTTTCTATCGGTTCTGGTTCCATAACAAGTGGAACCAAAACTGGAACCTATAAAAAATGCGGGTACCCACCGGGTATTGGGTACCCATTGGGTATCTATAAAAAAAGTCTAAAAAGAGTTATACCCACCACTCGATCAAACATAATTTTTCCACACCATTGATTTCAGTTCATCATGACAATGAATTAACAAATAACACAAACATAAAAGTATGAAACAAATAATTAACAAAAGCAAAGCCTAACAACCATCACGTGACCACATGATTAATGTCTTCTAAAAAAAGACTTAACAACAATTTAGGTGTGGGAGCACCCGATGGGACGAGTACCCGATAGGTAGATCCAACTAGGAACCAAAATTAATCGGTTCTAATCGGGTATATCCGATAAGGACTCGTTTATAAATGGGTATATAAATTAAAGAAACTGGATTAAACGGTTAGTTCGATTCTCGGGTAATCAAATACCCGTTGACAGCTGGCAAACCCACCCAAAAAAGGAAGGGGAATTGCACATTCGATCCCTTTCCTTTTTTGGGTGAGTTCGCTCGCTGGGTCTATAAAAGCGAGTGCGAGGCCTCTACTGAAAACAGTTTCTCTCAACAAATTACCAAAAAGATCGGCCACAAGAAAACTTAGTTTAGGGTTTGAACCTCTGTCACCACTTTCTCTCAACAAATTACAATAAAGATCGGCCACGAGAAAACCTAGTTTAGGGCTTGAACCTTTCTGCCATCACTTTCTCTCTGGTGAGTTCTCTTTCTCGATTAATCTTTGTTAATTCTGTGGTAATTTAAGGTTTTCTTGAAGGAAGATTTTAGGGTTTGTGTTGAGGAGTTGCAGAAAATTTTAGGGTTTATATGGACAACTTTGTAAGGATGTGGTATTTGATTTGATTCATCTCTGTTGTTTCTGTGGTGAGGTTTTCTTGATCAAGGAAAGTTTTAGGGTTTTTAGGTTTATTAGACCTCTATATCTAAACTAATGCTTCTAGATTCAAAAATATTTTCCGCATGTTTTTATTTATTTATTTATTTATTTATTCTGGATTTGTTTTGATTCATCTCTGTTTCGGTGGTGAGGTTTTCTTGATCAATGAAAATTTTAGGGTTTCAGGTTTATTTGAAGTCTTTATCTCTAAATTAATGCTTCTAGAGTTAAAAATATTATCTGTGGGTTTTTTAATTCTGAATTTGTATGATATTCTATGCAGGTCACTTTTATCGGTGGAGGAGTTGCAGATTAATTGCTAGGTCAACTTTGTAACGATGAGCAGGTATTCTATTTGATTATTTCAGAACCAAAATCCTTTTTTGATGGCCTTATTTCTAATTTAAGTTATGAATAATGTGGTTTGCTATTGTGTTTTGTGCAAGTGTGGATTGAGCCGTAAGTCAGTAACTTCTCTGTTGTTAATTTTCAAAATGGTTGCCCTAATTTTATTATGTAACTCCCTGATTTTGTCGGAGGCCATAGCGTTGACTGTAATTTTTTTTTTTTTTTATAAGTTCTTTATGAATTTTCTTAACCCTCTTAAATTGTGGAAGAACCACCCCTTTCTTTTTACTGTTTTGCTTAATCAGTTGTGTAAGATGTTTTGCCATAAATTTGTATGGTTATCATTCATTAAGATTAATTGATGACTTTGTGGAATTTTTGTGAACCCTAACATTATTTCCTGATATAACTTTTGATTAAATTTTTTTTTTCGTTTTTGATAAGTTCTTTATGAATTTTCTAAACCCTCTTAAATTGTGGAAGAACTCCTTTCTTTTTATTGTTTTGATCAATCAGTTCTGTAAGATGTATTGCTATAAATTTTTATGGTTATCATTCATTAAAATTTATGTGCTTTTGGGGTGTAAGGTAATTGATGAGTTTGTGGACTTTTTGTGAACCCTAACATTTACTTCCTGATATAAATTTTGATTGATATATTGTGTCATGATTACAATGATGCTTAACTTGTTTATTAGTTCTATTACCCTTCCTGATTGCATCTTCTTTTTTTTTTTCAAGTGTAACCGACGAGGATTTTGAAAGGAGACGTGAGATTTTTAGAAAATGTCCCCATTTCTCAAATATGACCTTCACTAGGGCGTTTCCAGGTGATCTTCCATTTGATGATGATGATGGATCTGATTATGGATTTGATTCGAAATCTGAGTATGGATTTAAGACGAGAGCTGATTGTTATCGTTATTGGGCAATTCAAGATGCTAAGGAGGACTTGAGTGATCATGACTACGATGATGATACATCAGATGAAGATGAGTATTATGTTAACCATAGTTGTGGAGCTGGAGAATCAGATGATGATGATGATGATGATGATGATGATGATGATGATGATTCAAAATTATGTGGAATAACTCACGATCAGCCAGCAGCAGATTTCTGTGCGAATGATGATGATGATGATTCAAAATTATGTGGAATAACTCATGAGCAGCCAGCAGCAGATTTCTGTGCGAAGAATAAGAGAAAATATTTATCTTTTGTTGTTGTTCCTGAAGAAGAATTAGAAGATCATGATCTTGCAAAATGTGGAACTCAGCCTGCAGCAGATTTCTGTGCAAAGAAGAAAATATGTGTATAATCTGATGCTGATGCTGCTGTTGGATATGATGGAAGAGGAGAATCAGAAAATGATCTTGCAAAATGTAGAAATGATCAGCAAGCAAATTTCTGTGCAAAGAAGAAAAGATGCATATCATCTGATACTGTTGGATATGATGGGTAGAGAATAAGACGTTCCGAATTGTACTCAGTAAAGCAGATTTCTCGTCAATGAAGGTAAAAACATGCAGCGATAAGATCTTCCATGTGCAAAGTCAGATTAGGTCGTTGTGCAGCAGCTGAAGAAGTAGAGTACTGCAAGGGAGCTGAAAACCTCTTTAAGAAACGTTGAGTTCATTTTTTTTTTCATATTATGAGTCTCTGTCTGTGTGATGAGATTACATATTCTGGGAGTGAGGTATGAATGATGACTTGTAGTTATTTTTGTTAAAAGAGACTGCTTAAATTTGTCTTAATTTGATTTTCCTTTTGGTTTATGTCGATACAAAGATACTATTTACGTAATTGATTACTACGCAATTCATTCATCATGTTCTATTGTTTTGTGCATGGTGCCCAATGTGAATGGAAACAAATTTTAGATTCTGACTAAAGAATTCTTCTCCTCCTCCAATGTTCTTTGAGTGTAGCGTGTATATAGGGAGAGGTTCTAATAATAAGCTTGTTGTTTATGTAAAACAATCATACCTACTTTGATCAAATGGCTAGTCGACTTTACCAAATCCAAGTTGTAAATTTTTTCCAAAAAGACCTTATTGACATTTGTGAATTTAGTTCCTAATTTTAAAAAGACATAATTAACTTTTAAAAATATTTTATTTCAAATCTTTGAATTCGGCAGTAACATCCCGTCAGAATAAAAAAGTTGATTTTTGATCCCTTTAAGAGTAGAATTGGAATTTGTCTATTTCTGTAAAAGTTGTGCGAAATCGAATTTATTTCGAAAGTAGGTATAGTGGAGAAAATTTTGAGTTACGAGCAGAAAGTTACGGGCGAAATACAATAGCAGCATCAATTTGGATTATAGTTCAACTTCTTTCTCTTGCTAAAGCATGTCTGGATTTGCAATGTCTGGACTTGCTATTGCAAGTATGAACTTTTAATCGCAGGTCTGAACTTACTAAAATATGTATGGACTTGCTATTGCAGGTCTGGACTTATAAATTTAGGTCTAAACTTGCAATTGCAGTTCTAAACTTTTAATTGTAAGTCTGAATTTACTAAACCAAATCTTAACTCACAATTCCAATTTTGAACTTACTAAAACAGGTCTAGATTTGCAATTACAAGTTTGAACTTGCAATTGCAATTCTGAACTCGCTAAAGAAGGTCTAGACTTCCAATTACAAATCTAAACTTGCTTTAGCAAGTTTGAACTTGCAATTTTGAACTTACAATTAGGAGGGTCTGAACTTGCAATTGCAGGTCTGAACTTGCTAAAGTAGGTCTAAACTTGCATTAAAAATCATAAAAATAAATTCCAATCCAAACTAACATGATTTGCAAGTTCAATCTTGCATTTACAAGTCCAAACTTGCAAAAAATAGTTTTCCATCCAAACTACATGATTTATAAGTTTAAACTTTCATTAAAACTCCAAAAAAAATATATTTCTATAAAAAATACATTATTTGCAAGTTCAAACTTTCATTAAACTCTAAAAAAATATATTTCTATAAAAAATACATTATTCGCGCGTGTGCGTTGGCTGTCCATCCTCGTGTGTGTGTTGTCCCTCCCTACACGTGCACCCCTTACACATGCTTCACGGATGACATTCATTTTGGCTCTTCGCGCGTGTGAGTTGGCAAATTATGCGACGCGTTATTATGGGTAAAAGGTAGCTCACTCGATGATGATACATGCACTAATGTTGATCTAGATGATGGATAGATTATCGTCACAAAAAATTAACCCTTGGATGATTTCTACATAGGCGCACAACATACGTGTAAATAGTGTAAGAATAAAATAAGTATTAGGTGGTCCACTTGGGAACGATACATGCACTGATGTTGATCTAGATGATGAATAGATCATCGTCACAAAAAAAGCCCCTGAATCAACTTAATGCGATCCTATTGGCAAGTGTAAACCAAGTGTAAATAAATAAATTTTATAGGGGTACATATCCGGTATTTTGTAAAAATTAAAGGATATGTACGAAATTTTGAAAAAATTGAAAAAAATTAAAAAAAAATATGTATATTGGGACGGACGGACGGTGTGACATCTCTAGACTGTCACGCTACAGCTGCCCAAAACTATCTTTCACTCCTCCCTTCTCTCTCTCTTTCTCTCTCATACACTTTAGGGGCTGGCGCCCCTTTGCCAACTCAAATGGCTTAAGGGGGCAGCCCCTTATATAAGTAGTATATATATA
Organism: Macleaya cordata; assembly: GCA_002174775.1. Lineage (NCBI taxonomy): Eukaryota > Viridiplantae > Streptophyta > Magnoliopsida > Ranunculales > Papaveraceae > Macleaya > Macleaya cordata. Next base: position 123,092 of record MVGT01001370.1, read on the forward strand.
TATATATTATCTATTATAATATACTATAGGAGAAGCTTTGGGTTAACAAAACCCTCTCTCTTAGGTGTGGGTTAAAAAAACCTACATTATAAATATATGGCCCAATCTATTATCTATTATTGGGTTAACAAAACCCTATTTCTTAGGTGTGGGTTAACAAAATTCTAAAACTACTAAATTTTCTAATTATCTAATAAAAAAATTCAAAATTTTTTTTAAAGAAGCCCCCGTGCCTTGCACGGGATATGGGTGCTAGTAATATACTATAGGAGAAGCCTTGGGTTAACAAAACCTTCTTTCCTAGGTATGGGTTAAAAAAAGTACATTATAAATATATGGCCCAATCTATTATCTATTATTGGGTTAACAAAACCTTCTCTCTTAAGTGTGGGTTAAAAAAACCTACATTATAAACATATGGTCCAATCTAAAACAACTAAATTTTCCAATTATGTAATAAAAAATTAAAATTTTTTTTTAAAAGAATCCCACGTGCCTTGCATGGGATATGGGGGCTACTATATCTCTAGATCTCCTATCTCGCTCTCTACTTCTGCCCTAAAAATGTATCAACAATTAATTAAAGAGAGCGGATAATGCACCCCCTCTTAGGGAGCCCAATAATGTCACCTCCATCTAGACCGTCCTTTATTGTTTAATTAATAGTCTAATTTATCGCTTCACGTGGCATAAAAGAGAAGTTCGAAGTCGGCTTGCAATCTCTCTTAGCTTCAAAAGTTAGAAGGTGATAACAGTTGTCCGGTACTCTTCAGTCTCTAGGCCCATAAAAATTTGACACGTGCGCCCGACTAGTCCCTAGGTGTGAGCACCCGAATATTCCATATATTATGGCCCCCACCAAAACAGACTTCCACTACAAAACGATCATATATATGTGATTTTCATGCATGGCCTTGTCTTACACCTTCATTGCCCTCTCTCTCTCTCTCTCTAACTTTCTCTCTCTAGCAATTGATCATCAAAGTAGACTAAGTAATGATGGATATGGGGGTTTATGAAATCCATAGAGAAGCTTACAAGATTATTACAACTAGGAAGATGATCTTTTCACATTTCATCTTTACTCTCGTCCTTCCTTTATCTTTCATTTTTTTATGGAGTTTTAGAGAAAAAAAAGTCCCAGTAAAAAAAGTCATTATGATTTTAGTCCTTGTTTTATAAATTTAGTCCCTACTTTTGGACATAAAAGTAGGGACTAAATTTATAAAACAAGGACTAAAATCATAATAACTTTTTTTACAGGGACTTTTTTTACATTTTCCATTTTTTTTATTAGTTGTTGCTGATGATCAAACCCAAACACTTATCACCAAGTTCATCAACTATAACAACAAACATATCAGTAGTACCCTTCTTGATCAAGATCAAACCCTACCAACAGGAAATAATCTGCCTATGCACATCAATAAAATGATTATGATCCATGTTCATCATCATATATTTTCATCCAAATGGAATATCACTAATCATTTGATCATAATCAAGGATGTCATTTACTATATCTTCCTCCTCATCTTCTCCCTTCTCTCTACTTCCTCTGTCGTCTACGCCACTGCTTGCATCTATACTACTTCCAAAGAAATCATGACCTTCAAAGAAGTCATCATCAAGATAGTTCCGAAAGTCTGGGAGCGACTTTCGGTCACGTTCTTGTGGAACTTCTATGCAGTGATTGTCTACAATTTTTCGACGATTCTATTACTAGATTTCGTCGTATTCATCATGGTGGGAGGAGAACCAGAGTCGGCGACGGATTTTCAACTGGTTGTCCTCTTGGTACTTCTCCTGATTATGCTTCATGCTTACTTAATAGGGCGCGTGTACATTGGCGTCGTCATGCAACTCGCGAGCGTAATCTCAGTATTGGAAGATGATGATCAAATATTTGGAATTAAGGCTATGATGAAGAGCAAAGACTTGATTAATGGTAAGATATGGATGGCCTCTGTGGTCTTTGTTGAGATTCGAAGTTGTTTTACCGCCGTAATCTTTGTATTTGAGAAACTGGTGGTTCATGGGGGGCTGGATCATCAGTACTCAATGGGTATGGTGGGTAGTGCGAGTTTGGGAATCATATGTTCTCTGTTGCTGGCCATTGTGATTCAATATGGTCTTGTCATCCAAACCTTAATTTACTTGGTCTGCAAATCGTACCACCGCGAGAGCATCAATGACAAGTACCGCCGCCTTGCCGATCATCTAGAGGATCAATATGACCCTCTCATTAAAACAGTCAAATAAGTTCAGTTACAGCAATTTTATGCTTGATGTTTTGTTGATTAATATACTTCTAATAGTTTGCATAAATAGAACTTGTTTTGATAAATACTAGTTGACAAAGAGCGCCTGGCAAAGGCCGTCAAGGGCGGCAAGGGGTCTCAAGTCTCAACTAGGTACCCAAATAGGCCGGAACCCAACCAGGTATGACTCCATGAGATCAAAACCCAGTTTGAGCGCTGAGCTCCAAGGAGTCCTTTCCTCTCTATTTTTTGCACAAACTGTCCAAAGAACACAATTCACAAATGATATAGGACAACTCTTGCTTCAATCTTTTCGTCCAGAGAATCTGACAAAATCTCGGCCAAGCCCCAACTGAGAGATTGATCACTTATATGACATCTGAATTACTATGCTAGCAGATCTAGAACAGTTTCATAATAATGTAAAGCTATACAACAAAGAGTACGTAAATCGTGTTAAACCATGATAATAAATACAGACCGACGAGCGATCGTTGAGAAACAAATGGAACAACAAGAAGCGAGCACTTTAGCCATTGCCCAGCACTGTATATACAACAATTACGATAATTTCACTGTTTGACTGCAAAAAGAAATAACAGGGGAAGGAGTTCTTACCCTATCTGAATAAATAAATTACATTTGAGGAGATACCAGATAACTCGTGTAAAAAAATACAACACTAAGGTGATATACTTAGCTGATTCTGGTCTCTTCCTTCCAGATTCAATCTTCTTGTGGAATGTTTCCTCAGGTTTTTGATCATTGATGTAGAGCTCTGAATGATTCGAGGTTCATATGCTAGTTTTGCTGACAATGTAATTCGCAGGCCATTACAAGTGAGTTAGTTAAAGTAGATTTCGTAGGTTATGTCATAACTTAGAATGCTGTCTCCAAGGGCACCCGCTGGTAAATGCATGCTCCAATACGTCTTCCATCCGCTTCACGAGCAGTATCTGTTAAACAAGCAGAAAATTGAGAAGTTTACTTCCCTGAAGATTCAAACATTATACATCTCTGTTGATGTGCATCTCTTCTTTTCTTTTTCCTTTTTTTTTTTTCTTTCTTTCTTTTCTCTTCAATATTTGTCTTTTTGGGTAAGGATTGAGTTCGCAACCTCAAAGTTCCAGTTCAGAGCACCAGTCGGCTGAATTATGGGTTTGATTCCAGTAGGAATACTTTAGGCAGTTTGGTATCAATTTCTAAAATAGAAAACAATTAGTGAATTTTCACAGTGGGATTCTTTCATAAGAAGGTAGAATGCACTATATATCTAATGAAAAATATTCGTATGTTTGATAGTATGTTTTAAGAGGATAAATCTAAGTACCGATCTTGTAGGACACGACAGATAATCTCCTACGCTCTGACCAACCTGATTTGATGAGTGATGACTAACTGATAATATGTGCATGATATGGTATCTCCTAGGGTCATCAGTTGAACATACAAGCTACACTATAGCATCTAAAGCGTTAAAAATGTGTTTTTTTTTTTTCTCACAAAAGTAAAATATTTGATTAATCCATGTGAGATTTATCAGTGAAAAGTATAAATTAGATTTATCATGGTTTGGGGAAAAGATAACAGAAAAAGAAGTCCATAAAGTCCCAAACACGAAAAGATTGTTTCAAAACCTGCCAAACTCATTCTCAGCTTTGGGTATAGGCCCATGCATGTAAGCACTTGCATCCATGTAGTTTTGTGAACGTGATCACTCGGATTTATTAGCACCAAGTTTTGCCATAATTACTCAGTAGAAACAAAAGTACCTCTATGCTGGAAAGAACAGCTGCTGGTACTTCAACTAAATCTTTCAAGTTCCTCTCTGGTAGGATAACTCTTTTGATACCATAACGATGCGCTGCCAAGATCTGCAGATTCAGGGAAAAAAAGAGTCCCATCAACAGGTTTCCTATAGTTTTGCACTACAGAAGGCAAATCATGCAGACAGAAACAAGTAGATTAAACAATATAGATAGCTGTGGTCAAATTAGAGAATAGTTAATGTTTTATATCAGATAATAAAATAACTCAATTCTCTTCTACCTTCAGAGTTCATTCTTTAGAAAATTTGTTAGAAGTAAAGTGTAATGGCTACATACATTGGGACACTAGTAATATTCTAGAGATAGGGTAATATTTTAGTCGCGTAACTTATAGACTGGGAACAAAACCAGAGGGTATTGTGTGATATTGTGTATTCTGTTAAACTATTAACTGCAGTGTCCCTCAAGAATGTAACCTATGCTTCGTTTTAGCATTCTTTTTTGCATTTAACATATTCTCTGTCATCAATATCAATGTGTTCCCTTTGGCTTTTGAATGTATGTCTCCATTGTAGATAATTGATTGAGCTACTTCAAGTACGGAACAAGACACTTTCAAATTCAGGCCTATATATCACAGAGACTTCTGCCTTTGCACTTTGAGGAGTGTTTGGAAAGAAAAGAAGCACATAATAATTAAGATTAAGGCCCTGCTTGGTATTCAACGAAAATTCGCAGCATGCAAATGCTAGGAAATGCTTAATGTTTATTGGTTTTTGGGGTTACATCATCATAGTAATTTAGAGTGAGCCTACAAATAAGTGGCATAACGGCTGTGTAATATTCACAGTTTTGAAAGTGCTGCGAACATTCACAGCCATTTCATCTTATAATTGTAGGCCCACCCCAAGTGACCATGAAGATACACCACCCAAAACCAATAAAAGTTAGGCATTTCCTAGCATTTGCATGCTGCGAATATTCGTCGGATACCAAGCAGGGCCTAAGTGCAAATTATTGACTGATAAAGAAAGTCGAATCAAGCTGTTTTCGGAGCTCATCCTCAGATAGCTTAAGGGAGCCATCTGAGGTAGTGACTCTAGGTCTTTCATCCAGAGTGATATTTCATGGGAATGAATTCATCATTTTGTTGCGGGTTCTATAAGGAACATCTTTTCTGTGCATGAATCTTATTTCTTTAGAGATCTTCACCCTATCATAAGGAACCATATGATTCATGCAAATTTCTCATGGATCATTCTCTATAATCTAGTAATCTATTAAAGCATTAAGGAATGAAGGAGTTAGTACAAATGCTTAGGGACAACATGATTGGTATGATTCTCAACTACAACCAACCCAAGAGCTAGATCATCAAATTAGAAGTTTGAATTGATTAAGTGAAACAAATGCATATCATAAACCATTATTGTAGCGTGTTACCCTGGTTAAGAGGTTACTCCTGATGAAGCATGTAAGAAGGAAATATACTAAGCCAGCAGGACATGCATAAGGAACACACCTTATCCTTGATACCACCTACAGGTAATACAAGACCCCTCAGAGTCATCTCTCCAGTCATTGCTGTGTCTGGTCTTACTCTTTGCTGACTGAACAGAGAAACTAATGATGTTACCAAAGTCACACCTGCAGAAGGTCCATCCTTAGGTACAGCCCCTGCAGGAAAATGTATATGAACATCCTGCCCCTCCATCAAACTGATGTTCCCAGAAGCCACCAACTTAAGATCGGATGCTCTTGCTCTTACCTAGTCATTTAAAGAACATTAAGTCAAGATAATAATGAAAGATGTAAACTACAAGTTTTTCGCAGGAAAGACGAAATATACACGGAAAAAAAAAGAAGCCCCAAGTAAAGGCCCTTGCTTTTTAACACAAACATAAAGCATTGATCCAAGAGCACGATCCCTACAGAAGTCCACATGACTACATGTTTATATGCTGAATATTTCTGAGTGCTTTTTGGAGACATAGATACACGTGTGCCGTGCACGTGCATGTCTGTAAGCAGTTGCCAAGCTCTTCCGTACTTTTGGGATATGTGATGAGTGTCCTGAGAACATGTGGATGTGACATGAGTTTGTTAGTGTGGCATACCTAAGTTGTCGCTCCCTGGATTTGGACATTCAGGAGCACAGTCTATGTAGGCATACATAGGTGTGTACAGGGAGAATGGCTATGCAGCCTCTTAACTTGTTAACGCATGTTATGCAATGGACGCGCTTGGAATATTAGCAAATATGTAACTCAAAAGATAAATAAATAAAACTTACCCATGAAAAACAGTCATAATGTATAAAATATAAATAATGTGAACGCCTCAAATACTAGATCAGAAAGGGAAGAAATGAATAAAACTTACCCATGTAAGTGCTATTTGTGCTGATTCTTTAATAACATCACCGAGTTGCCCAGTTAAATGCAACTCACCCTTTCCCACCATTGTTGTGGCCTCAACAAACTGAACCTCCCCACCAAAGGTGGTCCACACAAGCCCGACTGCTACTCCAGGAGTTGTAACTCGTTCTGCAGTTTCTCTGTCATCAAATCGTGGAGGCTGCATTCCAGAGTTAATACACTGTACTGTCATATCTGTTTAGCAAAATGTGAAACTCAAGCTGATATAATACGTACAAGTGGAAACCTAGATATTTGGACAAAATGCATGCAGACTTATTTGAAGACTGCAATTCCAGATACACTACATCATAGAAAATTTAGGCCAGCCACTTGATGTCAATAGCCCCAAATCGAAGAGACTTGATTGCCATGATGGGCATGTATGAATTTTCTCCCAGTAGTCACCATTTCATTTTAACCTTTAACAAGTATATGTTCTTACGGAAACAATTAGGAATGGAGTGTTCGACTGCCAGGATTATAAACCCAAGGAGTGTCTTAGCATTTGGAAATCCAGATAGAGGAGTATGCCTCCATGTTGGGAAACAGTCCACAAGTACAGGTAAGTGCATTTGACCAAGACACCCCAGGTTTACTCCACGTATAGCATTTCAAACACAAGGTATCAAGTAATAAGGACAGGAAGAATTACCCCTAGTACTTTTTCCAACATTGCCTCATCCACAACCAAAGCCGAGGAATTCGTGAAAGCATTTGATATCTCATGATTGTTAACACCCATTGGAATAACTTCCATCTCTACCTCAGCCCCTTCTGCAAGTCTGGTATCCAGCAGTGATGTAGACACCTGGTGCACATCGTTGCTGAGTGGGAGAGTGTGGTCTTGCTCAGCGACTCTAACCGCTGCTGCACGAGCCAGGGCAGCCAGGTTCCTCTCCAGATTTCTGACTCCAGCTTCTCTTGTATATTTCTGAATTACAAGTTTTACCATGTTCTACCACAAACACAGCCATCATTGAGGCAAAAATTACTATAAGATCACACATTAATTAAAATAAAAGACAGGAAGCAAAAGAAAAAGAAAAGGAAATATTAGGTTAAAACAAGAGAGAAGATGCTTTTGGTGGACTGTGGAAATAATGAATAAGCAGAAAACTTTACCTGAAAGATGATGCAAAACTTGGAAGGATGAAAATAAATAAATAAATAATATATAAATGCAAGCTAGAAGAATGCAGTAAACTTTTGATAGAGTGCTTTCAAGGGCCATGCTACATTATCAAGATACTGAAACCATAGCAAAAATCCTTTCTATTATTCAGATGCCAAGCATGCTGCATTGCTGTCTCCCGATATCTCAATTCCAAAGGACTTAAATAAAATTGCAGCCTGATAAGTGCATTACCTCAGGAATCTGAAGAAACTCAGATCTTAATCCATGCTGATCCAGAACTCGTGGTATTAAATGCCGCATGGCTATTCTTAGCTTTTCTTCTGGTGTATATCCAGGCAGCTCAATGACTTCCATTCTGTCTAAGAGTGGTGGAGGGATAGGCTGCGCCCTGTTTGCAGTCGCAACAAAAATCACCTTCGAAAGGTCGAAAGGAACATTCAAATAGCTGGTGATCTTCAGTTAGGGAATGGCATTAGAATACTATGTCTCCATGGATAGGATTCTAAAATTAGTGGATAAAATTAGTTTTATTAAAGTAACCTTGGACATGCATTCCACTGGTGCATTATTACAGTGGAAGAACGTACAGGCAGTCTGGAAGAATGAAGAGTCAAAGCTTAGATGTTTTCGTTTCTAAACCTTCATGCAAAATAAAAATGACCCTTCCAGAATCACAGGGGTCCATGTTGTGATCCAATGAATGCAGTCATAGTATTGAATTGAGAGAAAACCAAAAGAAACAAAAATAACTATAAGCAAACTAGATCTACCATTGGTAATTGAGCAAATACAAACTGCAACAAAGTCATCCTCAGGAACTTCTTGTGACCATCTTACACATTTTAAGAAGAAAACACAAGTAAAATAGTGGTCAGTGGAACTTAAACTGTATAAATAAGACAACCAATAACAAGTCCCCCGCTTCCCAACAATAATAACGCTGGAAATGGTTTCTAACTTATTCAATTGGGAGCAATTGGCTTAACAATTTTTGGAAGAAGTAACTGGATGACAACTTATTATGGAGTGGCAAGTCAAACTTGATGCTCATCAAACAAAGCTAATGATCATTACTAAAAAGCTAAAATGTATATAAAGCAGGTAACACAGTTTAAAGAATGTTCTACGAAAACTATTGCCAAGAAACAGGATACTGATCATTGAATGTTTTATTCTGTTCTGGGTCAAGAACCTCCAGAAGTGCTGAAGCAGGATCTCCACGGACATCAGAACCAGTCTTGTCAATCTCATCAAGTAGCATAACTGGATTGCTAACAGCTACTCGCTACAATTTAAACACATGAAAGAAACATTTTAGTCTTCTATAAAAGAAAACCAGACCTGAATAATTACATATTCACATGCATGGACTGCCGAATAAGTGAAATGCAGAAAAAGTATAAAGTCACATATACACAACTCTGAAAGCAAGGAAGGGTTCCTGCCGTGGGCCGCCATGGCCTCCTACCCAATGATATTTTCATCTACATCGTCCACTACAGGCCATAAAATATTTATTTCAAGAATCAACCTTCATGAGGTAGAAAAAAAAGTATAACTGGAGACTTGAAGTTCTTCTGATAGAAGTTTTGCCACCTGTAAAGAGGTAACATTACTTCCATGCAGAAAATATAACCAAGATAAGATGACAATAGGCAGACATCTTACATTCCAATATCAATAATAACTCCCTTATATTCTTGACTTCTTCTTTCTTTCTTTGTTTTTTCTTCTTCTTTTTTTTTCTCTTTTTTTTTTTTAACGACCTATATTCTTCAATTCTGCAATGGTATTAGTTTTCTTGTCACAAGGGGGTTTATTGTAGAGATTTTGAAAAATACCTAACTAAGGTATCTCAAACAATTTTGTCCTTACCTATCATTCTACTATTCCTCTGCCACCTAAGGCAGAAATTGGAACTGAACCTTCTACCTCCCTAAGAAATGTTTTCTAATATTCTCCATTTTCGAGCACTTCTTTGAAATTGTACTTATAACATCATTAACTTAACAAATCAATACGGGCTAGATGAAACTACTCCTCACTAGGCCAAGACAACCTGGTAAATTCCATCCATTACTCTGTTATCTAGACTGCTCAAAGATTTAAATTCATAAAAATCATAATATCCCCATAGACTTGAAATCTTCTGCCAGGAAGTCCGCAGACCATCCATGACCGATCCACACCCATCTTTGATGAATCCTTAGCTGACATCTAGGAGATGTGAACCCACCATTCCATGAGCCCACTAGACTTATATGCCAAATACAGGAGTCGGACGTTCCAAATCCCATGCATGCAGTCGATCAACCTACTTCTGATATTTACTACATTCTCCATTGATTGGAGTGTTGGTATCAGACAGCCCAATTAGTTTTTAACATAGAGATATTCCTAGATACGACCCATTAACATGCATGCAGTTCCAAATCCCGTGCATGCAGTCTATCAACTAACTTGGGAGATTTACTACGTTCTCCATTGATTGGACTGTTGCTATCAGACAGCCCAATTAATTTTTAACATAGAGATATTCCTAGATAAGACCCATTAACAGTGGAAGGATGTCAGACATTGTGGATATCCATATCCTACCCAAATTAACGTCACTCTGAAACTTAGTTAAGTGAATAACAAGATAATCTGAGTGACCTCTCATGTAACGTTCAATTCATAGTGAGAAGTAAAAAACCAACAACAACAGAGAGAAGACACAGTTTTAACCTTTAGCCCTTCAATAAGACGCCCTGGCATACTTCCTATGTATGTCCTTCTATGCCCTCTGATATCAGCTTCATCCTTCACACCACCAAGAGATATTCGGACAAACTTTCTTCCAAGAGCAGCAGCAATGGATGATGCTAAAGATGTCTTCCCAACACCTGGTGGGCCCACAAAGCACAAAACCGGACCTCTGGCATCTGGTTTAAGCTGCCAACCAGTTGATAAAAGAAGGAAGCACAACATAGATGTCAAAATTTGATAGTTCTTGGATAGCAGACAAATTGAAGGTAACAGGAATTAGGTAGGGGTCAACCTTGCGAACTGCCAGATATTCAATAATCCGTTGTTTGACTTTGACCAAACCATAATGGTCACTGTCAAGACACTCTTTTGCAGCTTTCAAGTTCAGTTCACGTTCCTCACTAGCGTTCTGCCAAGGCAGATCAGCAAGGAGCTCCAGGTAAGCACGTGAACTACTATATCCCGGTTGTTGAGGTTGCATCTTTTTCAGTCGCCTGAGGCAAAAAAATTCCAGGTAGGTTCAGAATGGGAAAATTACAGAAATTGCTATCGAAATGCATGACTTGATCCTTGTCATGCTTCAGAATATGAAAATTACGAAGAAAAAAAAACAATATGACATCGCTAACAGCATTCCTCTTGACACCTTTTCTATAATTTTCACATTCTGAAGCATGAAAGAAGCATGAAAAGGATCAACTCATGCATTTCCATATCAAAGACATCCTCTATTCTTTTATTTAACCTTATCACTGGTTTTTACTGCATTTTTAACATAGCATACCGTAACTCCCTCTGTGCATGCTTCCAGACATTTGGGGGCATTCCTGCACTTTGCATCTTTCTTTCCAGGGCAGCCATATCATCTTCATCATCATCATTGTCGCCAAGCTCCTCTTTTATAGCCCTCATCTGTAAAATGTTATTCAGAGGAAGAATTGTCAAAAAAGAATGAACTCGGATAATTTAAACTATGTTGCAGGGTTAAAGGTGTCAGAGTCTGACATTGTTTAGGAGTATTGGATTTGGCAAACCACAGAAAAAGTAGGATTTATGCAAAACAGAATAATATTTTATATATTAACAAGGGTACCAAATAGATTATGTGATGGGATTCCTCTTGATATACATCATATAACTGTAAACAAGTTATTATGAACACGAAGGCATCAATTTGCCATTGGGCATCGCTGGATTGACTTTTCTGGGATGTGAAATTTGAGGACTTTGCTTTCTTGTGGCAGTCATTGTTATTGTAATATGTTGCATTTTTAGGTTGTGGCGTTTCACTAATAAGTGTGGATTTCTTATTTGCATTTGCTTTTCCATTTTAATATCTTTTGTACAATTCTTTGGACCTCGGGATTAAGACCAGAAAAAAAAAAAAAAAAAATCATGAGTATCTTCCACAATGGAAAAGGTAGAGCTCAAAGTCTATCATAAATTATAATCAATATCTTATATGGAAAGAAAAATAGCCAAACAGTATAAGAAAAGAACTGAAGTGTTCAAAGAGTCTATGGAGCGTCTTAATCAGACACTTGTCCGACTGCAGGTACTTCACCCTTTGGGAGAGTCCATGCAACCAGGGACGGATCTACATATGCATTGGGTGGGGCACGTGCCCCACCTAAAATTTCTAAAACTAAATCTATTCCAAGTTATACCCCTGTGTATTCCTAGCTACCCTGTTTCCTCAGACCTATACTTCAATACTCAAAGATTTGGAACAAAAGAAAAAGCTCTTAGTAATTTGATGGAAGAAAACAGACCTGCTGACGCAGAAGAAATTCCTTCTGTGATTTTGACAGCTGTCCTTCAACTTTTTGTGTTATCTTCTCAGCTACACGAATTGACTGTCACAAGGAAACCATTAAATGCATACAGTATTCCTATCTGTAAATGTTTCGGAAAAGCTGGAAGAGACATAAGATGACTTCATATAAATTCACAATCAATTGCAAGTTCAAACATTAAGTTACCTGTAAATGTCTGTCAACTAACTCGGTAGCTTTTGAAAGCCTTACTTTTAAATCAACTGAATCCAGCATAGATAGCTGCTCCTCGAAGCTTATTTCAAAGCTGGCAACAAATATATCAGCTAGTCTGTGTACAGGAACAGTGTCCAAAAGAACTTTTGTCCTTCCCACGGTTTTCTGCTTCTGTGAGCAAAAGTAAAATCAAAGTTGCAAAAAGGGAAAAAGTGTAATGATTCAATGTTGTGCACAAAGAATATCAGTTATCACTTTAAATGTCTGCAAAACAACATAACAACTTGAATGAAATATTTTCCCATTAGACACACTCAGTGAAAAGGTCAATTTACTAACAGCATGGCTGGTTCTGGAAAAAGTAGTTAAGAGATGGATTCTGCTCTTTTTTAATCCTCCTCTATTTTTTCTGGTTTAATATTGCAATGGCATTTTTTTTTTTGGGAGAGTCTTGTACTCTTCTTTATGTGTGATCAACTCATCCTCTTGAATTCTCCACAGTTTATTCCCTTTCGTGCAATGCCCCTAACTTTCATGTTTATTTTGACAGGGTATGGTACTTGAACTAATTCATGGCTGAAAAATTAAACTATTGGGCCAAATGGACAATTAACTAAATCTCCATTCTGTAGACGATCTTGAAGCCAACAATACCACATTGAAGAGGGAAGAATCATATTGTATACTGATGTGAATCGATAGGCCCAACGGCCACACGTGCTCCCCGTCACCCAAAAAGAGTTCCACGTGTTAGGCGCAAAAGAACGCCACACATGAGAGGAAGTGATGAGAATAGTCCCACATGAAATATGAGAGCCTTGCAAACCCAGTATATAAAGATCCTGGGCCACTCCACTCATTGCCAATTGGTTTTGAGTTGGATGCCCACAAACTTAATATGGTTTTAGAGCGCAGGCCCACACGTGATAGGCCCAATGGCCACACGTGCTCCCCGTCACCCAAAAAGAGTTCCACGTGTTAGGCGCAAAAGAACGCCACACGTGGGGGGCGTGATGAGAATAGTCCCACATGGGATATGAGAGCCTAGCAAACCTAATATATAATGATCCTGGGTCACACCACTCATGATTGTGGAGATCACCTCCTTCGTGGAGCCCTCTTGGAGATATCGATTCACATCATATACACAATTCAATACCCAGAACAATCAGAATTTGGATTGACAAACTTTAAGATGTCATGCCTAATAAGAGTGGTTTGAACTGTTCAAAGCCATGGAACTTATGATGATTAAATAAGTAGGAACTAGAAAGGAACAAGATTAAGCAAGAGATATGTAAGCATAATTTTCTTGAAAGAATGAAGAGTAGAAATCTTGGACAAGAGCAGGTCTAAATGATGGTTGAAGAAGCAACAGTTACCAAAGACAAAGGAAGGAGCATCAGACATGTTTTTAGATGAGTTAGGATCCGCATACAAGCTTACTCATACAAATTTTCTACAAGGTCCTTGTAGGGCCCACATAGAGATGATTCAAGGTTTGTTTTTTGGTAGGAATGGTAAGAATGATCTCCTTACAATTTAGATCATCCTCACCAAAAATCATATCATACTAAAACTCCTAACCCCAACAAAAGTTAGGTAATCTATAAGCTGTCCATTTTTTTCGCTAACTTTAATCCAACTTTTGATGGGGCTAGAAGTTTTAGAATTTGGTGATTTTATGTGAGGAAGATCTACATGGTGTGGAGAGCATCTGAACCCTTGGATCATCTCCATGTAGGCCCCACAAAAACCTTGTAAAAAAGGGAATGGATTAGCTTTTGTATGTGGATCCTAACTCTTTTAGAATACTATTATTTAGATGTACAATTCAAACCTATTTACTGTTAATTATTTATAGTCATCATTATCATCACAAGTCCTATCCTAACTTTTCTGAATATGCTGTGCACAACCCATTTTTCAATCAATTTAATCAAGGGCTTATCTTCCATTAGGGCAAGTGGTTTCATATTTGACCCCAATACAATCCACGTCCTTTTTGGCCTTCCCCTGCACTTAAGAGCGTTTAAACTGCATATTTCTCCTTGATGCTCTCATCACCTATCTCGGGCCATTCTCCTTCATTTTATCCCCTATTGGGACACTTCAATGCTTAACCAACTGTGTTCATTTCTACTTATTCTTTCTGATCATCCATCTCAACACCCTCACCTCAATTACACTCATTTAATGAACATGTGTCTCCTGATTACCCAGCATTAAGCACATCCAGCCATTAGAGACTATAGCTGTCTACTTTTCTACCTAGCATTAGCACATCCAGACATTAGAGACAATAGCTGTCTACTTTTCTACCTAGCATTAGCACATTCAGTCTGTAAAAAGACTCATATCCAGTCCTACACACAAAGAATATTACCCTCAAGGACTAACAAGTGTAGTTGACCACATCCCGAACTTATGACAGGGATGACAATAATATTCTCGCACACTCTAAGTGCAAATGATGAATGGGTTATCTTGCAAAAAGTGGTATAATAGATATTATAAACAGTGAGTCCACTTCCCTAAGTTTATCAGTTTCATAGGTTTAATCAACAGCAGTGAGCTACTTATCAAAATATCCAGATCTCAAAAATGATACAAGGAAGAAAGCAGCTCAAATCAAGCCATGAAAACAGAACAGTAACAAGGAAAAGAAAAGTTACAAAGTAAGATGATGACAAAAATAGGGCAGGCATCTCATATGACTATGAGTAAGGAGGGACAGTTCCAGAAAGCCTACAAGAGACACAGATATAAGATGGTTGATGGTAAAAAGGCAGAGTTGCTTAGTATTTACGGGAACTTCAATAGTTTCACTCCTTTTTGACCATTTAAAGGATTTGAGAGTATCCAAATATACATTCTCAAAGTTAATGTTTAACCTGCTCAAGAACAGATATCAGCTCCATGGCAGTAGCTTTGAATTGGCGAGACAATGATATAAGGTCTGGGTCTTGCTCGGCCAGCTCCATCTCTAGTTAAGATAAAAAAGGAAAGCATCTCTCAGCATTTAGATGAAAACAATAAGTTAAGCTCCACCACCTCACTGAAAACATTATCATGGACCAGAGATGACTGAGAACATTTTTGACAACATTAAAATTTTCAAATAGGACCCTAAATTTCATTGTAAGTTACTTATATGTGAATGACTTATCAGCCTTAAGAGCATGTACAGCAGAAGACTTAAGTTTGGAGAGGATGACTCCACAGAATGAAATATTTCAGCAAAAAACCAAAAAACTTATGAAAGGTGAGTTCGTGTATATAAAAGGAGAGAACAAAGACTACTTACCAGTCTTTGTCATATCAAGGCGAGAGATTTTAGCAATGTAATAAGTTCCTCTGACACTGAGTTCTTGGACGCTGAACCTGCACAAACCTTCAAGGACAACTATATATGTGACCCTCCCACTTGGTTTCTCAACTCCTCTCGAGAGATGTAAAGCTCTGGCAGCAACTCCCCTGAACCAAAAGTCATATGCAATCATTTGCTACTATTTCACTTATAGATAATGAGACATTCACCAAGATGGCCAATGACAATTTTCAGAAGCTAAAACGAACGTGTAACACCCCGTCCCCAGATATTAGGTAGGTCGGATTAACATCCAGTTCTAGAACATGCAACGGTTCATAACATCTCATAGAGATGCATAACTTAAAGGAGCAACACTACAGATCACATTAGAGGCCAGCTATAGGCATACCTGGTATGCCATTGAATTTCCTGCTGATTCTTCCCATCCAGCTTATGAGAATCTGAAGTCGCCAAAGGAGCTCTTGGGCTTCTCTCTCCAGAATCAGTTGCAACACCTTCAATGAAAAATAAACTTCTTTCCTTTCAGGCATATATTCAAATACATGCGATGTAAACTTCGTCAAAGGTACTTAGTAGCATGACGAAAGAAAATTTTTACCTGGAGATAACATGGGACTCACAGACGTAGCCTCAGCGGCATCCCTAACAGGCAGGACGCCGATCAACCCCTTCTCTTCCCTCTGCCATAACTCTTGCTCCACCAATTTTACACTGAAATATTCAACAACAAAAAAAAAAATTTACACTGAAATAAATAAATAATTTTGAAAAGATTGTAAATTTTTTTCCAGAAGTTCCTAAAAGGGTTTAAGGGGAAAAAAAGAACTTAAGTGATCAACTCTACAGACAAATTAGTAAAAAAATTTTAATTTTCACGTGAAGGAATAAGTAAACTGTTCAGTGTAGTTACTACGAAGAAACCAAAAAAACAAAATTTTCATGCTTAACCTCGAATCATCAAAGCTAATACGATTCTAAAATCCGAATCAACAGGGCTAGTATAATACAAGAATCCTACTACAGGGAAAAAAAAAACAAGAAAAAACAAGAAAAAGATGGACGACAAATATTAAGAAAAATAAGCTTTTTAATGGGTTTCAAAGGCACAAGTAGCAATGATATTCGCAAATTAAACACGCTATGGAACTCTCAAAGAATAATTGCAGACAAATTCATCTATAATTGCATAAAAAGGAGAGATAGAAACTGAATTCTAGGTTTCTAGCTCCACAAAACCTTCTACCAAACTCCAAATTCCAATACTAAAACAGATAACCCAAAAAACCGAAAAAAAATCCACAATTCAATTAGAAAAATCAGATTTTTAGGGTTTATAGGCTTCAAAAACCGTAAAAAGCCCAAAATTTATAAGTATCTCTCAATTGATCGAAGAAAAAATAATACCTGCTTGGTGAAGTACATCGAATTCGAATTATCGCACCGGGCAACAAAACCTTGTTCCTGAATGGAAGGATCGCTAATCGACTCGGTAATTCAACCGATTCCGCCATGTCTGAAACTCGCAAGAAAATTTTAGAGAGAGAAAGACAGAGGAGAAGAAGGTTCTGTTTTTTCTTCGGGTGGATATCGAAAATCAATCATTAACAACCAACGGCTTTTATATTCTGATCAGATTACTCTCTTCTTATTTTGTCGTTAATTTTCCACCGTTGATTTCCTGATAAGATAAACACGTGTCAAAATCATAGACCCTTTAATATCGTCAAACACCAACGTCTTCTATGGGGTGATAATATATGATTGTCCAATACAGACTTGTTGATGTGGGGCCAGTGGATTATTAACGCCACGTCAGCAAATAGTAGATAAAAAGGACGGAGCACGGAAATGCATCCACGTAACTACTCACTCTCAGTCACAATACACAACTTGATGCGAGACTAATAAATGTAGATCATCCTTACAAAAAAAATAAACTCATTCTAAAACTTCTTGCTAATGGATTGTTGATTTTCAATCAACTCTTTGCTCGAGAATTTAGACACTGGCCATGTAGGCTTCACATAAGAAGATAATTTAATAGTTGATCTTCGGTGAGGATAATGTATTCATCATGTAATCATCCTCCTAAAAAATCATATCGTTCTAAAATTTCTAACTCCATCCAAAATTGCTCAATTTATGAGCAATACATTTTATAATTAACTTCAAACCAACATTTGATCTGATAGAAATTTTAGAACGAGATAATTTTCAAATCTTCGAATTCTAACTACTTTAACTATTGTATGGCTACACTAGAAACGGAAATGCTTGAGTTACAGCAAATTTCTACAGAATTTGTTATGTACTAAATTCTGTAACCCTAGCACTATAAATGGAACACACTATGTTTATTTTTATTTTCCTTCCATGTTAAGATTAAAAATAAGAAGTTTGAAATAGATATGGAATTGAACAAGCTTGCCTTCACATTATAGAAAAGTGACTTTTCCTTTTTTTTTATTTTAAGAGTTAATTTGTAACGACATGCGGGCGGGAAGCTTGATGTTTACCTTCTCAACGTGTAAATGGCTTGTTTGGAAAAAATAAAATTTAAAAATTAAAAACTAATAATAAATAGAAGAATGGGCCAATAAAAAATAAGCAAATTAAGATGAAGTCACCGAGATAAAGAATTAAATAAAACATTATTCTATTACTTGCTTTTCGCGCTATCTAATTTTGTAAGCAAAATCTAATTAAAAAAATTGACGGGGAAGGAGCCTCGTACATTCAAGAATCAAGATAAATTAAGGGTCCGTTTGGGACGCGATACTTGGAACCATTGGGTGTTCGTCAAGTGAAGTCAATTCATATTCACCGGTATTGAAACCACTAACAACGGAATGTTGGTATCACGGCCCGCTCACATGTGTGCCCAATATTATCCATACTTTTTTCATCCCCCGGGGTACAGAATTTTGTTCTTAGGTGAGCCTAGAGAGCTCACCTAAAAGGCCTCGGACTTGTCAGAGTGGTACGCAGCGGAACTGGCCCAACTCCACAGATACCCAATATTGTCCCTACTTTATCCACCCTCCGAGGTATAGGGTTTTGTCCTTGGTAGGAGCCCAAAGAGCTCCCCCAAGAGGCCTCGGACACAATGTAAGACGATTCGTAACCTCATAGCCCAGGTTTTGGACACTCCTAGGCGATGTGGGACTAATACCTCCTCCCACCACCCCTCTGATACCATAATTTACCCCGAGGGAGGGGGGTGGATAAGGAGGTATTAGTCCCACATCGCCTAGGAGAGTGCCTAGAGCCTGGGCTATGAGGTTACGAATCGTCTTACATTGGGTCTGAGGCCTCTTGGAGGAGCTCTCTGGGCTCCTACCAAGAATAAAACCCTATACCCCGGGGAGGTGGATAAAGTAGGGACAATATTGGGTATCTGTAGAGTTGGGCCAGTTCCGCTGCGTACCACTCTGGCAGGTCCGAGGCCTTTTAGGTGAGCTCTCTGGGCTCACCTAAGAACAAAACCCTGTACCCCGGGGGGTGGAAAAAGCAGGGACAATATTGGGCAAACGTATGAGCAGGGCGTGACAGTTGGTGTTTGGCTCAACCTGAGAATCAAAATCGAAATTCACCCAAAATCAAAATTTGTTGTTTGGTTGAATCTTCAATAGTAAGAAAAAAAGAAAAAAAAACCCTAAAAATTTGGACAGAGCACCAGCAGAATGGATTTTAGGAAAAAAAAAGAAAAGAAAAAGAAAAGCAATAACTAAAAAAAATTAAAAGAACCGAAATCAAACCCTAAGTTGCATCTTGATCTCCTCATCCCAACTTGATCTTTGTGGACTAAATTTTTTATAAAAATTAGATCTGAAAAATGGAAAAAAATTTCGGATTGTTTTCTTAAACAATCTTATCTAACTAAAATTTGAATCTGTGAAGAGAGTGAGAGTCTTGCAATCTTGAACTGTAAATGCGATGGAGGACTTCCACGGTCCCCTTCGTCTTCTTCGTTATTATAAAGTGCCTCCTCCCTCAAACTCCTTGCTCCCGCCCCAAATCTAGGACCCAAGGGAGGGGTTTGATTGTTTGGGGTGCCCATGGTACTTGCCCTAACCTCAAAAAATACTTTTTTTTTGCTTATTTAAGGTGTCCATAACACTTGCCCTTAACCATTGTAGAGATGTTCAAAAGACTTATTCGGACACATGTGGTTCGCAATCCAAAAATTTGTTTTCAAAAACTAATTTGTACCTAAACTAATATACATCGTGTATTACACCATAAATTATTTTAAGATTTATAAAAAAATCATGTAGGGTTTTGTAAAATTTAAAAAATTATTTTTTTGTTTTCAATGAAATCATATAGGATTTTATAGTAAAGTAAAAAAAAAAAAACAGATATGATGATACAAGATATAGTTTAATTTAGGTGTAAATTTAGTGTTGAATCCTAAACTACATTGGCCCTAAATTTCCAAGTCAACGTATTATAACAATATGATTTCTTTGGGATGATGTATATAATTAGCAGGTGGGGTCCACTCACGTTTTAAAAGTAAGTGGGTCCGCATTTCTAAAGAATTTTCTACGAAACTAACCTAATTATGTAGAAATTAAGTGCAATCAAATACATCATTAATTAAACTATACTTCTTATACTTACTATTTTATAAACATTTATACACACCACTCTAATCATTATGACATATACAAACAAGTCATTTACATAATCAGTAATGCTATAGCTACAATAAGTTTATAGTCTGTTTGGACGAGGAATTTTAAGTAAGGATTTTGTGGGGACCAGGATAGAAAATTAGTTAGAAATTATATTATAAATCTAACTTTTTATCACTTTAAAATAGACGTGATTCATAAAGGTATGTGAAAATTACATATTTTTAGTCGTATTTAACGTTGATATAGAGATCGTAGTAGTATTTTGTTATTGATTTTGCACATCAATTACATAATTAGGGTCAAATCATTTCTGAAAGAATGTTATAAAACAAATCTATTCTTATAGATTTTCAAATCAAACAGTATTCCTTTATGAATCACCGACTTCCACAGCTATCACATCAAATGTAAGAATTTAAAATTCTGTAAGAAATTCTCCTAGATGTCTTTAAGCCACTTCAACAGGAAAAGTTTGTCCAAATGTTAGATCACAGCTAAGATTCGGTTGGTAATGATTTTTGTGTGATTTTGATATTTTTTTTAGGTGGATATTGAATAATCAGTACCATCCAAAAACTCAAAGCTACCTTTCAAGAGCAACTTGCAGCAACACTTGTGCTTCTCAAATCCATCCACAGTTTTTCTTTCGTTTGAACACATTTTCAATTCTGAATTAATTGCTGACTATTCTTCATAAGATAACCTAATTGGTCAAGCAGTCACACAAAACGAAAGCAGTTTTTTTTTTTAGCCTTATGAAGAATAGTTTAAGTAACTATTATCATCACATGTTGGAAATAGTTTTAAAACAAATTAATCACCTCCATTGCTGATCTTGTTTGTTTTAGGGATGGCAAATAAGCCCGGGTGTTAGAATTAGGTTTGATTTTATAATTAGAATTCACTTGAAAACTGTTAGGATTTAGAGGATGGATTCAACCACTCTATCAAGATGATGACAAACGATGCAAACAAGAACGCACAAGATTTACGTAGTTCGATAAGATTGCCTATATCCACGGATGACGATGAACTTTTTCACTATAATGAAAATCACGAAGAGCAGTTACAAGACACTTATCTTCAATAGCAGCCCATGCTCTAAGCCTCACAATTCTTACAAGAGCTTTCACAAACCCTCTTCGTTGATTAGCTCTTACAAATTTCCTCTCAATATTATCTCTACTTAGAAAACTCCCAAAAGACCTTATTTATAGGCTTATAAGAGGTATACACGAAATAGGAAGAAACCCAAGTCCAAAAGGACTCAAAATAAAGAATTTTGTAACTTAACATTTTTACCTGCGACGTTGCACTCGATAGGAGAGAATTCCCTATCGAAAGCAAAGCTCCTTGTTTTGGAAACACGACGCAAAGTCCCCAGTTTTAGATTTAGCCAAAATCTTACAAAAACTTATTCATACAATTTTTTTACAAGGTTTTGAGCATAAGAAGATGGATAAATGGAGAAATGATTGTATGATGATCAATTTATGGAAAGTAGACGATGGGACGACAAAAAGTCAAGAAATCAAAGAAGTTCAAATTGTGGGGTCCACATAGTTGCGATCGTTGGGCCCATTCGAGGCCACCTGGCCAAATCTTGGCCGTCGACCCACTCCGGATCCCCAGGGCCCATTCAGTGCCACCTGACCCATTTGGGTTCGCTGACCTAATCTTGGGGCCGCCTTGCCCACCAATCTTCTCAAAGTGAAGTTTTGACCTCTAAGCCTTCCCATTGTGTTAGAGCAAGTATTATGGCAGTCTAAAATCTCCATTATGGAGAGTTTTGAGGATTAAATCAAGTATTAAGGTGAGAGATAACAGTCAAACTCTTCCCTTTAGTGAACCCACATTTGGAGATGAGAATAGAAGAATCGATAGAAACTCTGCAACGCGAGAGAGGAACTAGAGGGCGACATAGGAAGTGAGGGGAAACACTCCCTTTGTCGCTACTTTTTCTTAGAAAAAAAAAAGAGTTTGGGCGATAGATGGAGTGATGGCGACAGTCCCGACACTCCCTCTGTCCCCCCTCCCCCCATCCCCATTTTTTTTAAGTTGTTTTTTGTTGTATGGGGTTTGTGTATATTTGAAAACACCAAATTTGTGGGACCAATTTGGATACGATCCAGTAGCTGATATTTGGTGAGGTTATTATCCTCACCATGTAGATCATCCGCATAAAAAATCATCTCATTCTAAAACTTCTAACCCCCTCCAAAGGTTGATTAAAAGTTAATGGTGAAGAAAAGAGTCAACTTTTGATGGGTTAGAAGTTTTAGAATGAGATGATTTTTAGTGATGATGATCTACATGGTAAGGAGAATAACCTCACTAAATATCAGCTATTGGATCGTATCCAAATGAGTCCCCACAGGCATGATGTATCAATACATAAACAAATCTGCATGCAACGAAAAATAATTTTTAAAACCAAAAAAAAAGGGAGCAATATAATACCTCAGGAGCTAAGGAGACTATTTTAGTAAAATTCAACTGTAAAACAAATCTTCATGCAACGAAAAATAATTTTTAAACCAAAAAAAAGGTGGCAATATATAATGGGAGCAGTGTCACCCCTCACTCCTTCTATTGCCCAAACTCATTTAAAAAAAAAAGTAGTAAGGGAGTGTCCCCTCACTCCTTCTTAGGAGTGTCAATTGGTACCCAAAAACCCGAAACCGAACCGGTACCGGAACCGTTTTTTGCGGTTCCGGGACCTCACTTTGTGGATCCGATAAATTTCGGATCTACCCGTTTTGGATCCGAAACTTTTCGGATCCACCCAACAGGTACCCGCGGGTACCCGGTTCCGTATAAATTCTACAATTTTATAGTTTAATTTACTATTATATAACAATTTTTTTAACTTTTTTTTTAATTAAAAAAAAAGAAACAAATGACTATTATTTAACAAATTTTATAATAAAATAAATTTTATAATTGAATAGAATACGAAAATACAAAATACAAATGGTTTTGTGTGAACAAAAATAAAAAAATAATAACTTAAACGGGTATCGGGTACCCGCGGATCCTAGCGGTACCGGATCCGGAACCACCAATTGAGGTTCCGGAACCGGAACTGAAAGGATCTGGAACCGCTTTATATTAACGGGACCGGATCTGGAACCTTTAGGTTCCGATCCGGAACCGACCCGTTGACACCCCTACTCCTTCTATCGCGCTTCACCCCATCTATGCCGTCTTTAATTTTGGTGCCCGTCCCTTAGTACTTGGCCCGATATCGTAGTGTTAGGCAACGGGCTACAGTACAAAACGTAAATACCTGTCTATTGTATTATTAGTTATTTCCGATAGAAAGTTGATCCTTTTTACCGAATCTTTCATAGATTTATCCAGAACGAAAAAAATGGCGGCAATGTCCATAGCCGGACCTGTCCCAATCAACAATATCACCGAAACAAGCACCACCGTCGCCGCTGCCGCTTCACCGGCCCCTGCCGCTCCTGCCACCGCCATCGCCACTGCCACTGCTAGTCCGACCACCACCACGACGACGCCTCACGCACCGAAGAGCTTACGGGGCCTTAACAAGCCCAAGTGTTCGAAGTGCGGCAATGTCGCTCGTTCCAGGTTCCTTTTCTCTCTCCTGCTCGGATTTTTTCAACCTTTGTTTAATTAGTTTATGCAAACCTAAGACGAAAGACACGAAGAAAAACAATTCAGACAGAGCACTTAAAAACCCTAGAGGGTTCATTTTAGGGCTTTTGCAATGCAATTCGTAGTGTATTTGGCCCATGTTGAGGATGCCCTAGCTGACCTTAAGCTTTTCATTCCTCGTATCTGCAATTTACTTGCAATTATGTCGTTTGAAACCTTAAATTTGCTAATCTCTCCAACAAACTGAATTGAGGAAACCTTAATAGGTTGGAAATCATTGATTTAAGATAGGGCAAGATTTGCGCTAGAGTTTCTATACTGCTGCACTAGAGCACTTAAAAACCCTAGAGGGTTCATTCTAGGGCTTTTACAATGCAATTCGTAGTGTATTTGGCCCATATTGAGGATGCCCTGGCTGACCTTAAGATTTTCATTCCTCGTATCTGCAATTTACTTGCAATTATGTCGTTTGAAACCCTAAATTTGCTAATCTCTCCAACAAACTGAATTGAGGAAACCTTAATAGGTTGGAAATCATTGATTTAAGATAGGGCAAAGATTTGCACTGGAGTTTCTATACTGTTGAAACGTAAATTATGAAAGGAGAAGTTGGTGAGCGAATGGAAATACAATTTGGTTATACAGTTCTCCTCCTTTTATTTTACGTTTTTTTTATAATTGCCACAAAGTATCTTTGATCTGTGCTGAATATGGCACTGTCGGGGTTAACCCTGAGCAAGCGAGCATAGCGTCGCTTCAGACCCCTGATTTTTTAGGGCCCTTAAATTACTTTTTTGTTACCTTATACACAATGGAAAATTTTTGGGTATTCAAGAATTAAATTTTTTTATGTAAATATATAGGGGACACATTTTTTGAGTTTGCTTAGGGCTTTTAAAATCTCAGGCTGGCCCTGGACACTGTGACTTTGCAACTTGGTGCAAATATGATTTTTTTTGGGTCTCCACTCTTTATGAACTTTAAACCCAACATATGATGTTTTGGTGGCCAGTTGTCAGCTTTGCATCTATAGCCGAGCATTTACCCTTGGCAAGCTAGTTGGTTCTTCATTCAATGCCATTAATGATGGTTTCTAGGTATCTACACTTCTAAAATATATGCATGCTTAAATAAAGGTGAAGTCTGGTTGCGGGATTCCACAATGGTTCTCATATAAAACAGTTTCGAATAATATTGAGGACATTTCTCAAACTGCCAGAGTCAACAAATATGGGATTATTTGGGATGCTTTTACTGATAAAGAAATTGCAATGTTCTGGATAATACAATATTGGTATGTTGGGTTTAGGTTAGACGAGAGAGCTGGAGGAAGTTGATGAAGGTGTTGTTTTGAGGTTGTTATGGTTGAGAGGTTATATAAATATTGCCAGGGTAAAGGCTTGGGCAAGAATATTAAATCGGACGTTTCTCTTAAACCAGACCCAACCTGAAATAGTGACTTGGTATAATAGCTTTTCTCTAAATTCTTCGCGATTATAGTTGTTTAGTACACCTGTTGTAGTGTTATCTATAGTAGTTGATTCATGGCAAGAAAAATGCTTAGACGGAATATATTTTTGCATAGAATTTCTACTGGTCCATCTAGTTGTATTTTTTTTTATCTGTTCTTATCATAGTATGGATTCACTCTTATATAACAAACTTTAACATTGAAGCACATAAAGCTGAGAAAGACCTACCCCATAATCCCTAGTGACAGGAAATCTTCTATTCTCATCTAGAATCTCTTGTTGTTTCCTCCCTAGTCTCAGCTATCATGAGGTTGTCGACTGCACCTTTATGTTTATAAAGATGCAGTAACTAACCTGGCTATATTTCTAGATTTCTATTGCGAGAGTTTTGTTTCCAGAGTATGTTAGTGCTTGCATTGGTCCTTTATTCCATTTACCTTGTGCTAAGATGATTTGTTTAATACTACTAAGTATTCGGTATTTGGGTTATATTTCATCTTTGAGGGGCAAGTATATATACATATATATCATTTATCGAATATATTTTTTATTTTTATTTCACAATATTAGCTTCTTTGTTTTTGTTTTTTCCTTTACTATTTAATCAAATCCCTGGCTTACCTTGGGGTTGGAAGTTATCAAAACAAGGAGATTTTAGATGGTAAGTTTTACTTTTAAGTTATGATTTATTTATGAGAAAGTTTTTGAAGTGCTTTTTGTATAATGAAATTCGACGGGTACCTAAATTCATCATCTGCATCGCTCATATGAGGTTCTCAGGCAATTTTGATTGCCTAAAAGATCTGTCAAACACTCATACCCAAATACTCTTGGTACCATCTAAATATAGTTTTTACGTTGACGGTTTGATTCAATCTATGGGGTTTACAATTGGCACATTCTCTAAGAATTTAGTAAGAAGTAACACAGTTTGGCATCTAATGTTTTTCAGTCTGATTGCA
This sequence comes from Macleaya cordata, assembly GCA_002174775.1. Lineage (NCBI taxonomy): Eukaryota > Viridiplantae > Streptophyta > Magnoliopsida > Ranunculales > Papaveraceae > Macleaya > Macleaya cordata. Next base: position 149,451 of record MVGT01001370.1, read on the forward strand.
GTTGCATGGACTTTATTAATTAAGTTTGCAGGAATTAGGTGAGCACGACCTTGTATTTTTATGAGGATTTGATGAATTCAAGTAAATGTTCAAGAAATATGTTAATATCCATGCAGTGGATACTGTGAATGGATTTTTTTTCTCGACTGATTTGCTTGGTTAGTAAGCATAAATTCTTGTTGCCCATGTAGTTATTATTTCTACCTTCTTGTAGAAATGGTCCAAACCTGCTAACTTACATATAATTGAATGCTTTCTTTCTGTTCCTGATGAACTTCTCATTAATGATGTAGGTGTCCATACCAGTCATGCAAGAGCTGCTGTGCCAAAGCTCAAAACCCATGTCATATACACGGTATGCAAACTACATGATCATGAATACCAATTACTTAACTGGTTCTTTTCTGTACCAGTATTATTGCACAAGGAAATTATTTAAGGTTCGAGAGGGTACTCCCAGAACCTAATGACACATTAATTAACTGGGCTGCCAACAAATCCAGTAGCTCTTGGATTGTCCATCCAGGGCTTGGTCATTAATTGATCAACCATGATAGCTGAGTGTCCATACTCTAGAGTGGCCCTGCATTTTCCATTCATGGTGTTGTCGTCTCATTAGTACATCTTTCTGCATATGCTTAATAATGAAAGAGCATGTTTCTGTTCAGATTTAATTTTGAGGCCAACCAGTTTTGTATCTTCTTGATTGACATTACAGTTCTTAAATCGAATGCGACTTTTCCAGACAAGACATCACCTTCAAGCTCTCCTCTGTTTGACCAGCAAACAACTGATGTATCTTCAACAGGGTAAGTCATTAAATATCAGAGCCTCAGAGGTAGATGTGAATTGATTGTGCTCGGAACTGTTTCAACCAGTGTTTATAACGTAGTTATTTGAAGTGTTTGTTCTGCGATTGAGATAGTCATTTAAGCGATCAGCAGACCCTTATCCTTTCTATCTGGGGTTGTCTACATCCTACGTGAATCTTGTTCTGCCATTGTACTCTATCTCGGGCAAAGGCCTAGCACTAGATTGCCTCAATTATAGCTGCATTGAGGGGGAGGGTTCGGAAAGCTCTCACTTTATTGATGGGATCTGTGAGTAGTTTTCCGCAGGCACGCAACTTAACGAGGCAATGCCCCTTGGCCAGGCTTGTGACTGTAATACAGGCTAAAGCTCGACAATGGCTGAGTTTCTGAAATCATATTTTCATAATAACATACACAAATATTTTATTTTCAGGCATTGCACCTTTCCGTAGGTAGTGATACTCCATACTCACCAAGTCAGCTTAGAATTTAGACGAGTTCTACTTAGGTCCTGCTTTAAAACCTTAAAAGATGTTTATTATAGGGCAGTCTGGTTTTCAGGATTTGTGTTGCCTTTCCTTTTCCTTCCTTTTGAAACTTTCACTCTTCAATCTCTATACTCCTTTTTTATTAATCAATTCCCAAATTTTCTGGTTGTTTATTTATTTATTTACTTCTTTTCATCTGGAAACTGTTGATTAATTTGTTTAATTCCCTTCATTTCTATCAAATTTTGGTTGGTCTAGCACATAATTGAGTATTGAATCAGCCACGTACTCCTCAAGGCTTCTGACTTCGAAGTTGTATCCTGCTTTTCTGAGCGGTATTTTTAACTTTTCCATGCTAAACTCTGTTTCAGGGCTTCATTGAGGGCTTCTGCACTTCGACAACTTTCTCAATTCAATGGATCCCAAGTTCCTCGTGCGAAGAGGCCACTGACGAGAAAGGTGCACATTATTAGCTACTTTCATTTTTCTTTTTCTTTTTGATATATAAATGATTCTGTAAAATTTTAGTTAGTTTCTTTGATGTTTGATTGTTATGTATTCCATGTGATAGAACAAACTATCCTGATCCCTGGATTTGTTTCCAGGATGCTGCAGCTTTAAATCAGTGGAGATTTTCCAAGTTGAGGGAGTACAAGGAAATAAATATTGAGACCGAAAATGAAGCTTTCGACAGATACATGCAGAATGTTAGTTTACTGGAAGAAGCATTTTCTGTTAATTCTTCGGTGGAAGGGCCCACCAGTGATGGACCTATGCTGGATCCGACCACTAATGATCAGGAAGACATCAATAGAAAAATTATCTCGGGGCTGAAAGCAAAACTCAGATCATCTCCTAGGAGAGCAGATAGCTTAAGAGTACGAATACAAGGTATTGTTGATCAAGGATTGAGAAAGTTGCAGAAATTGGAAGTCAATGATGAGGCAGTTACCACAGATGCCAATGATTTGGACTCTGAAAAGGAACTTAAAAGGCCAAAAAAGGCAAAAAATGTGCGTGCTGAAAGGTTTTCAGCAGTAAATGATCTAATCGATAAATTGAAAAAAGCTAGAAATGAGGACGATTTGCAATCCTGCTTGCGAATGAAGTCCCAGTTGTTTAATCAGCATGACAAAGCCTATGTTACTGAAAGTAAGGTTTTTGAGACATCAAATGAGCAGATTGCGGGGAATGATTCTATACCCAGACAGGATTTGCCACCTAAATGTTTTAGCAAGGCTGAAATAAGTCAAGAAACTCTCCATACTATTGACGTTCACTTCACTTCCCTTGATGAGATAGAAGATCTTTGATATTCATGTGAGATCTAAACACTGGAGAATCTAACACTGAAGAACCTTGTCTGGTCTAGGTTTCTTGCAGTCAATGTGGCGCGAACCAAGGTAGTAGCATTCAACCTTTAATTAGTCTAGGCAAGCCAATGAATTTTTGAAGGCGGCGGCGCCAGCAGCAGTGTATTACCAGTGAGTTGCATCATTAGTTAATTGTATTGTTTCTTAGGAATCTCAATGTGCATTAGAAGCACTGCTATCGCCATTTCATAATTTCGGAGTTTGTTGTGTAAGATTCGCTTCATTAATACAAAGTTTTTTAACCATTAGTTTTCTAGCAATTCTGTCCAAATTCTGACGCTTAATTAATTTAGTTCACATGGATCACATGCTCCAGCTTCCATTTTTATGTTAATTATCATCTGATCCAAATTTAATGAAATCTTCATGTCAGTGATATGAACCATCCCTATGATTCTCTATATGAACTGTTACAACTTGTTCTCTGTCGTGAGAACAATAAGAGATGGGTAGATGTTGGATATCAAAATGCACATTTGCTCCTAATGGCCTGTCCCTGTGATTTGAGTTGTGCTGAAAATTATGAACTGGTAATTTTGTACTTTTTGCAGCATTTGGGCTTATAGTTTGATCCAAATATCTTCATAATTAGATCGGAAAGTGATTATACCGACTGTTCAATACTATCTCTATATTCTTAGATTGTATTTGATAGCAAAGAAGTGTGTTCCGTAGAAATATGTACATTTCTACTAGTTCCGCAGAATTATATTCTTTGGGGAGGCCAAGGAATCCTATTCTATAGAATCATATTAAAAACTAGCTATTAGCCACGCTTTTAAGTGAGTGGGCCTCTAAAGGAATTGAAAATACAAACAAACGGCTGAATTTGTGTTGTTTTCGCAAAATTAACTTAATTTCATAGAATTTAAACGCTATCAAACACAGTAATAATGTGAAAAGAAATAATGATTGAGTTGGTCTTAAACCCCTGATTAGTTTCTCAATGGTCAAATAAAGTTTCTTTGTCAAAGACCCTAATCACTCCTAATGTTGATTGAGTTTTCCAAGTTGGACTTTTCAAAGGAAAAATAACTCTTAAGGGGGAGTCAAAAAAATCCATTTAGGAGTAGTAGGTTATTTGGGATAAGTGAAGAGTGTGATTTAGCTTGAAAGAGACTTCCAAATTGCTTCTCTATTCTATTATTTTCTGTCAATCTTTCATACTCTCCAGCCTTTCAAGGAACCTCAATATGGAATATGTAGTTTTCAAATGATTTCATGCTTTTTAACCTCTCTGTTTCAGCTTCCACCCACTCCTCCACTTCTGCTTTTTTCAAGTCTTATTTTAGGGGAATTCATGCTCAATTGCTCAGTGAAGTTATCTTATGATTTTGAACTCATATTTTAGAAAAAAGGATTAGTGGGTACCCCTCTTATATTGGAATCCTAAATGGGTTTAAAGGCACACACCATTATTACAAGGGAATTCCAACTTTCTGTTCTTCCAGAGTACCTTTAAACCAATTTGGTTTGGTGGGTGTCTTGATTGATAGTGCTTTCCTTTGTTTCTTGCTTTATTCTCCTCCTTCTAACATGCCTTTCTTGGTGGATGTGTTTTCTAGGCCATCCTCCATTCAACCAAACCTGTCAATGCTTCAATTATATATATAGCATTTGTTTTCTTCTATCATCTACATTTCACCTCCTAATAGGTCTTTGTAATTTTATTAAACCAAAATTATCCTAAAACATATACAATAATACCTAGTGATCTTAGTAAAAATTATTCTTTCTAATTTTTTCGATTTTTCCAGGATAATCGACTTAAAACAATGAAAACAATCGCGATTATCCCACATTGATTCGTACTTAACAATAAAATTTCAAGTACACGAAGATCGTGCTTAGAAAAAACAAGTACATTTAGATCATTTTTAATCTCATATTTACAATTTAATTTCATTGTTTATCGATTATTTAAACATTTATTTTTCACCACTAATTAGAGATATAAAAATTGAGCTTTCGGATAGTTAATATTGGCAAATTAACCTCAAACTTATTGTATGTCGTTATCAATTACACCTTATCTTTTGACATTCTACTCTATCTAGAACCGGATCTTTTCTTACTACCTCAATCTACACCATTATTTTTTTTATTTTATTTTGTTGCTTTCGCGAAAAGAATAGGATCGATTATCATTACTTGCTCTTATCCTACTTGAACAAAATCATATGAACTATATTATTAACAATAATAATAATAATAATACCACACGAAAAAGATCGACGAATCATTAAGTCGAAAAAAAAAAAAGAAAGAAAGAAAATAGATCATATATAATAAACACTAATCCTTTTTTTAGCTAAATAATTTATATGTGAAATAACAATAGAAAAGACAATAAGCACTTGAGACAGGGAAGCATGTCTCTTTATCTAGGGTTTTTCATGATTTTCTTATCTTTAATTTACAAATATTGCAGACTGAATTGCCTGCTGCCCATACTATCTTTACTAGTCCTATTTGAAAAGTCCCTCCCATGTGTTAATGTACTGAAGAATCAATTTTTTTTTTCTCTCTCTCTATCTGCAAACTTTCTTCAATGCTCAATAGAGAAAATCAAAGTTATGAATATATGCCATTGAAATGTTATTGGTTGGTTTTTAATTGATCCATTTTTTTCCTAAAGTTTCATAAAAGTTCTTTGTATTATAGTGCCAGCCATGGTTGTACTGTACATAAATCTGAACCCTTTGAAGGGTCCAAAGTGATGGGCTAATTTAAACCACTTAATGTGGTCTTCTTGAACTAGGGCATGACAAGGACTTGAAAAATTTTGTATATTAGGTTGGTCAGGGAACCCTAAATATCATTCAGTATTATTTTATATTTGTAGATAGTCCAAATTAAGCATAACCCAATTTTTGAAAAAAGTTGTATTCTACATTGGCTGGTCCCCACTAGGGTTTTTAAAAAAATTTAGCACCAATTTTTCTTTTTTTTTTTTCCATTCTGGTATAAAAGAAGAAAATAATTTTTTTTCCATTTTAATCAATGCTAATGACAATCCAAGTAGATTAAGCTTATTTTAATTAAGCACAAAAGATTAAGATTAAGATAATTAATTACTTTGTCGGCACGATGTGAATCGGTCTTGTAGAATTGGGTCAAGAAAAGCAGTTGGTGCGCCTCGTTTGCATTGCGCATTACGTCGCGCGCGGGGAAGGTGGTTCTTAGGGACAATCCAAATATGAGATTCCAACCTAAACTGGCTGTTACGTCTTAACCGATGTGGCGCGAGGCTCAACCCTAAGATCAACTTCTTCTCTTATTATACATACTAGTGGGGGGCACGTTTTTACATATTTATCCGGCCAGTCTATTTGAAGGTCTGTTTCCAAGAATAAATACATATTTGTTTTAAAATGTATTTTCTAATACTAATGTGAAGAAAGTTTATAATGGTGATGTGGTTGTAGTTAGAATAGACGTTGTGAAGCAGAATGTCTATTTCTTAAGATCTATATTAACAAAAAAAAAAATTTTATACAATTTTTAATTACTTTTTAAACAAAATAAGTTGAACTAATTTAAAAATTAAGTACCACATAAGTAGAAGAATCTCAAGACAATTGCATTAGAGATACATATTTTTCAATAATATCTATTGTGAAGATTTTAGTGTCACATAGATAAAACATTGTCTTATAACACATGCCGCAAAAGATAAAATAGACATTTGCTCTTTTGGTGATATATATCTTACAAAACACATTCTCCTCCAATTCTCATCCATCCTCTAATTGTCATTTAAGTCTTAGCTAATTACAAGAAAAAATTGTCATTTAAGTCTTAGCTAACTACAAGAAAAAATAATAATTTTTAATTCATTAACATTATTTTTACATATCTATCATGTTAAAGATCATGTGTAAAATGCATGTGCTGTTTGTGTTCAACCATTAGTGTTAATTAAACACAAATAATAATGCATCTTATCTAAGTCTAAAATTTTTCTTTTTGGACACCTACTGCTGATAGTTCTAATTAATTAAATTAAATGTTTTAACAAAAAACAAAGGTAGATTATAGATTAAGTTAAGCAAAAGTAAAGTTATTAATTAAATTTGTAATTAAGACAATGTGAGGGCAATATTTGATTGGATTGATGCCCCCAAGAGATGAAAAAAGATCTTGCAGAGAGGTTGATTATTGAAGTACTAGTACTTTTTAGTTGTTTAGGCAAGGTACAATGGACTTGTGATGGGGTAGATTTTGAGATAATATATATTGTACATAGAGATATGTATATCTTTGGAAGAACATGGAATTAGTGATTGCATGTTGTCGGCATTTTTATAAAGGCACTAATATCAATTAGAGAAGAAGATAGAAGACTTAGTACTACTATTCTCAATTGAATAATAGAGAGAGAGAAAGAACTTAGAACCAAAACAAATTCATTAGGGCTTATTGAGTAGTTTTTATTTATTTATTTTTTTTCTCAAACTCCAAAACAAGTCTTGGAATCAACCCTAATTACTAGATTTACAACAAAGAGATCCAAACCTTTAATTTTCTTGGTGACATGACCAAGGTGTAAGGCATAATCAGTTTTTTAGTGAAAAAAGAAAAGCAGAAATAATTATGTTTTGTGACCAGTGAGAGAGGGTTTGGCAGAGTGATGGAGAGATCTATAGAGAGAGAGTGAGGACTATTCCAAAGAACATTGGCCAGTATGTAATGTAACATATGGTACATGGTTGTATGCACATGTGCCTACAAATCAGATGTAGTGCTAAAGATACACCTAATTGATATTTTACTATTTTTGACATGGGATATTTTTTAAGTAAATCCCTCATTTAATGAGGAATTAGAGGGATATCTAGTTTTTAATAAAGAAAATTAAGAAGAAAAAAAAAAGCACAAAATTTATGTATTACTAGCAAATTAAATTGCAAACAAGAGTCAATTCTTTACTAATCAGAATTTTGATATAAGAGTGACGCTCTGGTTCTGGAACCTCTTACCTCCTGCTCTCAATCATGTTTTAACACTCTCGTTCCAAAAATATTCTAAAATTAAGGACATCTTTTAATTAGTTGCTTCGGCACTCCCACCCCTAGTTACCTAAGTCAATTCCTATAGGAGGGCCATATCTAGTTTTTAAGAATCCAAGGAGCCAATACTAATATGCTACATTAATTTAGTGAAGGAGATAACTGAAAATAAAACTTTTGAAACTTAGAGATAAAATCTCTATTTCTTGATCTGTGGCACTTGGTAGATTAATTCCTATAGGAGGGTCATTGATACTATTCTCAAATTGTAATAATATTTCACATGCAATTGCTTTCCTTTCCTTTTTTTTTTTTTAATGGTGGAATTGTGAGATGGGAGTGGTTTCTGTTGGTGTTCAATGGTGTGACCGTGCAGTCACTTGTTTCCTGTTGAAACTTCCAACTTATATAAGAGAATATATAGAGAGATTCATGAATTAAAGATCAGGAGGTGATAAAGTTAGCAAAACCACTGATCAAGGAACATGGATTGTTGAGACTTCAAAGGACTAGAAAACAAAGGTAAGGTACTGCATGTGGTGAGAGCTAGGTATGATCAATATATACTTTACACAACCTAGCAAAGAGTGAAGAAAAAATGAGAACCTATTGAATAATAATTACTACTAAAGAAGAAGTTAAAATACTTTACAAAACCAAGAAAAAAAAAGTTGAAGAAAAATGAGAATCCATGCATTTAATAATTACCACTAAAGAAAAAAGAAAAGATCCAACCCCACAAACTTAACCTCTTATTTTTGGTTTTTTTCACTTTGGGTAGGTGAAGAAGGACTGAAGAGAAGTTGATTTTTAATGGTAGATGAGGAGAGCATGATAGCATCAAGAAAAAAAAAAAAAAAACTAAGAGAGGCAAAGCAACGTGGAGGCAAAGGAAAGGAATCCTGACACACCATATATTGCTTGGGAGGTTGTACTAATAGTGAGACTTTGATAGACCTTCTTAATAATGTTGGTTGGGGAGATGGAGAGTAGTCAGATGGAAAGATGAGAGAGAAAGAAAGAGATGAATTGACCCAACCCACCATGCTTATAGCTACCTTACAAGGCTCCAAAAAAAAAAGAGAGAAATTTCGAACACTAGCTACTTTCTCTCTCTAGATCTTCTCTGATTTTTTAGTTTTTTTTCTTTCTTTTATTTGAAATTTTTCTTGATGAGTCTTGGACATGTTGGGTGCAAGAGATAAAGTGGGTGTAAGAGATAAAGAGAGAGAGAATTTAGTGATTCTCCACTGCCCATAACAGTTAAATTATTGTTTACTATTTTGAATACTAGGTGAGACAATGATGTACCCAAGGAATCATCTTTTAAATTATACATGTCAAGTGATATGTTTTTTATTTCTATCCCACTTTTTACTAATTCCATCGTCTACTTTATTTATACACTACTTTATTTATACAAATTAATTAATAGTCTGTTTGAATAAGGGATTTTAAGGATGAATTTTGTGTAGATTAGGAATTTTGAAAAAAAATATAACATGATTTTTCCACCAAATCCCTGGTCCCCATAAAATCCCACCCCTAAATTCCTTGTCCAAACAGACTATAACACTTTCTTTTGGGTATTTATACAAACTTCTATTTGCTTTGAAGGTAATTAGTTTAATACCCCCTAAACCTTCTACATGAGTAATATTCCTCCAAGTTTAATATTTAGTTGGGAAATGATTTTAATTAATTTCTACCCCCACTTTTACCTAATTTCATCCACCACTAGAGCTATATATATGTATTAACCCCATATATAGTTTCATTGTTTTTTTTTAAAACAAACCCAAACCTAGATTAATGTAGGAGGCTCATGTGAATAGAATTTTTCAAAAAAAAAAATGCTGTTCACATACACATAATTTAAAGAACATTAATAAAAGGAATTTTTATTTAAAGTTTAGTTTAGTCATGTTTGATTGTTTGCTCTTAAATTAGAAATTAGGTCCTTAGGTATATATATATATATCTCCATCTTCCTAACTTAATGTGAAAATTCAAAAGATGGGTTGCTTACGATAATCGATCCAATTGAATCATTTGTTCATATCATAATCGGCGGAATCTGATAGATCAGACAGTTACGATAATTCAATTTTACAAATTTTTCGCAAGAAAAATCTCAACTCATAAAATAAAATATACCATATTTGTTTTTGTGTTTGCTCTCTCTTTAAGTTCTTTAGGGTGGTTGGATTAATTTAATCTATCTATCATCCCTTTAATATATATTAACACAATTGGTGTTTAAGAAAATGACTTAAACCAAATAAGACTAAAATATATATCAGACTTACCCATTTGAAAGTGACTATAAATTGATATAAATCTCCCTTCAATCATGCCAACCAAAAAACATTGAAAAACTCAATTCAAAACAAACATAGATGAATCCCAAATACAAAAAAAGAAAAAAAAGGAAAAAAGAAACAAAAGGGAGTGGATTAGATTTCTTCACCCCTATTAGATATTCTAATAACAACAATAAATATAATAGAGCTCAATAAATTTGTTTTACCGACCAAAAAAAATAATAAATATAACAGAGAGGAAAGGGGTGGAGAGAAGTAATTTTCAGTTTTTTTCTATAAATTTTTTTTTACTTATTAACTTAATTTTCAAATTTGTCAAGATCACTCTCCACAATGTGAAAACAAAATTGGAAAAAAAAATAATAATAATTTACGCCCATTGGACTCTACGTGTGCTTGGGTGTATACGTGGTCAATCGGCAATCGTAGTAGCCACAATTGACCATTTTGGTCGAACGATCTTTATTTGTCTAGACAAATTCTTAAAAAAAATAACAATGAATTCGCAATTTGTGCAAGGTACATTATGAAAAATGATTTTTTGCCACGATGGTAATAGTGAAAGGGTCACAAGCACAACAAAAATCGTGGCTAAAAGAATAGGATTTTTTGCCACGGTAGAAAACCGTGGCTAAAGCATTTTTTGCCACGGTAGAATATAAAGGAAAATAACAAAACTAAAAAACTTCGTGTCATATATTGCATTATGATCTCTGTTCATATCTTTTGAAGTGAGTCTACTTTTAATGAGATAAGTAACTCGATGCTAACAAATATTGAACTCGGATCTAAGTTGTCAACAATAACTAACACTACGTACCAAATATAGTTCTACTGTACTAGGAACTCTGCTAGCGTGACACCAAAAAAATGGTGTAGATCTCTACACCAAGTAGTTGGGGTCCACTCCAAGGTCTAATTTTTATGAGAATATTCTCCTCACTATTTAAACCGTTCGTACAAAAAATCATCAACAGATTCTAAAATTTCTATCCCTATCAAAAGTTCATTTCAATCAGCGGTAATAAATAAACAGTGAGGAATAAAGATCAACTTTAGATGGGCTATAAGTTTAAGAATTGACTGATTTTTTGTGAAGATGATGTACATGGTGAAAGGAACATTCTTACAAGAAAACAGACCTTGGAGTAGGTCGTAACCCCTTGATGTAGCATGACACCACTTTTTTTTTTGGTGTCACGCTAGAAATTTTGTTGTACTAGTTTGTAAATGCATTTAACCTAGGTATTAATTTCAAATAAATTATTTTAGGGGTGTTTGGCAACCACTTATGCAAAAAAATTTGTATGGTAACACTTTCACTAAGTGACTTCTAGAAGCAAGAAAGTTGCTTGTATTTGAAACAAAAAAAAAATTATTTCTTGCTTCTAAGAGAAATAACTTCTGAGGTTCTCATATTATTTTCTGGGAGATCGTCCAATACATCAATTATGAGTTTAATTCAGTATGTCTAGTCTACCAAATTTTATATGAGTCTATTTAGTCCAAAAATAAAATTTGGACAGATCTGCCATTTAACTAATTCAAAGTTATGCTTTGTTCTCCTTTCTTCTTCTTCATTTCCATCATAACCTTATCAAAGCCTGCATTAACGTACTGTAACCGACCGGATCTTCACTAATACTTCTCATCGATTAACCCTCCCTTCGCCGGATCTATACAAAATTTTTGCCGGATTTTCACCTGAAGTTCACACTCCATGCCGAATATAGTCACTTTTTCACCGGAGATCTTATCACCACCGCCAACTTTTAAGAAGAGAAAGAAGAGAGAGAATCGGGAGAGATCTGGATAGAGGGAGAGAGAATCAGTTTTCTGCAGATCGAGACCTCATCTTGTTGTAATAGAGCAAAGAGTCAACAGCATAAACCCACATCAAAGGGGTGGTGGCTGAAGATATATCAAAATTTAGTATAGATCTTTACAATTATATTGATTTGAAATGTCTTGCAATCTTATCAAGATCAAGGAAACCAGAACTGATCTAATATCGATGAGTAAGACAATAAGTTGAACTTGGTCCCTCATTCTCGTTGAACCCCCTACTTTCTCTTATGGTTTTAAGTGAACACATATGGTTTATGGTAGGGTTTCATTGATTGCCATAGATCTAAAGTCTTCTCATGCATATTATTTATTGTACATATTTGGATACCTACTTTAATTTAGATTGTGCATTCTTTTGAGCAGACAGGAAAGAGAGAGAGAGAGAGAGAGAGAGAGAGAGAGAAAAGAAATGAAAGAGAAAGAAGAAGAAAAAAAAGAGAAAGAGATAGAAGAGAGAAGAGAGAAGAATTCAACACAGATCTATGCAAAATTATGTCTCGCAAATGATTTAGCATAGATCTATGCAAAATATTTCACATAATGATTTAGCATATGCAAAAATATTTTTGCATAAAATACGCAAAAAAAAATTTGCATGAATTTCGTGAATTTTTTTTTCAAAAACTATTCTTAACTGGTCTAGTTTCAAAGATCTCGAAAATTGCTTTCCAAATATATAAATTTTGTCAAAATCTGAATTTTAGTTTAAGAGATATAACATTTTAAAGTTATAAAACAAAAAAGATAAGTGCATTTCTCTCTCATACAACTGTACAAGTTTGAAAAAGACAAAAAGGTGATTCAGAAATATAATAAGGGTAAAATATGAACATTAAAAAGGAAGGAATGGACTAAATAGATTTAGAAAAGTTTAAAAAGAAATAAACAGATTCAAAAAGCTTTCAAAAAGGTATTTCAGTCTAATTAAAAATCTTGTGTATTAAATGGATTAAAAAAATTATATATTGGATGTTTTGGCAATTATCCCTTATTTTTATTGTTGTTATTTTTTCTCCTCATTCTCTCTCATCATTTTTTCTTCGAAGGTGTTTCGCAACCATAAGTTAAAATGATTATGCTTCTTATAGAGCACTTCTACTTTTGAGAAGTCAAAAATTAGGAGAAGTTTGTATGAAAAAGTACTAACTTATAAATAAATAAGTTAGTAGTTTGTTGAAAATCAATAATTGTTTAAGAGAGAGAAATATAAATCTAATACGCAACTCGATGCAAAAATTTTTTGCTTTGGATAAAAGAAACTTTTCTACTTATATAAGTTATTTTGTTTTTGTATTCTATATATATTTTTCTATTTTTTTACTAATATAAGTAGAAAAATTATTTATTATTGTGTTGCCAAACACCCTCTTCATAGCAACCAAAAGTCTTCATTTTCTTTTCATTGGTGATGATCATGATCATTATGATGATAAACATGATGATCAAGATCATGACTGTGATGATGATGGGTGATAGTGGTGGTGGTGGTGGTGATGATGGGTGATGGTGATGGTGATGATGGTATAAATTATATAAAGCCATAATTATTATTATTATTATTATTATTATTATTATTATTATTATTATTATGATAATAAATAATAATAATAAATAATAAATATAATAGTTNTTCTAGTTCTAGTTCTAATGATCAATTTGGGATAATTAATCGACCCAAATTTGAATCAAGGGTAGCTATTAATATTGTACAAAAATAATAATAATTTACGCCCATTGGACTCTACGTGTGCTTGGGTGTATACGTGGTCAATCGGCAATCGTAGTAGCCACAATTGACCATTTTGGTCGAACGATCTTTATTTGTCTAGACAAATTCTTAAAAAAAATAACAATGAATTCGCAATTTGTGCAAGGTACATTATGAAAAATGATTTTTTGCCACGATGGTAATAGTGAAAGGGTCACAAGCACAACAAAAATCGTGGCTAAAAGAATAGGATTTTTTGCCACGGTAGAAAACCGTGGCTAAAGCATTTTTTGCCACGGTAGAATATAAAGGAAAATAACAAAACTAAAAAACTTCGTGTCATATATTGCATTATGATCTCTGTTCATATCTTTTGAAGTGAGTCTACTTTTAATGAGATAAGTAACTCGATGCTAACAAATATTGAACTCGGATCTAAGTTGTCAACAATAACTAACACTACGTACCAAATATAGTTCTACTGTACTAGGAACTCTGCTAGCGTGACACCAAAAAAATGGTGTAGATCTCTACACCAAGTAGTTGGGGTCCACTCCAAGGTCTAATTTTTATGAGAATATTCTCCTCACTATTTAAACCGTTCGTACAAAAAATCATCAACAGATTCTAAAATTTCTATCCCTATCAAAAGTTCATTTCAATCAGCGGTAATAAATAAACAGTGAGGAATAAAGATCAACTTTAGATGGGCTATAAGTTTAAGAATTGACTGATTTTTTGTGAAGATGATGTACATGGTGAAAGGAACATTCTTACAAGAAAACAGACCTTGGAGTAGGTCGTAACCCCTTGATGTAGCATGACACCACTTTTTTTTTTGGTGTCACGCTAGAAATTTTGTTGTACTAGTTTGTAAATGCATTTAACCTAGGTATTAATTTCAAATAAATTATTTTAGGGGTGTTTGGCAACCACTTATGCAAAAAAATTTGTATGGTAACACTTTCACTAAGTGACTTCTAGAAGCAAGAAAGTTGCTTGTATTTGAAACAAAAAAAAAATTATTTCTTGCTTCTAAGAGAAATAACTTCTGAGGTTCTCATATTATTTTCTGGGAGATCGTCCAATACATCAATTATGAGTTTAATTCAGTATGTCTAGTCTACCAAATTTTATATGAGTCTATTTAGTCCAAAAATAAAATTTGGACAGATCTGCCATTTAACTAATTCAAAGTTATGCTTTGTTCTCCTTTCTTCTTCTTCATTTCCATCATAACCTTATCAAAGCCTGCATTAACGTACTGTAACCGACCGGATCTTCACTAATACTTCTCATCGATTAACCCTCCCTTCGCCGGATCTATACAAAATTTTTGCCGGATTTTCACCTGAAGTTCACACTCCATGCCGAATATAGTCACTTTTTCACCGGAGATCTTATCACCACCGCCAACTTTTAAGAAGAGAAAGAAGAGAGAGAATCGGGAGAGATCTGGATAGAGGGAGAGAGAATCAGTTTTCTGCAGATCGAGACCTCATCTTGTTGTAATAGAGCAAAGAGTCAACAGCATAAACCCACATCAAAGGGGTGGTGGCTGAAGATATATCAAAATTTAGTATAGATCTTTACAATTATATTGATTTGAAATGTCTTGCAATCTTATCAAGATCAAGGAAACCAGAACTGATCTAATATCGATGAGTAAGACAATAAGTTGAACTTGGTCCCTCATTCTCGTTGAACCCCCTACTTTCTCTTATGGTTTTAAGTGAACACATATGGTTTATGGTAGGGTTTCATTGATTGCCATAGATCTAAAGTCTTCTCATGCATATTATTTATTGTACATATTTGGATACCTACTTTAATTTAGATTGTGCATTCTTTTGAGCAGACAGGAAAGAGAGAGAGAGAGAGAGAGAGAGAGAGAGAGAAAAGAAATGAAAGAGAAAGAAGAAGAAAAAAAAGAGAAAGAGATAGAAGAGAGAAGAGAGAAGAATTCAACACAGATCTATGCAAAATTATGTCTCGCAAATGATTTAGCATAGATCTATGCAAAATATTTCACATAATGATTTAGCATATGCAAAAATATTTTTGCATAAAATACGCAAAAAAAAATTTGCATGAATTTCGTGAATTTTTTTTTCAAAAACTATTCTTAACTGGTCTAGTTTCAAAGATCTCGAAAATTGCTTTCCAAATATATAAATTTTGTCAAAATCTGAATTTTAGTTTAAGAGATATAACATTTTAAAGTTATAAAACAAAAAAGATAAGTGCATTTCTCTCTCATACAACTGTACAAGTTTGAAAAAGACAAAAAGGTGATTCAGAAATATAATAAGGGTAAAATATGAACATTAAAAAGGAAGGAATGGACTAAATAGATTTAGAAAAGTTTAAAAAGAAATAAACAGATTCAAAAAGCTTTCAAAAAGGTATTTCAGTCTAATTAAAAATCTTGTGTATTAAATGGATTAAAAAAATTATATATTGGATGTTTTGGCAATTATCCCTTATTTTTATTGTTGTTATTTTTTCTCCTCATTCTCTCTCATCATTTTTTCTTCGAAGGTGTTTCGCAACCATAAGTTAAAATGATTATGCTTCTTATAGAGCACTTCTACTTTTGAGAAGTCAAAAATTAGGAGAAGTTTGTATGAAAAAGTACTAACTTATAAATAAATAAGTTAGTAGTTTGTTGAAAATCAATAATTGTTTAAGAGAGAGAAATATAAATCTAATACGCAACTCGATGCAAAAATTTTTTGCTTTGGATAAAAGAAACTTTTCTACTTATATAAGTTATTTTGTTTTTGTATTCTATATATATTTTTCTATTTTTTTACTAATATAAGTAGAAAAATTATTTATTATTGTGTTGCCAAACACCCTCTTCATAGCAACCAAAAGTCTTCATTTTCTTTTCATTGGTGATGATCATGATCATTATGATGATAAACATGATGATCAAGATCATGACTGTGATGATGATGGGTGATAGTGGTGGTGGTGGTGGTGATGATGGGTGATGGTGATGGTGATGATGGTATAAATTATATAAAGCCATAATTATTATTATTATTATTATTATTATTATTATTATTATTATTATTATGATAATAAATAATAATAATAAATAATAAATATAATAGTTCAATCTCTTTCATCCTGACTACTTATCATGTTACATTGCTATACTAACTTATTAACTTATCAACTTATAAGTTTACCATACAAATTTTTCATAAATTTTTACTTTTTCTGAAGTATTTTTATTTATGCTTGCCAAACGCTCTCATATAAATAACTTGTTGAAAACCCTTAAAAAAATAAAAACTTTTTTTTATTTTCTTAACCAAAGTTTGATTATTGTAAAAGCTTTGTTGGTTCTACAATCAAGAAAAGGTAGTTGATCAGTTTTGAGTCATTTTTTAGGTTAAGAATCCATTTTTATCTTTCACTTCTTTTGTAGTTTGTAGTGTACGTTATTAATGCGTCTCGTTTTCCAATAAATTAAACACCCCAAGGCCCAAACACAGACAGAGTCAGATCAGATTATCTTAGAGAGAGAAACAAGAGAGAGAAAGTAAAAGGAACACAGAGGCAGCAGAGCACAATAATAAGGCAGGGCTCACATGAGTTCAGAATTCCTTCTAGCTACTATATATATATATAAATATAAATGACTTCTCAACAAACAAAACACAATTATTAAGGTGTCCGATCGATGTCTTCACACAGCAATAACCAGTACATATATGATATCATATATATATACTGCAGCGCATCAGAATAAAGCGAGTCGGAATCCAGGATTCCTGCAGGTTTGAAACTTAATTAGCGCAAATAACGCTATTAAATTGAAGTAAGCCCTGGCCACTGGTTGCACTTAATTAATTAAGCATACATAATAATGTGTGTGCACTGCAGTTACCTCCTTCCTATGATCTCAAACCAAAAGTCTTCTTTAATTTTTTAAATTATTTGGTCAGCAGGTAGGTCTGCTCGGATATCCCTATCCAAATGACCCAACACTTCATTTTTTTTTTATTAATTTGGTTATGTCACTTATGTGATTAATTTGAGGCTAGTCACACCTGTGCCGGATAGAATTCGGATTAGACATCCAGATTAGAATAAGTTCTATATATAGGTAAACCTAGCTAGAGAAAATATGCCTTTAATTTCTACTTAATTTCTTAAAGAAGAAGAGTACATAGTGAGTTTCGATCCCATAACTTCCTCGGTCATGCATCATTTTGTTAAAAGTTTTACTATAGTTTGATTTTGGTGAAGATGAGCTCATCATCATTCATATCATCTCCATATCCTCTCCTTTATTCTAAGAAATAGGTGTAAGTAAAGTATAAAGATAAATAGTCTGCAATAAGTTAAGGATTTTGTTAACATGTGCCCTAAGGGCACATGATAAGCTTTTAGGTTTTGTATTTTATTTAGTTTTTTAAGGTTGTCCAAATGGGCTGATTTTTGGATATGTATATTATTTATACTATTTGGACCATATCTAAAAAAATCAGCTCAATCGGAGACCTCTAGCACCCTCTAGCACCATAAACACTTAATTTAAACTTTAATAGTGTGAATGAACGGCTTACATTTAAAGTAATTTGTTTGGAGGGTTAGATATTTCTGATTGAGCTGAATTTTTGTGGATATCTTATAAATAATAATAATATTATGTCTACAAAAATTCAGCTAATTTGAAGACTTCGAACTTGCAAAAAAATTCCTTCGAAAACAACCTTATCGTGTGCCCTAAGGGCACACGTTAACAAGACCCATAAGTTAAAAAGAGTTGTGTTTAAATATCCGACCACTTGCAGCTGCAGCAAAACCAGTTTTCCCTGAAAGGCTGAAACAGTCAACTATGACTTCTATAGTTATTAGTCTTTTCATTTTCATTATTTGAGTTAATTGGTGGCGCGTGTATTTGCACGTGCAATCACGTTTCAAAACCAAAAGATAAAGAATCGTGTTACACAAGGTCGACCATTTAGACCACAGTACGCGGCTCTGTACCTTAGTGTGGGACTCATTCTGCACAAATTTTAAGATTAAAATCATTTAGAATTTTAATTTAGGGACGGTGCTAGCATGACACCAAATGTTTGGTGCCACACCAACACAGTTCGATCTAATACAAGGTCTTAGGGCCCATTTCAGGTGCTGATTTTATAGTAGCATGTTCTACTCACCATGTAGATCATCTCTACAAGAAATCAACACATTTTAAAACTTCTAACATGATCAAACGTTGGTTAAAAGTCGATTAAAAATCAACAGGAAAAAATAGAGTCCAATGTTTTAGGTTTAAAAGTTTTAAAATGAATTGATATTTTGTAGAGATGATCTAAATGGTGAATAGAAAATGCTCTCAAAATCTCAGCCTTTGGAGTAGGACCTAAGACCTTGTATTGGTGTCGACACTAACGGTTGGTGTCACTCTAGCACTATCCTTAATTTAGACAGAAGCGTGTAAAGTACTATTATGCATTTGCGTAAGGTGTATCCTACGATAAAAAAAAACCATGCTATAGAGAGGCTCAAAAGATTAATTAATACGTGTACCTATCTTGTATGCGTATATTGTATGTGTTTTTTACGTTAAATTTATATTAAAGAAGAGCAACCGTTAGAAGGTCATTATTATAATTTTCTTATTTTTTTTTAGTAGATTATCATTAGATATGGGTGTTAATTTTGGTTTGTATGATGAGAATATATTCTCGCGAAAAATCAGGCCTCAAATTATTCCTAAACGCACCACACAAGTAGGTGTAAGCGAAAGTGTAAGAATAAGGTAAGTGAAACATGTAAATATTTGAGTGAAAATATCATGCACTACCTCTAAAAAAAACTTGTAGGACCTGCATAGATTATGATCTAAGGCCTAATTTTGATCTACATGATAAAAGGTCATCCTCAAGAAAAATGGCACGTTGAATTAATCTTCCCCACTTGAGCCCCACTTATAGGTGCGAGCGTAATGTAAGAATAAAGTGGATAGTTCATATAAGTAGAAAAATGTGGGTAGAAATATCTGAATGATCTGGATGGTGCAAGCATGTAGAAAAATGTGGTATGGGCTCATCCATCTGTACCCCCAAGTACGCGCCGTCTAATTACAATTGTGTTAGAATTGTAACACTGGGTTGTGGGGCCCAAGTGGTTACACTTTAAAAGTTGAGATTTGGTGAGGTTATTCTCCTCACCATGTACATCATCCTCAAAAAAAAAAGCAACCTATTCTAAATTTTTTAACCCTATCAAAAATTGATCGAAAATTAATTAAAAATTAACGGTGAGAAATAATCAGTGAAAAACGAGTGAAACTATTGATTCAGTTAGAAGTTTTAGACATAAAAAAAAAGGAAACATCAAAATTAATTTTTACGACATACGTCATGGTCAGGTAGATCGAGACCAGATACTGTTTAGTCGACTTCAAGATAAATCAAACACTTTGATTATTGTCTTGATCACATTTTGGAATGATAGGCAAAATTCTTCTTCAAATTCAGACAAATTTTCAAAAAAAAAAAATAGAAAATTTATTTTGAAAAAAACATGGAGATATAATGAGAGCCAATATGGACATAAATGATATTGTTGTATATATGCTTTGTTTTTTTCAAACACAAACAATTATTTTTCATTTAAATTTCAACCGCGCACGCATTATTGCCACTTGGCCCTCTTGGAAGGGTCAAATATTGCATTTTTCTTTTTCATATATAACTTACAAGCAAACAATTATAAAAGAGTATATATCAACGGGTCGACCACTCCAGATCCGATTTCAACGACAATTGAGATTCCCATGAATTAAAACCTGTCGGACCTAAGGTACTGTTTGGTAAAACACAATTTCAACGTACCCTTTTTGTTGAATTTTTGAATAAGTGTTTAAAATTTTCATATATGGTTGTGCGGTGATCCGGTTTTAAAAAAATGATCTACATGCTAAAGAAATTATCACTACTCTTCATTATACAAACTTTTATTTTAGACTTAAAACAAATCATATAAATTGTTGAAATTAATTAAAATTTTAACAACTTTGAGGTTCAATCTCAATTATAGCGAAGATGATCTAAATGAAAAAAAAAAAAAAAAACATCAACATTCATATCATCTTTTTTGAGCTCTATAGACGGATGTAAATTAACGAAATATAATAATAAGTGGGGTATATAACATGGTGGTGGAAGTAGAATTTCCCATTAAGCATTTAAGGTCGATTTAGATATTAATTTTAGTTTCACCAAATGTGCAGAAAAATGTTTCTACTTTGCGTTCTACTCAAGAATTCAATATACCGAAAACTCAAAAATACAACTTTAGCTCATTCTTCCTACTAGTTCTGGTTCTAGTTCTAGTTCTAATGATCAATTTGGGATAATTAATCGACCCAAATTTGAATCAAGGGTAGCTATTAATATTGTACAAAAATAATAATAATAATAATAATAAATAACTTGTTACTTGTAATTAATATATTCTCTTAGCAATATATATATATATAAGAAAAAGAAAAGAAAAGGCAAAGAATAGAGATCTTCTTTCTCTTATTGTTTTCAATGAGAAAAGGCAACCATGAATGGGGATGGTTCTCTTACTTCTCTTTCTAGCTAACCTTGCTAGCTAGCTAGCTAGCTACTTCTGGTCCCCAAGAGAGGGCTGGTGATGACACAGAGAGATGGGGTTGCTGTGGGTCCACAAGAGTTGGTGGGCCCACAAGGTTGTGTAGGTTTATGTAGATAAATCTTCAATCTGATTGGTTCTTGACGACGACATACACACCACCACCACCACCACCACCCCCCACTTGAATAAGGAAGTGATTATTCCCTCTCAAACATTGTGATTGATTTGGTGAGGTCATAGACCACCCGGCCTCTTTTGTGGATGGATGGATAGGTGTATGCAAGCTTAGACCAATAAAATCCTGACACGTTGACACGATACATTTTCTTTCTTTAAATGGGAACACGTTCTCTGACCTAGAGGTTTTATATAGGCAGTCATTGGGTCATGGGTCATGGGTCATGCATCTTGTTCTAGTGGTTACAACGTAACGGTCTACAAAACTGAGGTCATGGGGCTCCTGTTTCGTCAGCTACCTCTTCATGGATAAGTTCACCTGTTTTATACACAAATATTTATATCAATTTTTTTATGTTTTATTTTATTTTTTAATTTTTTTTATTAATTTATAATTTGTAATTTTGTGTAACTTGTGTTACCTTTGACTAACTTGGGCGAAAGTTTTATACTGTAATTTTAGACTTAAATATGAGAAAGGAAAATGTCGAACAAAACCTTGGATTTCATTATTCTAATTCCCCGCAGTTCATTTTCAAGTGAACTATATAATTATGACTCCAAAATTGCTCCCTCTATCTTACTTCATCATCTAGTCTAAATTACAGTTCGAACCTTCTACCCAGACTTCAAATTATAGCTTGGAGTAGCACAAGTAATATATAAGTCTGGAGAGTTTTTCGATAATTATTTATTAAAAAAATAAAATAAACTGCTACGGGATAATTTCCATACTACATTCTTTTGTAACCACATGCTCTTACTGTTCACCTAATCGTAGCAAAAAAATTATAACCACGCATATCAAACGTGGGCATGCTGAAACCCTCATTTTAAAAATATAATTAAAAGATAATAAAGCTATCATAATACTAATTAAGCTAATTGAGTTTTTTTAGGCTTTTTTACATTCAAAACCCTTGGAAATATTTGTTCTCAACAAAAAGGCCACAACCAACTGGCGCAACATCTTTTTTTAGAAAGTACCTACATTTATACATATTAAATTATATGTATTTTACTCAATAGTAATACCACAACTAAAGAGTTTCAAACTCAAGACCATAGTTAGTAAGTTCGTAAATTATTCGCGAACCGAACGTATCAAAGCATAACTGAACCGAATAACCAAACTATTCAATGAGTCGGAATAAGTTGCGCATATCTAATAGTCCCCGAATTATTCACAAATAATGCTCGAATTCGAACCGAATTTTTGAATAATCCTTTTAATTTTTTTTAAAAAAAAATTAGTTATTATTACATTGAGATTATTGGATGTATTTTTTTACTATGTATGTTAACAGTTAACACATTGCATTTATAGTTACTCTGTTTTGATGTATGTTGCTCTTATTTTTTTGTTCTTTTTTATTCTCCCAGTTGACACACTGCATTTGTAGCTATCTATCAAGACTTAGTTATAATTTTTTATGCAATGATATAAAAAATTAATTCATATGTCTAATTGGTTTGACATACTCTTGTACTTTTGGATTTTATTAATTGAGTATAATTTTAGTTGGAGACTTGTTGAATGGGTGTTGTTAGTATTGTAGTTTATGATAAGATATAATATTTTTAGACATGGTACTTAAACATATATTCGAATTCTTAAGCTAATTTTTTAAAGAATCATCCGAACTATACTCGAATTATTCCCGAACTCCAATTATTTGACCGGATATTTGACAGAATTTTTCGTCTATGAATTTGAATAATTCCTGAAAGATTTTCGAACCGAACTTTTGCCGAACACCGAATTACTAACTATGCTCAAGACCTCTAAGTTATAAGGAGGGAGGCCAACCCTATGCGGTTGGTTGTTGGCCCATATTAATTATCCTCAACATCCACGATTTTTTATTTGTATATTCTATTAAAAATTTAAACTACTAAAATTTATTTATTTTCTCTATAATATTTTTTGATGTTTTTCTTTTTTTCTTTACGGTTTTCTCTCCATATTTTGCTCTCTTTTCACAATTACATCCAACGTATTTCACGCTTGTAAAACTATATAAGAAACTACTTATGAAAAAAGATAAAAATGTTAAATTGATTTAACATATAAAAATTCAAAAGAACATTAAACAAACGGTACATTGACTGTCTTTTATTAAAAGTTGTGGGTCCCTTTGGAACTTTTTAAGAACTTTGTAAAAGCGAGATATGTGGGCCCCACAACTGCTATCTAATTTCAGCTCTAGTACGGATTATTAGTCCAATCCAATCTACACGGTTTTTCTGATTTATTAATTAATTTCAGGTGTACCAAAAATTTGGTTCAAATTTTTTCTTATTCCTTCATAATAATAATAATTTCTTTACTAAACGCAAAAGCAAATTATGTTTGTGGGGCCACCTTGAGGGGCCCCCAAAAGGTGTGACCACAATAAATAACGAGGGCGGGTACAGTAGCAGTCTAACCAGACGGACGGGATTTTGATTCCTTTTATGCAAAAAAATACAAAAACCTCCCACACTTTGATGTTGCTTTTCTAAAAATTCTAAAAATTCCATTCTTGCAATTTCCTGCATTTAAATCTAAAGAAAGAAACACTATACATTCTAAATACATGCATTTATATACATACATACCTATCCATTTTGCATAGATGAACATTCATTTATATTAGGATAATTTTATTTCCACCCAATTTTTTATAAAATGGCTTATTAGTTTCAAAGATCCACGCAATCTCTATTATAAAACTCCCATTAAAAAAAAATCTCTATAAGAAAAGAGAGTTAATCTACAACTTGAAAGATAAATCTCTACTATATATCCATTCTAGAATTGGTTCTGCTATTTTTGAAGATTATCCTCCTTTTATTTTCGATGACCTCTCTTTGGATGAGAATGGATGTGTAAATATTTCTACTTATAATGCAAATAATGTAACCTCAAACTCTACTATTTCAATCTAATTCTGTCGTTTATTGAGCTAAAAAAAGGTATCCATTTTATTATCAAAAGCTGAAAAATATTAACCCAAATCATCCTATGATTTCTAATTGATTAATGACAAATGTGTCAAGTAAAAATATTTAAACATTTAAAAAAAGACAAAGGAAATATAATGCGAATTATGGGTTGTGTCAAAAGCACAAGTTATCGCTTATCTATCCACAACCCTATTTGCAAATGATAATGGCAAATGATAATGTTCACGCGTACACAACGTTCAAAGGTAAACTAGAACGAGGGCATTGACAAAATGTAAGAATTCCATACTACTAATTTCACATACTCTTTCTAGATTTTATTGATTATACATCAACATATTAGTTTAATAGGTAAGAATCATGGTGGGTTTTGGGAATTGGAACTATTGATATTAAACTGGAATTCGGTTTCCATTGTTAGTAATTCAATAACTGACCCAAAACTGACCCCTTGACACCCCAAAAAATTCGTGATAGATAAGACCCTAGATAAGTGATCCAAATTGAGATGATAAACCTGTTTTTGTGTAGGATCGATTGAACCCTAGATTTCGTCGTTAGGAAGGAAACATAATATTAGGGATTACCAAATTTACACAGGAAGCTAATTGGACATGAACAGATATTCTTCGTTCTGGTTCCTCATATTTCAGAACCAGATGATCGAAAATCGTAAAGAACATGAATAGTAGGTACTATTATCGATTCCAATTCTAGGTGCTTTAGTTTCCCAATGGAATTTGAATTGAACCACTTGGATGCGAAACCAGCTCACAATTGCATACATCTTTATTCCTTGGGCGTTTGTAACTTTTACTTTTTAACATCTTTTGCATAAAAAAAATAAAATCTTTTGCATATAAAAAACGACATATTCTTGAACCATTAGGGTTTCACAAAAACTATATATCCAATGTTTTAAAATCTATCCATAAATAATCTTTATTATTAGTAACTTAAAAGGAATATATCAATGAGTAAATAATCAATAAATGATTGCATTTAACGGTAAAAAAATTTAAACTTAAAAAACATAATATAAAATACCAAGAACTAAGTGAGTCAAAACCCATTATCTTGCACATGGGCCTTTGCCCAAGCGGCTTGGGATCGAAATTTCTTAGATATGTAGTTTACCATTAAGTTTCTCCCATGTAGCCAATAACTACTTGCTCAGGTAGTTGGCATCCATCCTTATAACTTGGAAGTCTTGGGTTTGAAACTCTTTGGCTGTGATATTACCATTGAGTAAAGGCCCATGTAATTTCATATGTATATATATGTAGGTACTTCTAAATAAAGTTGTTGCACCCGTTAGTGGTGCCCTTTCTTGCATCCATTGGTGGTGCCATTTCTTGCACCCGTTGGTGGTGCCCTTTCCTACATCCGTTAGTGGGTGCCCTTTCCTGCACCTGTTGTTGGTGCCCTCTGCTGTATCTATCCGTTGATGGAGACCTCTGTCAACGATGATGTTTAAAGGCAGTTTATGTGCTTTTTAGACGCCTCTTGTAGTGTATCTAAGCCTTGTTAACTTGGGCATTAGTCCCTCATAAAAAAAAAGTTTTTCCCATTTAATTCTAGTAATAAATAAATATATGTAGCCCGTTGGTGGCGATTTCCATAGTCCTTAGGTGACGGTTCCATTGGTGATGGCTTTGATCCTGATCTGATGTTGTTGGTGGTTTCATTATGCTTCTCACACACTTAGTTTCTTATATCTACGTCTTAAAAAATATGTATCTTGGACAATTGTTCCCTGTCTTCAAAAAAAAAAACCGATTATCCTGATTCTAATTCTACCTATTTGAGCACCAGAATAGAAAACAACAAGAACCAAAATCGATTTTTAGTAGGTTTCGATTAAATTGTTTCCAGACTACGAGGTCAGGGTAATTCAAGCCGACCCAACCCAATCCGAATCCGACCGACCCGACCCGAACCGTTGAGACACCTACTTGAATCACAATGTAGAATAGACTCCAACGGTCTTGTGCAGAATAGGTGGTGGTATTTGGCAGTCTATTAACTTTGGGAATACCTTTGTGATGTTGATGTGTGTCCTATCTATCTCTCTGTACAGGGTGTGAAATGCATTATTCTGATAATATTGATATATATATATATAGTTCACAGTTGGTAGCCCAACCATATTTTATGACACTTTTTCGAGTCATTCACTACACGGTTTCATCATTCTAAAGTCCAAACTAACCAAATATGGTGAGACCCATTTCTTGAAACCCTAATTCCAAATTTTGTACCAGTTACACAAATCCAACTATGAAATTCAATTATACTTGGCATTATAATTAAATTGTCTCTCACCCCTTTTGCACGGGTCATCGATATTTTTCGCCCTCTTAAATATGTTGTTAGTTGTACAGTTGGGCAAAATGTTTCCCTGTCATTGTAAGTATTTTGATGGCATTGAATCTTTATTGAAAATTTTATCAGTTAAGTGAAAAAAAACGTTCAATTCTTAATATAATCTTTATAAGTAAAAATTTTAAAATGAGTCGATTTTTATTTTTTGAAGGTAAAAATCTTTACAAGAAATATAATAACGAAACCCATATATTATTATTATTATTTTCTATTTTTTTTATGTATGAAAAATGGTGCATGGTTAGTCTTCTTTTTTAGGTATTAAATGTATGAAAAATGATATTTCGATTTCTTTTTCAGCTTAAAAAACCAATAATTAGTCCTCACTAAAAATATTTTTGTGAACCAAAAATGTTTTATAAACTAGAACCCCTAGCTAGAAAATGGTACCACTAACGAATATTTTTTTTATTTTTCTTTTTTTTAGAAAAAAAGTTATAGTAAGTTTTGTTTTAGGTATATTAAAGCATAATCTTTGTACCAACCAAGAAAAAATGTGCCCTAATCCTTTCCCTACATGACTTTTTTTGTTAACTCATGTTATTTTCATGAAAGTATTAGGATAAAATATTTTTCCCACCAAAAAAGAGAGTAAAAGAGGGGGGGAAAAGGTGATTACTTTGCTGTACCTCTTGTGATTATGGATGGGTTGGTTTGGGTTGGAAGTTGGGACTGCTTTTGGTGTGAGGAAACCACAAGTAGTGGGTGGACTGTTTTGAGGAGTGGTGGTGGAGGTGAGGACTGAAAATTGGTTGCCTTCCAACCTAATGAAAACCCTAGAAAATGGAACCAAAAAAAAAAAAGAAAAGAGAGAGATATGGTCAGGTATATTATTTATTTCATCAGTCAAATTACTTAAAATGTTTATAGCTTAAAAGCATTGTATATACATGTAAATCTTCTGTATTATAATAAAACCTGCTGGGCATTATCAATTCAGTAAAGAAAACCCTAGAAAAACAGAAAAAAGCAGAGAGATTGGAGGGTCAATGAAATGCATGGAGACTGAGTTTGATTAAAGAAATGTCAAGCAAAGTGGGTGTGTCTAAAAAACAATGAAATGTGCCTTATTTCAGGTGATGACTTCTTGAAAATGATGATGATTGATTTTATATGGTTCAGATTCAAGATCTGTACATCATTAAAAATGGTGTTGTTGAATCTTTAATTAAGTCATTGACATCAAAAACATAAAATTAAAAAACACCATTAAAACTACAAGTAAAATAAATTATAACCTTCTATTAAAATTATTTTTGTAATAAAAAAAATTGAAAAATTAACCACAGTAATGAGATTGAATCCTAGTTTACTCACCTAATTAAGTATTAACTATAGAGAAACAAAAAATCTCTTTATTTCTTATTTTTTACATTAAGCTACATATGCATGATTAGAGATCATATTAAACCCTAAATATGTCGTGACACAAAAAAANGCGTTTTTATTATATCGAATAATACGGTAAGGATCGATATAAGCATCCTCGAGTGACGATATTTATTTAATTTATTAATTTGATATAGTTCACCAAAAACTAGTACTGTATTTATTTCATACCCAACCGGCCAACCCTTAAGCTGTATGTAAGAACAAGTTTAAAGACTGAAGGCCTGATTTTAGGAAACCAACAACTGATCAGGAAGGGTATCTAGGGAAAACCAAAAATAGCTAAGGCCACTCTGTTGATGATGATCTCATTAACAAACCAAGTAAACAAAGACAAATTAATTCCAATTTAAATATTTAAGCTTAAAGTTTCTTATATTATTTTTACGTAAAATCAATAAATTGAAGAAAAATAAAAATAAAATTGTTAAAATTAAATGAGAAATTATAAAAAAAAGGGTGTTTGTTTAAGTAAGAAATAAGTGTTTATTAGAAGAAGCCGCCCTAGTGGGTCCTTTATGCAAAGACAAATTGTGTGATATGCTCTTCCAAATGAATTTGATCTCTCTTTCTCTCTCTAGAGATATCTCTTTCTTTCTTTGTTTCTTGATGGTTTCTTTCCTTGTTTCATTCTTTTCTTTGTCACCTTCAATTAAAATGAAATCCTTCTTGGTTGTAGAGAAGATTACCAAAACCACTTAATTAACTTTCATTAATCTAGACTTGAAATAAGTGTGACAACAACACCCACCCTTATTGTATTTTTAAGGACAAATTATCACACAACATCCATCACTAATATTTACTTTTTCATTAATTAATAAATAGATATGGTCTATCTTTTCTTCTTCTTTTTTTTCAGATATTTTTTTTCCAAAAATAACCTTCATGGCATATTTTCAATTTAGGTTAATAATTTCTAATACTACAAAATAAAAGAAATTTGAAAAGAAAAGGTGACAATCGTTCCATTAAATTTAATACAATAATTAGGGTTTTTTTTTCAGAGCATGGTTTCGTAAAATTTGAGAGCGCAGTTCCAAATTTTCGGAGTGCCATATCAACAAATGTTTTCAATGGATTTTTTTTTTTTTTGGTTTAATATTTGTATAATAGAAAAAATATTTTGCCAGATCCAAAAATTTGTGGATTTCGCAATAATTTTAGAATTTTTTGCGTTATATACGCGTGATACATGAATAATGTAATAAATTTGGTTAAGTATTAATGTTATTATTATCTAGTCTAGGTGTGGAGCACCTATAAGCAATTAAGGACAATAAAGCTAAAGTTGTTGTCGTCATATGTTTCATTTTAGTCGAGATAATGATCGATACGTAATTAAAATAAAAACGCTACCTCATTGATCAAAAAATAAAAATAAAGAAAATGAGAAACGCTACCTTAGCACATGTTTGGAAGCGATTGATTATGTTAATCCAAGTTAAGCGCAATTTACGATACTAAGGACGGCTACCTTAGTTTTTATTTTTTTTGGTATTAAAGAAGGATATATTAACTTTAACCTTGCTTAGGTTTGATCCTCAATAATTAAGGGTTTAAAAAAAAAATTTAAAATTAAAAGTATTTTAGTCATTTCAAGAGTGGTACAACTACATTACTAAAATTTCCCAATTTTGAAAATTTCTCAATCTACATTTCCCAAAAAAAAGGGGTGAGGTTAAATTAGTCATGTGATATGGTCTTCAAGATTTTATTAAGATGCTGTACTTAGGGAGATGAAAAAGAAACCACTTAACTAACAATCAAGCAAAATTAGGTCAGAGACAATCTAATCTCAACCATTCTTTATTTTCTAAGATAAGGAATGGAAGAAAAAGTAAAGGAGAGATAGAGCTGTTCAAGCTTTGAATGTTGAAACTTGGAAATTAAGTAAAAAACTTAAAAAATTAATCATAAAATTAATTTATGGTTAAAAATAAAAATTAATAAAATTATGGGTAATCTATTCTCTTTATTATCCCCCTCTAGAAAGATAATTTATAACTAATCAGTCCTTGAGAAGTTAGTAAAACCCCTTTGACCATGGTCAATTTCATTTGACACCAAAAGCATCCCTTTCTTTGAAGAAGATTTCTGATTTTAGGACATGTCATGTGTTGGCAGTACGAAAGGTAAATACTTGAATGGTACGAAAAGTTATTTAGAATGGGGTATGAATGATATAATTGGTACATAAAAACAGAGCGTCCTAGTTTGTCCTCTCAGTACTTAATTGCTTTTGGTTCTGTTCCCCCTTCTTCCTCACATGGAAATTCAATAGAAAGATCTATTTTTTTTTACCTGTTGTAATTTTATTTTCACAAAATGGAAAAATGATCTAATGTTTAAATGGTGTTTGGTTCAGAATCCGGATACAATTCATTACTTTCGAATAATTGATACCAAAAAAATCATAAAAAGATGCATTTAATCTGGTCATTTTTCAAAAATGAGTTTTCGAATATAACTCTAAAATACAACCCCAAATTTTAAAAAGAAAATGTGATTTTGATGTTCTAGGAGAAATTATATAGGCAACTGTTCCTTAAGCTAAGTTTTTTTTTAAGTTGAATGCGTTGCTTTTGCTAAGTTTATTCTTTAATTATGTTGGGTATGTTCTGACTTGAAAAAAAAATTACGTTGGGTATGTTCTTTACACTGGGTTTAAAGCAGGGCATGCATTGGAGGGATAACATCTTACTTCTTCTTCTTTTTTCTATTAACACTATACAGA
This sequence comes from Macleaya cordata, assembly GCA_002174775.1. Taxonomy (NCBI): domain Eukaryota; kingdom Viridiplantae; phylum Streptophyta; class Magnoliopsida; order Ranunculales; family Papaveraceae; genus Macleaya; species Macleaya cordata. The sequence goes on from MVGT01001370.1 coordinate 180,291, forward strand.
AAATCAAAAGTTGATATTGATGTGGAGATCTTCTTCATATAGAATCATATCTTGGACCATTTCTACTTATACTTCACAAGCAATTGTAAGCTGAGTACAAGAATAACTTAGATAGAAGATGTAAATGGAGTTTAAGAATATGGTGTCTGTGGAACATGTCGAAAGTTAGGTGAAAATATTAGGCTTCATTTATCTTTTTGTGCATGAGTTATACGAATCAACTCAAAAGAGCTTGTTTTGAAAACTTGTTCTCCAATTGCAAACCTAATGCAGTCTTCAATGCTTTGAAGCCATGTTGGATGACGTAAATAAAATCGTATTTTAAGAATTTGATTCTTGTGGATGTGAAAATTACAAACTCCCTCCCACATTAGGTTTGCTATTCCCTCATTGTCAGGTTTACCAAGTGAACCAAATATGAAAATAAAATTGTATTTCATTCCCGTCGTTCAAACACTGAATGAGTGCTAACTTAAAACTTCTTTATGAATCACTAATTGTAAGTGAAAATGTAACCAATTGACAGGATTTAAAATCTTCATGAATGTTTGGTTTACACTCTACAGGCCTGTTAACTGTTAAGTTTCTGTGGTCAAGGATGTGGACATGCAGTTAAGGGTGGTTTACATAAATTTTTGAAATTTGAAGGAGGTATTTATAATTAACTTTCATTCCCAAGGAATAGCATTAAATTTCCATTTTTCTTAAAGAAAGTAAATGAAAAAAAGAAAAAAAAAATACAAAATTAAGAAAATGTTTCCAATTTATTCTCTCTCTAAATGTCTCTTTCTCTCTCTAAATCTGTACATGAATGACTGATGAATGGGAGAGAGTCCAAGACAAGCTGGCGAGAGACGCATGCACCCTATTACTAACAAATAACAATCCCAACGGCAGCGGCAGACTGCACGCTTAACAACACCACCAACTAAATGAACCCCATTCTTTTCCCTTCCTCTCTTTCTCTCTCTAGATTTCTCTCTCTTAATTCAAGTCTTGATTAGATTAAATTAATTAAGATTAGTTGTCTAAATTAATTAAAAACCCAAGATTGATAAGCAAAAACATGCAAAACAAACACACATCACAATGACCACTCTCTCTCTCTCTCTCTCTCTATCTTTTCTTTCTTACTTTCTCTCTCTAAAACTACTAATACATACAGTCAGTATTAAGACACTTGAAATAAAAAGAAGAAACAAAAGCCAACCACGCTAGCAGAGAAGAAGCAAAGGAGGTGGAGAAGAATAAGGTGTCTCTCTTGGACTGATTCGTCGCCCCATCGCATCTCTTTCTCTTTCTCTCTCTATCTTTCTCTCTCAATGAATGTGTGGGTCTGTGTTTTTATGGGGTTAAGAGAGAAGAAGAGATAACAAAATCATAACCAAAACCAAACAAAACAAATTGAATTGAATTTTGTTGGTGTAAACAAAGAGGCGAGAGAACAGCAGAGCAGAGTCCTGACCAGAACCTCAACAGATTTATATTCATTTTTTCTTTCTCTCTCTCTCTCTAAAAACCTTTGAAGAATCCGCCTAATTGGGTTGGGGCTTCTCTCTCCTTCTATTACGCTTAAGCGCTCCTGGTGTGTGCACGTTAAATTAACCTACGCCCACTTCGCGCTCCATTCATACCCTTCTCGTTATCTGTCCTCTGTACCCTTCTACTGCCACCTTACCCATCTCTCTTTCTCTTTCTCTCTCTATATATATCTTTATCTCTTTCAATCTGTATTTATTCCCCTTTCATATAACTCCAATGGCCGTTCAAGCTCAATACCCATCTAATGTTTTGCTCCTAAACAGGTCTGCAATCTCTCTCTCTCTCTCTATACATTTCTCTTTCTTGCTCCTCTGTTTTTTTTCAATCTTTTAATTAATGGGGGGTTTTCTGAATTTGTTACAGAAACGGGCAGGATCGAAAGAACACACTTGGAAACGATTATTCATTGCCACAGCAATCTGGGGGATATCTTGATCAATCTAATATGTTCTTCAACAACAATGGAGGTAAGTTTAGATTCCTTTTTAATTTTTTCTTGTTTCGGTCCTTTTGGGTATTCAATCATGTTTTGGGTTCTTAAATCAGATGGGTATATATATATGGTTGTAAAATGTGCTTCCTGGTTTGTTCTTTGCAGTGGGTTCTAACCCACGCAAAAGAGGAAGAGAAGCTGTAAATGGTGGTGCCCCTATCAATTTATTCTCCCTCCAAACTCAACTTCCTCCACCAACGCTTGTAAATCTTGCACAACTTCATAATCAACAACCAAACATAGTATCTACCGGCCTTCAATTGGCATTTGGAGATCAACAACAACAGCAGCTTCAACAACAAAATCATCATCATCAACAACAACAACAACAACAACAGGGTCTTGTTCTTAATTTTCCTTCTTCAACTCTGTCCACCTTATTATCAGATGATCTTTCTGCCCAAATGAAGCAACAGAGGGACGAAATTGATCAATTCCTTCAAGCCCAGGTACTAATTTCTTCTAATCTTTAATGGGTTTTCATTAATTATTTTGTTAATTCATTCATGGACTGATTTTTAATGGTGGGTTATTGGTTCTGATAACAGGGGGAACAGTTAAGGCGCACGTTAGCAGAAAGACGGCAGAGGCACTATCATGCGCTGCTGGGGGCAGCAGAAGAATCAGCATCCCGGAGACTGAGAGAGAAAGAAGCTGAGGTGGAAAAAGCTGCTCGTAAGAACGCCGAGCTGGAAGAGAGAATGGCGCAAATTAGAGTGGAAGCGCAGGTTTGGCAAGCAAAGGCAAAAGCACAAGAAGCGACTGCAGTATCATTGCAGGCACAGTTACAGCAAGCTATGATGGGTGGAGGTGCGCATGATAAGAGGGATGAAGGACTACTGGGTGAAGGACAGGCTGAAGATGCCGAGTCAGCTTACATCGACCCGGAACGAGTCGTACCCGTATCGGTATCATCAGCGTCTGTTGGAGGACCAAGTTGCAAGGCCTGTCGAAGACGAGTCGCGTCGGTTGTGCTACTGCCGTGTCGGCATATGTGTCTGTGTACGGAATGCGACACGGCTGTCGAAGCGTGTCCTCTTTGTCTCTCGTACAGAAGCGCTAGTGTTGAAGTCTTTCTCTCTTGATAAGGCCCAATTACCAAAAAGCCCATATCTGATCAAAGGCCCAAAATCAAATTGAGTCTTTTAGAAGAACTGAAGAAGAAGAAGTACAAGGGGGTAAAAAAGTAAACCAAAAAAACCAAATACTTTTAATAATAAAAAATTAAAAAAATATAAACCCAAGCTATTTTCTCCTAGTTAGTTTTTTCTTTTCTTTTTTTTTTAAAATTTCTTAAGACTTAATTTTTTTTTGGGGTTCTTATGGAGGGTCTATAAAGGCAATGTACATGGTGGGGTGTTTTATTTTTTATTTTTTTTTGGGTTCTTGAAATTTAATTGATACATAAATTCTTTGATTTAGTAATTATTTTCTTTCTTTTTTAATTTTTTTAAACTAATTTTTTTGTGGGTTATTGAAGTTAAAACTTAAAAGGAATTCCGACTGGCATTGTGCAGGGAGGTGAAATAGCCTTGCCCTTGACTCAGACATTTGGGGTACGGTCAAACTAGCGGTTTGGGGAATTGGAGATTTGGAAATATGTTACTTGTTGTCAAGTTTTTTGAGATTTTTCAGGTCAAGTTTTTTTGTTTTTGTTTTGATTTTGAGATGCATTTAATCCGGGAACATTTGATTAATTACTTGGTTTAACACTTTTTTACTTTTTACTGATTCGTTCATAAACGTGGAACCAAAGTCAGAGTTACAAAAAAGCAAACGGTAAAAAACTAAAAAGTAAGATGTGAAAAATGTAGAGAGAGAAAGTGGCAATAAAAAAAAACTTGTAAAGAGAAAGAGAGGGAAGGTCAGGTGGGGGAGATATCAAATTTTCAACTTCTCTGTGCGTTGTAGGGACCCCTCACTTTTTTGTACAAGGCACTATTTCTCGAATTACAATGACAAAGTAAAAACAGACGGCTAAGTCGCTAATCTTTAGTAACCAATGTGAAAGAAGCGCAAAGACACTGTCAAAATTATCAAAAGAGTTATCACAACGGACAATGAGAAATTCGCCACCATGGACTAAGAGAAGCCACTAACTCTAACATAATTTATTAAATGGGCCACAAACGAAGAGAAGCCAGTAACTCCAACATAATTTATTACATGGGCCAAATTTTGTGGCAATACCACAATCTGCAAAGTTTGAACCAACAACCTCCTATGGCATAGGGAAGTACGCAAACCAATCGAGCAAACGGTTGTTTACAGGGACCCCCTCGGTTTTGATTGCAAAACGACTTTTTCCATAATTGGATTCCAACTTAATTATCCCTCAATCTAATGAGTAACGTTCTACACGGCCAAAGTTTGACCCTAAGGCCCTGCTTGGTATACAGGAAAAATTTGCAGAATGTAAATTACCACAACTGTGGTAGTGGTAGTTTGCATGGACAAACAGGGCCATAGGTATCCTAACTAGAAGAGGAATACCATACCAAGCAGCTGATTTATCAATTTGACAGAGAATAATTGCAGATGCGAATTTTTCCTGCATGCCAAGCAGAGCCTAAAATACTTTCCCAATTGACTTAGAATTTCCAAAAATGCAAAGCTACTACTCCATTCCAGTGGCCACATCAGTCGGGAGAGCATTTGGGGTCAAAATTTAGGCTGTCTAACTAATAATCTCTTCCCACATCAACCTCCACAGCAGTTGGTGACATAAATTGGGTTGTGCACAATCGTTTATTATTTACGAAGGGTCACGTTTTTGTATTGCATGTTCAGTTTATGTTGGGTTGTGTATAGGAGTAGATATATTAGAGGGGTATTGTTATATTTTTTTAATTACATTTTTTATGCTAGAGAGAGACTTTGTTATATTAAGAGATCATCTCATAAAATCAATCCTTGAATCATCTACATATGAGCTCGACACCACATGAAAATATAGACGGAGTGTAAGAATAAATGGAGTGTTATTGTGTTAAGATTTAGAAATAGGGTGGAAATAAATTTCCCTTTGTGTTTATTATGGAGGGGTAGTCTAAGTATTGTTATAATTTGCAAGCAAAATGACTCCCGTTAGTTGTTCAAAATTGTGTGGAAGTGAAGCCTCAATATAATAGTAAAGATTTATTTTCATTTCATCCTCATGATATTGTTATAATTGATAAACAATAGTCAAACCAATTTTGGTAATGTCCCAATCATATTATAGAGTATCTTGGAGTATAGAGGAGCTTCTGGGAGCCTCCTTATCTGATATTTGACCAAAAAAAAGAAAGAGTTCTAATTTAAGGAACTGTAGGAAAGAATTGCCATGTACTTCTATGTAGTTGTTGCCCATGTTACCTCTTATTTCATTAATAAGACTTGAAGTGGATGATCATTTCATTAGGAAAATGATTTTACACCAATACGAACAAGTAAAAATGAATTGAAAAAGACATTAGATTGAAGATTTTTCTTATTTGAGTTTTTTTTTTCTTCAAAAAGTTGAAAATAAATTTGTTGATTTTTTAGTTTTCTCTTGTGTGATATCTATACAATAGATTTCTTCTTATAGTTTGGAAAATGATTTCCACTTTATTATACATAAACTTATTCGAACCAATTCTGTTACAAGATTTTTGTGGAGGTTAAATGGAGATAATCCAATAGTTAAATTTTTCTGATGATGATCTAATTATCATACAACATTCTCGTTGAAAATCACAATATTCTAAAACAGCTAGCTCCTCCATCAAAAGCTGGTCCATTTTTTAAGATTAATTTAAACCAACTTTTGATGGGTTAGCATGTGCCAGCTTATTGGTAAGTTGGTATTGCATGTCTACTGTTGCTGACAACTTAGACTCGACTAGCTTCGATTGTTCGATTCTTGTTAGCATCGAGTTATATATCTCATAAAAAAACAGAGGGAACTTTATTTCCACCCTACTTCTAATTCTTAATACAATAACAACTCATTTATTCTTACACTAGTTTATATCTTCATGTGGTGTCGAGCCCATATGCGTTGATTTTATGAGATGATCTTCATCTGGTAACGAGAATGTATGAATAAACTTGTATGCTGATACTGCCTCTTTCATAATTATTCAGTTTTTTCATTTATTAATTTGGTGAAAATTACAAACAGACTTGTTGAATGGATAAATTGGCGTATGGTTCATGATCTGAATATTATGTACTGTTTTTGAAATGAAAACGTGATCTCAAAGTAGGGATTTGGTTAGGCCATTTGCATAAATGAGTTGTTGGATGTTAATAATTCTCGATTCAACGAAATTATATCTGTTGAGGCGTAAATTAATTTTTAAAAATTAGTTTTTGAATCACGAAGGAAACGGGGCCTTAAATTCTAGAAACATTTCATATGATATTAACTACATTTTAATGTAGCTAGCTAAACTAATTTCGGCCAAAATGGTTTGTTTGACCTTTTTAGTAATCACGTGCATCTATCCTTTCCCACACAATTTAAAATCAATAAGTGCACATGTAAAATGTTTTCCATATGTTGTTTTTTTTTTAATTATGACACCTTTGAAATGAAAAGTTTAGGAAAAATTTTAAAAAATAATTCAGACCACAAGCTATTACTAAAAAAAAACTTAAATGAAATCCTCAATAATAATAATAATAATAATAATAATAATAATAAAAAGTTCACTAAAATATTTCCTTTTAAAACAATGAAGGCCCTGCTTGGTATGCAGAAAAAATTCGCAGAATGCAAATTATCACAGCTGTGATAGTGGTAGTTTGCATTGACAAACAAGGTAATAAGTATCCTAACTAGCAAAAGAATTCCATACCAAGCAGTTGATTTATCAATTTGACTGCTGCAGATGTGAATTTTTCCTGCATACCAAGTAGAGCCGTAGACCCTAATAAGTTAAAATTTCAAATAATTTCACACTTTACTTAACACTTATTTTAATAATAGATACGGTAATACTAGGGATTACGAAGTCTCGAAATATCTCAACTGAAAATTTTTATCGATGGTACGCTAAAAGGAATTTAATATTTTTCTTGTTTTTTTTCTTTTGTGTGTGTGTGATGAGACGTATAATATAAAATGGATACAGCAAGCGCCATATCGACATTTTTTTTTTCTCGGTATATACCAAAATGAAACCAAAGTAATTGTTATTATCTTTGATAATGAAAACGACTTATTCTTTTAAGAATAATTTTGGTTTAATTGGTGTATAGATGACATGACTAAGACGACAATGGATACGTGGCGATATAATCTACAGTAGTAACATGACCTTTAATGACTTTTGGCTTATATGTATAATGTTTTATTCAAATAATAATAATAAAAAAAACTAGAAAAAGAAAATAATGTTAGATGCAAAATTATTTTTAAAAACTTAAATTTTCTTGAAAAAATTGTAACATTATTTGATCAAATTGTTAAAGTCACGTGTTATTATTGATGGTGGGTGGGTGCATGTGTTTAATTATGAGAGGGGACACGACGTTTTGTCGCAAAAGAGGAGGATTAAGGTCATGTAGATATGGATGAAAATGTGAAATTAAATGGCTAAAAAAAGTTCAGACATTTTATTAGAACTTCTAACTCTTTTTTTATTTATTTATTTATGAACCGTATATTTTTACAATTAACTTTATATCAAGATGTGGTTAAAAAATTTAGAAAGGAATGATTTTTATATGCAGATGATCGACATCGTAAGGAGATAATCCTCGCACCATCGGATCATCTCTATTTGAGCCCACATATAGATGCGTTCATAACATGTCTAAATAAGCATATCTCCTAATCCTAATTTTTTGTAATGATACAAGTGCCAAATAGCTTAGCTGGCAAATTCTGTTGTTGTTGAAAGCACATAACTAGCGGTTTAAATTCCGTTTGCATCGAATAAATTTGAAAAAAATATTAGACGTGCATAATATAGGAGTGTTGGAATACTCCTATTGTCGATAGTTGATCCTCTAGTGCTTGTAAGTTGGCAATTTCTCTCTCCTTTCTATGCGTTGTACGTGACACCTTCTCTCCGCCCATTAAAGCATGTTAGTGGCACTTTCTCTCCTACAGTTTGATTGTAATTGATCAATATCCTCGTAGTAAAAAAATAAAAAAAAACTCTATATGTAAGACATTTACATTTTGATCCCTGCATGATTCAATAATGGTCAAATTTAAAAATGGCCAAAACTCCTAATATATTACTTTTTGAATCCATTTGGTCCTTAAGATTTTTCAATAAGGTTGAATACCTTTTTTAAAGTTTTTTAATATGTTTAGTCATTCTTAAACTTATATAAGTCTATTTAGTCCATTCCTTCTTTATAGTGGTCTTGTTTACCCTTATTATTTTTTCAATCACCTTTTTCTCTTTTTCTAACATGTATAGTTGTAGGAGAGAGAAAGTTAGTTATATATCTTTTTTGTTTTTAAACTTCAAAATATTATATTTCTTAAATTAAAATTTAGATTTTGACAAAATTAATATGTTTGAAAAATACTTTTCGAGATCTTCACTTCTTCTTTTATGTTACTCGATTTTGAGACTCACAAATTCTAATTTGGATGCAATCTAGAAATGTAATTCTTGTAGTAGTTCTCTATTTATCAATTGTTTTTAGTAATTAAGTTTGACGATAATAATGTTTGGAAAGTAATCGTCGAGATCTTCATTTCTTCTTTTGATGTTATTTTGTTTTGAAGCATGCAAATTCAAATTTGGATGCAATCTAGATAAAAACTAGTTCAAATTATTGTTTTGAAAAAAGTATTATTGTCTGGTCTCATTTTGAAGATCTCGACGAATACTTATCAAAAATATAAATTTTGTAAAAAATTGATAAGTATTTTTAAAACTATGACAATTTTATGTGAAAAATAAAATTAAAAAAAAATTAGTTAGTGCTAACATGCACCTATAGTTAATGATTACTTTGAATTAGTTAATTATGACTTATCTGTCCAAATTTTATTTTTGGACTAAACAGACTCTTATATTATTTGGTGGACTAAATAGACTCAAATAAAATTATTTTGAATGTTTTGTACGTTTTCCCCTTAAAAAACAAATCAATACTATCATTACCAACACTACAAAATAGCCTTCCAAATTTTGTACCTCAAAGCATGTGGGTATTTGTGGTTCTATAAATCAATCATGTTGCAAAAGATTATTAATTTTTATAATTAAGATTAAAAAAATTCTTAAAATCAACTAACTTCTTTAATAAAACAAATAAAGAAAATTAATTTTTTGCACTTACCAAATAACATGACCCTGAACATTACTTGTATCTTAGTTTAAATTTAAACTCTATGGCTATGTTTAGATGATAGAAATAGAATTACATTCATAAAATGTGAATAGATTCTTCGCTTATTAAACCTAGAATCTCATTCCTGATATCATGAAAACATGGCATGAATTGATTATTGACTAAAAACTAGAATGAATTTTAAAATATTTAGTGGTGATTTAGTTTAATTAAACTAATTAAACCTTATCTTCCTTTTTTTTTTTGGTAGATAAGAAAGAATCTAAATATGTGGCACCAATTTCAAGCCACTCAAACTTAATATATGGCACGCACCAAATATATTTTTTCTGAGACGAATTCAATTAAATTTTGCACATCACATTCCAACTACTTGTAGGCCAAAATGCATGACCATAGGCCCTATTTATAATACTTATCACATTGTCCGTGACCCTTACATTTTAATTAGGTTACTGTTTTAATCCAACAACTATCTCATTCTCAGTAGTACTTATTAAGCACCGTTCTTATCACGTGTTGCATTTGTTGTTTTTCGAAGACATGATCTGAAAACATGAATCTGATCATATATTTTTGGTACCCTAGACAATAAAAGTTTGTTCAATTTTCTTCTCCCATTGTTCATATGAACTTGTGTTTGTCGGAAAATATTTATTTAGTTTTTAGGGTTTTTTAACTAAGAATCAAAGGCAATTGCCACCTAATTTAGTGGGTAGAGTCTATTTTTGCTAGTACATTAATACCTTACTTCAAATTTCATTTGCACGGAATAATTTTAGGAACTATTGGAGGATTGTGCAAAATTTAGGATCGTTAGCTCGAGTACTTATACAACTACCTACGTTTTGAAGTTGGCAGTTTTTTTTTAATCTTTTCTGCATTATTCATGGTGCCTTTCTTTGCTCTTGGGTGGTAGTATTCCAATATTAAATAAGGCTCTTAATAAAGTATTTTTAACGAATATTGTGTACATGCACTGCACATATTCTTTGTGTTAGGTGGAAACATCTAACTATTTGTGCGTGACGTAATGACGACGACTTAGACGGCTTAAAGTGAAGCGATTTTACTAATGTCTATTCGAAGACAAAATTAAGGGTAATTTTTTTCGTTTCTCTTTTTCATGTTTGTGTGTGGAGTGAAGAAAAAATTTAAATTTCTTTGAAACAATGGAATTGTATAAAATAACTGATATATGTTAGCCATAAGAGTTGGGATCTGCAACCAAGATTTTATGGGCAAGGTTTTTTATAGATCCCACATACAAATGATCTAAGGGCTAATTTTTTATACAACTATTGCACAATTACAAGTGCAAACAATGACGTAAGTGAGAAAGGTCCTTTAAAGATGGAAAGAAGAGAGAGAAAAACCGCTAAACGGCAAGCATCGAAGGATAAACTATCGACGATAGGGATCGTATTTGTACTCTCCTAAATTATGCACACCCTCCAGCATTTTCTAGTATATTCGATGTTGGCGGGATTAGAACCCAGGTCTGTGCTATCAACAAGAACAGACTTTACCAGCTAAATTAGTTAGCATTTGTAATTTAAGTAGGAAAATCATCTAAAGATAAAGAGTCAAAATCTTGGGACACTGGGTTTTGGCAAAGGATCAAAAACATATTAGCAAATTAGTTATTATTGAATAATTGCATCCAACGATGAAATGGTTTTGTCAAAACATGACGTCCCAGATCTAACGATAAAATGGTGGGCCTTCTATTATGTATAAGCAACCAATGGAGAATACATATGGTAATTAGGCCCAAGCCCAGATAATGAAATGATTAGAGCCAACATGGGCCTTATCCTTAAAGGCCTCTCTTTGGGAGGTTTGATGAGCACTCCCCCTCTCCTTCTTTTCTCTCTACCTTTCCAACATTTTTTTATTTATTAGTAAAATCAGACCTCTCTTCAACACTATCACCCCATCACACAAAAAGAAAAAAAAAATGACCAATTCGAATTTGGAGGGAAGATTTTAGGGCAGAAATAAATTCTAGGGATTGAGGGATGGGAGAGAAACACGAGAGATTTGAGGGAGAGAGAGAAATTGCTACAGAGAAACAAGAGATGAGAGAGGGTTTTTTTCTTTTTTTTATTTTTGGTTTGAGCTACAAACATTTGTAGTGGTGAATTATATTTGACTAAGTCAAAAACACGAGCCCGCCAACCAGAAAACAGTGTAGTGCTCATAAAATTTCTCATTCTTTCCCGGGCTTGGGCTTGCATATAAGTGTTGGCACGTTTAACCTCGCCTCAAAGGGAAATTTTAAAGGCACCCACGAAGTACTATTGGCAGGGCCGTTAGGTTGGACTTTCAATTTGGTTTGAACTCACAATTATTAGTGGCAACATTTCATTTTGATCAAACCACTTCATCATGTAAAACTTTCATCTTCATTTGATGGAAGCGATATTGGGTCGTCTAAAAGACCAAATGAATTATTAGTGGCACATGGGCCTTTGCCCAAGCAGTTGTGCATCCCTCCTATGTTCTAGGAGGTCTTGGGATCAAAACTTCTTGGGGGTATGGTTTACTATTAAACTTCTCCCATACAATTTTAGTAATATATATGTATGTGTATCTATGTCGGTACTCTTTCATAGCCCGTTGGTGGCGGTTTCTATAATCCTTAAGTGGCGGTTCCATTAGTGATGGCTTTGATCTTGATCTGATGTCGTTGGAGTTTCATTGTACTTTTCACACGCTTAATTTCATGTATTTACGTCTTAAAAATATGTATCTTACACAATAATTCGCTTCCTTCAAAAAAAAAAAAAAAACCAAATGAATCAATTCCTCTTTATTTATTCATAGTAAATTAATAATGCAAACCTCAAGGTCCTCAGCTTTAAAGAGTTACTAATATACTATATATATGATTGGAAAAAGTTCTTCACAATTTTTTACAACACTTCGTTCAAATTTTTGTTAAGGCTTTATTGTATCTCTGGGTTCTAGGGAGAATATTTTTGTAGGGTAGAAATAGATGTATTATTTAGGTGGGATGCTCTTGCAATAACACAGTAGCGTCCACCTCTTGTACTTTGTTTTTCTTTTCTTTTCTTTTTTTTATTCTTTTAATAAAATTTTCCCCTTTTGTCAGACAAAAAGGGGTGATTTCTTTTTTTAATCATCTTCACCAAAAACTAATATAATCTTTTCTAAAACTTCTAATTCTATAAAAAATTAGTTTTAATTACATCAACATGGTAAAATGAGTTGTTCTATCAATGAGATTAGAAGTTTTGGAATGATATGATTTGGATGAAGATGATCGACTTGGTAATATATGAGAAGATCTTTACAAAAAACAGCACTTGTAATGCACCATCCATTTTTTTGTAAAATTTTAACTAACAAATATTGGGGTTAAAAAAATTCAGAATGATTTGATTTTCAATGAAGATGATCAATATGATGACTATATCATCCTCATAAAAATTTCTATGGGATCATCCTTATGTAGACCCTACAAGGTGGTCTTTACGTGGTATTTAGGTAACTGAAAGTCTAAAAAGTTTAAACTTAAAATCTTTTCTTATCACACTTGATAGGCAAAGCACTAATTTGATATATTTTAGGGATGAAAGTCTAGCGAATTGGGCTGGGTTGGTGCTTTGATCAAACTCAACCCAAGGTTCATAAATTTCAACCCAACTCAATTTCGGACGAAGAATTTTTTAACCCAGCCCCACCCAAGCAAGGAAATGCATCTTTCATTTGCATCGATTCCGATGTATGATACTATCAGAGTGAAACAAGAGATCATCTAAAGAAGAACAGAGGCTAGACTATATTAGTAACAAGTAAATTCTTTGTATGTAAGAAGACTCGAGAGGCTTTAGGGAGAAACACAATAGCAAGGTATGAGACGATCCAAAACACACTTGATCATGATCAAATTTGTAAGCCTACTTAGGTATTGAATTGTTTGCAATGGATAGTTGTAACTCAAGAAAATTGCATCCAGTAATTCTTTTCTTATACATTCCTATGATTCTTGCTCGAGCTGGATGATGAAAAATTATCATGTCCGATTTTTTCTTGGGGGGGACGGATCTATGCGGATTACTTCGAGTTGATATCTGCAAAGAATAAATAGTTATTTATATGTATTAACTATCAGGATCGAACCCACCCCGTGGTCAGGTTAAATTGGATTTAACCCGTCCAACTTTCACCATGATTCAGCGGGATCGTCTGATCCTGTGAGAGAGAGATCGGACTGTGATAACCATTCCATCTGGCCACATTTTAACACAACTCGTGTCCGCTAACCATGACTTTCACGCGACTTATTAGATACTTTGAGATGTCAATGCACATGCGGTCGTTTATAGTTTACAAAAAAAAAAGCAACTAATAAAGATTCTCTGACATTCTGATTGGTATCCACGTACGACTCATATCAATTATCAACAATTTAAATATTCAATAAAAAACCGTTGGATTATTCTCCTCCAAACACGTATGAAAATCTAATGGATACGGGAGAATCTTAGAGGTGCTTAAAAAAATGTATAGTATATGAAAACAAAAAAAAAATTTGAAAATAGACAAGATCTTATTTTCTATAATAGTCTGTTTGGACAAGAGATTTGGGGGAGGGATTTTGTGGTTTTTCCACAAAATCTCTGGTCCCCACAAAATTCCGCCCTAAAATCCTTTGTCCAAACAGACTATAAGAGTTAACAATAAAGCTTTTTGGCCAACCCATCTTACAAAACATATGCCAGATACTTATGTGGCAGGGTAGGACCCACCACTTTTTCCCTCCCAAAAGTATTTTGAGAGGGTTTCCAACTTATGTGACAGTGGGACACACCATGCAACATAAGCATCTGACATTTATTTTGTAATATGGTCGGGCCAAACAACAGCGCTGAAGAGTTAATTATACACTATAAGGAAGGGATCGGATCAAGAGCAAATGATCTCTTACACCAAAGATACCTAAGATTGTGAGGCCCACATAAAAATAATCCAACGACAAATTACTGTTCTCTATTATGTAGTTATTCTTATAAAAAATTAGCTCATTTTAAAATTATTTGATTAAATTCGATACACTGCTATGGGACGTAAAAGTCGTTAGATTCCTTCCCGACTCTTTTTATAGAGTAATTACTTGTATTAAAATACAAAACAAGCAATAAAATATAACAAAAAATATTACACATTATTTCGAAGAAAATAAAAAATACAAAAAAGAATAAGAAAGGAGAAGGGTTTACATATTTCCTGACATGCCGGTGGATGGGGAACCCCGTGTAATATTCTTAGTATGTCCACGTTTCTTAGTCTTTATATGTATAGTTTACATGTATAGATTCATGTAGGGTCTGCATAAGGTTGATCTAAGGACTGAGGTTTGGCAATAATGTTTTCTTCACTATGTAGATAATCTTTACAAAAAATCGGTCCATTCTAAAACTTCTAGCCTTATCAAAAATTGATTAGAAGTTGATTAAAAACCAACAGTGAAAAATAGACAATGAGAAAAAGAGTCAATGTTTGATATATAGATTTAAAAGTTTTTGAATTGACTAATTTTTTGTGAATTTAATCTACTTAGTGATGAGAACGTCGCCACAAAACTTCAGCCCTTAGATCAACTTTATATAGGGCCCACGGGAATCTGTACGCATAAACTTTATATATATGGCATGTTTGGAATTTGATTCTAACCTTGTGTTTGGTTCGCGGAATCAAGTCGGAATCACATTTCCAGAAATGTGAGATTCTCCCATTTAGGGAGAATAACAATCCCGTGGGGGAGGTGGGATTGCCATTCCCATTCCTCCGGACTCAACCATGATATTTTTTAAGATAATATTACTCTTTAACTTTTTTTTACTATTTACAAATACAACCCCAAACCATGTTTAGACACCTCAACCTCTTTTTCTTTTTCTTTTTCTTTTTTCTAATAGTGACTTCTTTTTAGGAGAGAGAAAAATAAGTAAAAGGAGAAGAATGAGAAGAAAAAAAGATCGACGAACTTCTATTTGAGACATCCGAGTATATATGAGTTACGAAAAATATGAATTGAATTTTTGTTTTCATGCTTGTTTATACATTTGGAAGGGGTATAAGGAAAAATTAGCCTTTTTTTATTCATATTCCTGCATGAACCAAACATTGGAATAGGAATGTGGTAAGAATCTTATTCCTATTCCTAGTTGAACCAAACATAAAATAAGAGAAAATGTCATTCATTGAAATGATATTCTAAGAATGTGATTCCACTCCTGTAATCTAAAAATGGCATAAGGCTGTAAGCCGATCGAGACTGTGTATATATATAAATTAGAGGACAAATGGACCTTCTAGACAATATGGTGACACTCACAAAATTAACTCAATATATTATGGTAGCTGGTCAAACTTATTCCTCAGCGCGAGGTGAATTGGTCGAGCGTTGAATAAGTCAGGTCAAGGCGAGTGAAAAATCACTGATTTGTCGAGTCGTTAATTATATATTGTGATATTATATTGATTATTAGATAGATTTTACTAAATTTTAAAGGATGATGATGATTTCATGCATGGGCGGGTTAGAGAATGAGCTAATTTTGAATACCATGTTCTACGTCTACGTGGTGAGAGATCTGCCTAATTAAAAATGGGTTAATTTAATTTACCCTCAAAGAATTATTCATTTGAACTTACCCTACTCAAAGATCTCGTAATTAACTTACCCCCTTAAACTACCAGTTTTTCGTCTAAAGGCACATATGCGTCTCGCACAACGCTATTCATGACTAAATACTCCTCTGAACTAACACCAAGTTTTATCCTTTGAAGGTATGATCATGGTGGATGACCAAAAGAGATGATAAAGAGAGAGGAAGAGAGAAAGAAAGAGGGAGAGAGAAATAGCAAGATGGAAGGGGATTATTTAGGGGAATAAATTGACCGATTTTTATTTCAAAATCGACATCAATTTCCTCTTCATCATCAATTTTTATTTTTCTTCAAAAATCTCAATTTACATAATCAAAATAACAAAATCTAGAGCATAAGGGTGTAGATTTCTTACCTTAACACAAAAAAATCAGCCCATCTCATAATCTCTATCGCCAATGAGCTCCCATTCATCAAGATCTAGAAAAATAAGATATGAGGAGCAAATACCCTAAGTTAAAAAACAAAGAAATTAACTGAATTTTTTTGTGTTTTTGGGTTAGAAACTCATCCAAAAAAACAGAGAAAGATGAGGGGGAAGGATGTGATTGATCCCCCTTCCTCTCTCCCTTTTTCTACTTCATTCTTCTTCTTCTTCTTCTTCTTTCTTCTTCTTTTTCCTTCCACTTCCCTTGTTGCTGTTATTTTTTCTCTTTGTTAGGTCAGAGGGTTATTTTAGTCTTAAATAGCACTGTGTAAGAGGTACATGTGCCTTTAGATGGAAAAATCACGGAAATTATGAGTGTGAGGGGATAAGTTAATTAACGGATCTTTAAGGGGGGTAAGTCCAAACGGCGAATAATTTTTTGGGGGTAAGTTAAATTAACCCAAAAATCTGTCTAACTATAGACAGATTGAAGTGGTAGTTCACATCCACCATCCTTTATGATATGTGTGAGCCCTACAAATACACAATGAGAGGTTGATTTGAACTGATGCCACTTCAATCCGTCTGATTAGACAGATTATTGGGCCGATCTCAATAACAGAATTGGAATTAGTAACAAGATGTGTTTAAAAATGTTAAAAAAAAACACGTACAAAATAAAAGGGTCACGTCAAAAGATTTTAAATTGTTCCATAATTAAAATCAAGAGTCATGATCGTTTGTTTATGTAATTTGTGTATTGTTCCTTTGCATCCACAGACTCACATTATTAAGTTTGTGGACATCTAACTCAAAATCAATTGATAATAAATAGACTGGTCTAGGATCTTTATATATTCAATACGTCCCCTCAAGTGTGGCGTTCTTTTAATAAGCCTAATATGTGAAATTCTTTTTAGATGATGTAGAGCACGTGTGATCGTTTGACCTATCAAGTATGAACCGGGGATCTTTATATATTCAACATACATTGGACAATAAAAAAAAAGGGCTTTTTTAGCAAATAACCCTGTCAGTATATGGAAACTAACAAATGACCCTAACATTTTTTATATTTCTCAGATAACCCTACATTGGACGGAATCGTTAACTTTCCATCCAACAGCTTACGTCAGCATCACTTGGCAATGTAAAATTATCCAAATGCCCCTGAACTAACCCAACCCCTCTCCAAGTCGAGTTAACAAGGTGGGTGAGATTAATCTTGATTATCTTCATCTAAGGATAATCGAACGGTGTTGTTAACACAAGTGTGTAAGATTTTATAAAGTAGATAACACGTGTGAGGGAGGAGAGTTAACGCGCAGGAGTTAACAAGTGTGTGAGGTTCTTTGTAGAACCCTCATTTGTTCTCTGTAACTAGGTTGTGAACGGAGGAAAGGGTGTTGGTACCGGGCTTACAAAATAAACAATCTAATTTTTTTTTTAATTTATAGAATTTTAATTAGCACCTACAAAAATCTTGAATTTTCACATTTGCGAATATTCACAGTGTACCAAGCAGGGCCTTAATTTCAAATACCAACATTACTTGAAATTGACTTAATTTTATTTAAGTTAAATATTAACAACTAGTATTTACATATAAATCCGGCTGCTACTTGGACTGTAATTATATGTAAAAATATCAAAATAGCGTAAAAACTTTTAGCCATTTCGATTCAACGTTGAAGTTGAGATGAAAAAATAAAAAATTAATAGTTGCAATTGAAGTAAAATGGTGGGTAGATTTATAGATGAGAAGGTGAGAAGGAGAAGAATATGGGTACAACGGTCATATTCTGGGTCGATCTACACTGCTTGAAAAGCTACATCAGTTGGCCGCTAGGATTGATCCACGTGTCTTATAAATGTGCTAACTCGAGCTGGAGAGGGGTTGGGTTAGTTTAGGGGCTTTTGGGTCTTTTTACATGGTCATGTGATGACCACGTGGGCTGTTGGATGGAGACATAACGATTCCGTCCAACTCAGGGTTATCTGAGAAATATCGAAAATGTCAGGGTCATTTGTTAGTTCCCATATACTGACAGGGTTATTTACTAAAATAGCCCAAAAAAAAAGAGTCCATTTTAGATAGTATAGCCCTTCTCCATGTAGGTTATCTCACTAAACATCACAAGTTATGTGGTGCTCACATGGTATTTCATCAGCATCATGTGGCAGGTGGAATGTTGGATATTGTCCGCGTGGTGTGAACATCATGCGGGGGAAACGTGGAGTGCTATTTTGTGCTCTAGCCATCTTCTAGAGAGTGTGCCGGATGCATAATACCGTTTAATGATCCCATCACATAAAATAAATTTTGAGGTCATCTATGGCAAAGATGCATGGTGTCTATGCATCCCATCAAAGTTTTGCTCAGGTCCATTGTCAAGATGTCCTAATTAACATTAATCAACAGTACTACCATCTCATGACATGCAGTTGGATGATGTATGGTATTATGTACCTTCCATAAAGGTGGGTACACATAATATGGCCTTCAACCAAATGGTGACATATTGGGATGGACGGTTAGATAATTTACTTTTGTTTTTTTTGTTTTTGTTTTTTATTTGTTTCTATCTCAAGAAATTTTAAAAGAGCAATCATTATGTATTGAGACAATATTAAAGGATTTTGAGCCACTCCCAATTGATTTTGAGTTTGATGCTGATAAATTTAATATAGTATCAGAGTCAGGTTCACACGTGATAAGTCTAACGATCACACGTGTTCTATGTCATCTAAAAGAGTTTTACGTGTTAAAAAAATGTTGATAATAGTCTCACATGAAACATGAGAATCTTACAAATTCAATATATAAAGATCTTAAACCATTCCAATGGTTGCCAATTAATTTTAAAGTAGATGCCACAAACTTAATATTTCTCATTGTACTTGATAGTTGAAAACGCGTCAAATTAACCATAAACAATGGAGGCTATCCTGGTACCCTTTCGGTTGAAACTGTGGGTGTTAAAGAATAGTTTTTCTTTTTTTCTCTTTCAAATTTCTGATTTTATATATAATTACCAAAAACTGCTTTTGTGTTTGGTATCATTTGATTAAGAGATGGCCGACTTAGTTCCCATATCAAAGCCCAAAACAAAAGAATCAGGTGGGCCCTGCTTTCAATCTCAAGAATCTGACCAATTGATGAATACACCTATGTCATCAATATATGTAATTATCAAAGACAAAATATCTCCATATACTTGCAAGCACAATATTTTAGTGATCCTATCACTTTCTCTCTCTAGATTATAAAAATTAGTTTTTTCTTTTTTAATAATAATCTGACGGTTGTGAATACATGGAACATCATGAGTAAGTAGATACATGAAGTACTTGAATAAAGATACCAGTGAGACAAGATGATTAAAGATGGAAATGAAAACAAATCAAGAAAAAGACTAGCAAATTAAAAGAGATCCTGACTTTAGGGACCAAAACTATAATCTTTTGTCACTTGACAACCTAACCAAACAGAGAAAAAGAGGAAAAACAAAAGTGTTGTCATTATAAAGGACAAAATAGTTATCAGACTAAAATGGTTCTAGTTTCACTGTAAACGACACTTACAGATCTGCCAAAACCTAAACCATGGTTAAATGACTTTTGAGTTTGGGGTAGGCATTGAAGATTAAAGTAAGTTAATTAGGTTAATTATGATTGGAAAAATTAACCTGCTTAAAAACTAGTCAAGTTCACGATTGTTCATTTTTTACCCTCTTAATATCTCAATTCCGAAAGAGTCGACCTTAACTCTAACTCTAACTCGTTACTAGATCTAAACATGTAACCATGGGTATCTGAGTTAATCTGATCATAATAAAATAATAAATATTGTTGAATTTGTTGGGATATAAAACTACGAATCCACTCAAAAATTTGCAATACTTGGAGGAACAATTTTTTATTTAAGTAAAAAATTTGGCCAAAAATTTGTTCAAAAATCCTAGGGGCAAACTTTCATGCACCATGTATGCAAGAGTAATTTATTAAGTTTGGGTTACAAGTCTTTTATCTTTCTATGTGGGACTATTCTCAATAAATAATGCATTAATATTAATTTAACTAAGGTGGATTTAGTCGATACATGTTTGACTCGGCTGGCTTTAATAAGAATTAATCCAATTCAACATCTTTATTATAGTAAATATGAGATCAATCGGACAAGTTAATTCGCTATATGCAAATCAAACTTCAAATTTTTAGTGGGGTGATAACTCTAAAAAGACAGATTGCCCATCTTTTCTTTCATCTCGGAAGAAATACGATCAGGGGGGAGCTAATTCAAATCCTTCAGGTAAATGTGGTGTTATTTAGTGACCTCAAAATTTATTACTAGCATCCTACACTAATAGTTAGGTTCGGCTCTGCATGTCCGTAGCTAACTGTTCATTGAAAGTTCTTTACAATTTTTGAGTTTCGGACTTAAGAGTTTGAGCCGAGTCATCGTGTTCACATATGTGAGTCTGAACAAAAGTTTCAATCCCTAGTTCAACATGTCCATTTTATTGACTAAAAATTGAAAAGCGAAAAAAAAAATGAATCCTAAATGGTGTGATTGAGTGTTTTGACGGGATTGGATGACTTTTTTTTGCTAGGTAAGCAAGAATATATTAATCAGAGAAAAAAATATACAAAAGTAGAGACAAGCTCCGAACAAAGTAGAAGAACAAAAGTAAAACCCTACACAACGTTATGCGGGCGAGGCATTCCAATGGCACCCCAAGCCGCAATAATCATTTGTTGTAAAGGTTATGAAAAAATAAAATAACAAGTGTTTAGATTTTCTACAACTAGAAAACTTGGCCAATGATCAAAGGTTTCCTTCGTTCCAAGGAGAAGATTAGCTCCACGCTTGGACATAGTATTTGCAGTAAAGTTTATTTCCCTAAAAACCGATGAGAATTTGATAGTCAAGCTTTTTCTGATATTGTGACATCTAGAGTTAATGAACCACGGAACTCTGTCACTTGCGAAGAATTTGATAGCAGTTTGAGAATCAGAAGTGACCCATATTTTTGACCATCCACGATCTGAGGCCCACTCCAAACCAAAGATAATGACTAAGAGCTCAACCACAAAGTTGGTACAGATCCCAAGTCTTGCCAACATCGCGCTAATAGTATTACCTGTGTGATCATGAAGAATCACCCCTGCACCACTTGGACCTGGGTTACCTCTTGAACATCCATCACACCCAATTTTCAACTGATCAAGGTCAGGAAGACTCAAAAAGCATTGTAAGACCCTAGTAGGTTTAGCTGGTCTAGGATTGATTTGAAGTTTTTTGAAAATCATGAGGTCCTCTACCCTGTTATGCATAGTGCTTTTCATTAGAATAGAGCATTCAAAGAAATTTGCTAATATCTTACTTTTAACCCGACGAGAAGAAGCTAAAATATTGTTGAAGATGTAACTATTTCGGTGGTGCCAAATTTCAGTTAGGACATTAGTAATAGCAGCAACCCAAAAGTCACAAATGGCAGCACTCCTAGTTGTAGCATGAGCAGTAACTGTTTCAAAATTTTGAACATTGGGATTCCATTGGAATCCAAACAACTCATTAATCCAAGACCAAATATTAGCAGCAAATGGGCAAATCCAAAACAGGTGAGTATCGTCTTTAAGCAAAGAGAACATCTAGAGGTAATGTTAATACCTCTGTCTTGGAGTCTCTTGTCGGTAGCACACCACCCTGAAAGTATTTTCCATATGTTAGCACTTCTGCTGGGATGGATACATCTCCTCCAAATCCATTTTGACCAATGAATCTTTAGGCATTTCTCTCGATGAATCTCCACTCCATTAGCAACTGAGTAGCAGCCAGTCAAACTTGGGATTGGATGACTTAGTTTTCTGACCAAATGAGTTTTTTTAAGAAAATTCATCCGTTAGTGGAATTCGCATCTCAAAATAGGGGACCGTGCTAGCGTGACACCAATTTTTGGTGTCGACACCAGCACGTTTTGGCCGAAAATAAGTGCTTAGAGCCCACATAAAGAGATGATTTTTTGAGAGCAAGTTCTCATCATCATTTAGATCATCTCAATAAAAAATCAACTCATTCTAAAACTTTTAACCCAATCAAACGTTGGGTAGAAATCGATTAGAATCAACGGTAAGAAAATAAACAGTGATGAATAGAGTCCAATGTTTGATCAGGTTAGAAGTTTTAAAATGAGTCAATTTTTTATTGAGATGATCTATATGGTGAGAAGAAAATGTTCCCAAAAAATCAGCCTTTGATGTGGCCCCTAAACCCTTGTTTTGGGCCAAAACGTGCTGGTGTGGACACCAAAAGTTGGTGTCATGAAGGTATGGTCCCAAAATAGGATCCTCCTCTAGGATAGACACACCTCAAATTGGTGATCGGACATGGCTTGCCAAAACCCAACGATAGAAAATCTACTAACCTAATTTGATTATAAGAAGTTATTTTTATTTTATTTTTGGAAGAGACTATTGTCCAATATAAATATTTTTAAAGAGAAAATTCGGCATGATTAACGTGAGAGAAATGCAGAGAAACCACCAAAAAATTACTACATGTGGATTATGAGACCTGCCACATACAAACTATGGAACAATGCTTATAGATTATATGGGACAAACGACTACACAAAAATTTTGGTACCAAAACATAGTAGGG
This sequence comes from Macleaya cordata, assembly GCA_002174775.1. Classification (NCBI taxonomy): domain Eukaryota; kingdom Viridiplantae; phylum Streptophyta; class Magnoliopsida; order Ranunculales; family Papaveraceae; genus Macleaya; species Macleaya cordata. The sequence continues at coordinate 203,349 of MVGT01001370.1, forward strand.
TGCTCAACTGTTTGTAATGAATTCTTTAACAAAATTGAAGTCCCCACTAATAGAATGGCCACATATGGAGTGTAGAACAGTACTTTATAAATTACATGGGACAAATTAATGAATAATGATAAGGGTAATGCTACAAAAACTCTAAATTTTGTCCTCCAAACAATACTTTTGATTATAAAATTAGTGTGAGAGTCCTCTAAAATCAAATTAAATTTTATAATCTCATGGTACAAATCTTGGGTTTCTGTAATATTTCTCTAATAATAAACTACAACTAAAAAGTTTTGATCTCAAAATTGCTGGAGTAAAAGAGGTTGCTCGACCGTCCGTAATAAATTGTTATTGGTGAATTTCTGGTCATCAGATTTGACATTCCATTATTGGTTAAGTCCCACGAATTAAAAACCCTAGCATCTCAAATCCGTGAAAATAATACAGTATAGGGTACAAAGTGCAAACCGCTTGACAGTGTCTGATTTATTTTGAGTCTGTGGTGGGTGGGTCCCACATTAGTGGGAACCAGTATAATAAATAGGCCATGGGAGTACATAAACATTGTCGTATTTCTTTATCATTTACCATGACCATCAATCATTCTAGCTTAATAAAAGCTAGTGACTATTGTGCGCTTAATAATTCAACCTTACATTGCTATCTTGCTCCTGTCAAGATTTTAATATACGCGTAATACGCACTGTTTGCTTTTTTTTTTCTACAAGACACGTGGAAGAATGAGCTGCGTTGATTGCTCCAAGAACGTAGAACGAGACGTTTTATTTTTTAACTTTTGTTAAATGATTGCCACGTAGCATAAATAGGTGGTGGTGTGGTGTAGGTATTTAGGGTACACGTGTTAAAGAGAAAGGGTTGAGAAGGCGAGCTGCCCGAGCTTTAAGGGCAAAGGTTGTGGGTGGGGGAACAAAAAACCTAGGAACTAGAGCTAAGAATATAAATGAAATGAAACTAATTAAAGTGAACGGCGTGAATTGTGGGCCCATCTTTATATGGTATTTTTAGGGTTTTGTAGGGCCCATTTTTTATTATTAGACTTCTAGTGGGAAGTCTTTTTAGAGAAAGTTGGAAAACGACAAGAAAGTCCGGCAGTATTGAGGACCTGATGACGTCATTCACACTCTTGTTTCGTACACTCAACGCTTCGAGAAATTCAATACGTGCAATCTGAAAACGCCAGCTGGAAGCTTGGTATTGGTTAATTTAGGGACTGGACCCACGTGCAATGGGTATATCAAGATTTGCTCTATTTAGTGGGCATCAAAGTTGTTAATGACGACAGATTTGGGAGTTTGAGAAAGGAAAAGTTAAAGGGTAACCGGGAACTGTGGGTTGGGAAGTAGTGACCGTACGGTTTGGCGACCGAGAGGGCCGGTGTTTGTGTAACGTTGGATGGGAGCATGTGGTGGTGGGTCCATAAGTGGTGCGGGTAGGTTGGGGTTGGGGCCAGAGAATTGAGGTCCAAGTTTTAACTTATTTAATATCTTCGATTTCATTAAAATTACAAAAGTACCTTTAATAACTTAAATAAAATAAATAAAGAAAAGTACCTTTAATAATTAAAATAAAATAAATAAATAAATAAATAAATAAAAGTTCCTTTCTTCAACAAATTTATACGCTTTCTCCCTAAAAAGAAGATAAATTAAATAGAGATTTTGAGTTACAGAATTTGGATCTCATCCTCAATGCATACCCGTTTATCAGGGACCAAAATTTTGTGATCCGGTTCCTCATATTCCAAAATTGGAATAGGAACTAGAACCAGAATCTTTAGGTAATATAATTGGTTCCTATTCTGCGTGTTACGAGGCTTGCACGCCCTATGTGTGAATTAGCAAATAAAATTGTTAAAAAATTAACTTATCTTTAATAACTATTCTATAAAAGTAAAATACTAATAATATCTTTGAATGTAAATCTTTTTGATAGTTATTTAAAGGTAAATTAAATAGGGAACAATAATTTTCATCTTTATAACTATCTCTACGAACGCTTCTTTTTTAATAATAGAATAGATAGAATACATACTTTTAAATAAAATTTGAACAAAATCTTTAAGTACATAAATCATTCCTATTCATTTTCTCATCTTTTGTATATAAGAACTAAATATTGAAATTACAAACTAAAATAATAAGAAACTGTGCAGATCAGTACTGATAGTAGATTTTAGTCTATTAATTTGAACATCAAAGAGCTTTTTGTATGAAAACATTTCATGTTTTCATAATAACAAGCTTAGAAGTCCTTGATTTCACAATCTTGTTTTGTTTGGACATTATAATTTGAATCACTAGAAACCAACTTAGGCGGTTATATTTTTTTTTTCAAGCATATGAATTTGATTTTTGTGAATTTGACTTTAAATAGTGTTTAATTTTCAAATTTATAATTTTTTAAATGAATCCTAGTTGTATAGAGGACAAATCTGAGTAGGGATTATTGTGGAATGTTTGATGACGGTCACCTCGAATCTAACTGATGGATTCAACGATTATTGAAGGACTGTTACTTCTTTCAGGGAAGGTCTTACAAGATGAAAGACGAGTAGATGAAGAAGAACGAAATATCCTTACAGAGAGAGAGAGAGAGAATCCCTTTTTTCTGCCCCTTTGCTTAAGGCCTCCCCCTTTACGGGTATTTATAGCCTTACCCTCTAGGGGTATCCTGGGGATCTTTCCCTTTTTGACCCCCTTCTGTCCCTTCTTCTTCTAGGAAAGAGACGAGATTTGAGGATATTCTTGACGCGTGGCCAATGGACCACTTTGTCAGGCGTCAAGGTGGTTTCTCCTGGCAGGGATCCTCATAATTGGTACGAGAGGTACCCTAACGGTATCGCTCAGACTCTCTCCTGGTGTCTCTTTCTCTCATGAGGACTGTCCTGGCGGGGGAGAGGCGCCCTGGGGAATGGCGTTCTAGCGCTCTCCCCAGATGTCCTTTCTTCTCTTGGCCTCCAATCCTTTTCATCTTGATCGACCACCCTAAAATGAAGTGAGACCCCTGAATGACTTTTCACCTCGGCGCCTGCATGGCGCCCTCGTGGCGCCTTCGTGGCACCGTCCAGAAGACTGCTAATACATTTAGTCCCCTGCGTGGCGAGGGAATCTCGATTTTCGATTTCCGCGACGTGCAAACCGTCTCATCACTTCTCATTAATGCGCATGGTGGGTGATCTGTATCTAGCTGTCATTTCATTTTTTGGGGAACGTGCTACTAATGATAACGGCTCGTTTCCTGTGTGTCCCAATGATTCCCTTGGGGTATTTATACTGTTCTTCCCTTTTTTACCGGAGCAGTAAAAAAATTCAAACTTTTCCCTCTTCTTTGCTTCTTCTTCCTCCGCTCTCCCTGATTTCACCGGAAACAGAGGTCCTCTTAACTCCGGCCTTCTTTCTTGTTTCCTTCATGGCTCGCACCCGTGCTGCCGTAGTAGATCCGACCGATGCTTGTTTCACGCAGAGCCCGAAGGATCATCTCACCCATTTGGATCGTTTCTTTGATTTTGCCAAAGACGTGGTCTTTGCCAACCCTCCCCCCGATCATCAACAGTGTTTTGTCGTCGGTGAAGAGGTGGCTTCTTCACCTTTCGAGATCTCAGAAATCCCGCGCTTCCCTTTGGAGAGGGGAGACTTCGAGTCTTGTCCGATTGAATTTCGGTGTCACGGGCGCCCGACTATGGGTTGGGACGAATGGGTTGACGACGTCTGTGCTAATGAAGACCTTTCTCACTGCTTGGAGAGACTTGACATTCGGGTCGTCGTGGTGCGATCGAAGGCGGTGACGATCACCAAGGATTTCAGGGGTCTGATGGGTTTATTGAGTTGATGGTACCCGGTGAATCATACCTTTGTTTGCTCCTGAGGCGAGGTTTCATTAGGTTTGGACGACGTCGCCTTCTTGCTGTCGCTTCCTATCAGCAGGAGGTTGTCTCTCGGTGATCTTCGATTATCCGAGGCAGAGGAACAGATTCAGTCAGCGTTCTGGGGTGGTTTCAAAGCTTCTAGGAGAAGTAAGCAGCCCACAGTGCCCGATATGCACCGGGCGACGCTCGTCGGCTGGATACGTTACTGGGGCCTCGGCGGAGGCGCCTCTTAGGATGGACATAATGCCACCACAATTCTTGCCGCTTTTCTAGCTTTCTGGCTGTTTCGGGAGCTTTTTGAGGGCGCCCCGTTCGATAAGGTGAAAGAACGTCTATTTCCAATAGCCATCAAGCTGGCCCAAGGGGAGAAAATTGCCTTGGGTCCCCTGTTCTTAGGCACACAATACAGGCGCCTTGATCAGCTTGTTAAGGACGTTCGTTTTGCCAACGGTCAGTTCGTGGTGGACACTTGCATTGACCTGAATTTCCGGCAGATGTGGGCCTGGGAGCGCCTGGCAGTCTACCGTCCTGTGCCCAAATCGCTCATTGAACCCATTCCAGCACACGAGCCGCATCCAGACGGCCTTGTGTATGATGCAGAGTACTTAGCTCATTATTCACGTGCATATTCTTGGAGGGACGTGAAGCCAAGTGGCAAGCCTTTGCTCAAATTCCTTGACCAACAGCCGTGTTTTGTCTTCCACCCTTACATGGAAATTTCGGAGGGAGTGGAGCATCCCTTGTGGGCCTCCGAGTGGGAGGGCCGTTTCCTTGACTTCGGAGAGGGGGTAGACCAGTCCGCCTACGAATTCGGCTTAAGCGTCACTCCGGGCTTTTTACCGTCTTTTGCCGACGGCGTCCAAGAGGCGGTATCATATTGCGTGGATCGTTTTACGTGCCAAACGGGCTTTGATCAAGGCGTGGCTCCAAGACCCCCTCTATCTATAGGCTGGAGGAAGTGCTGGTCTCTTTTTACTTACTTAGAAATTGACCGCCGTGGTAATCTTAGGGGGGGCAAGTTCAAACTGTTTTATCCGCCCCAAGATCGTGTTCTGTTTGTTAGCAAGTCTGCCCAGGAATTTTGGTTTCAACAGTTAGAGCATTTTCGCAAGTTTCGAGGCGTTCCTTCTATTGAGCAGCCTCTTTTGGATTCTTCTGACTTACTCTCTACGAGCGGTTGAGGGAGATCAAGAAGAAGCCTCGCACCGTCGTGCCGAAGGCGCCCGTAAGACGTGGGGTCCCTCGGCATCCTTCTCATCCTTCCAGCCCCCNTCGAGATCTCAGAAATCCCGCGCTTCCCTTTGGAGAGGGGAGACTTCGAGTCTTGTCCGATTGAATTTCGGTGTCACGGGCGCCCGACTATGGGTTGGGACGAATGGGTTGACGACGTCTGTGCTAATGAAGACCTTTCTCACTACTTGGAGAGACTTGACATTCGGGTCGTCGTGGTGCGATCGAAGGCGGTGACGATCACCAAGGATTTCAGGGGTCTGATGGGTTTATTGAGTTGATGGTACCCGGTGAATCATACCTTTGTTTGCTCCTGAGGCGAGGTTTCATTAGGTTTGGACGACGTCGCCTTCTTGCTGTCGCTTCCTATCAGCAGGAGGTTGTCTCTCGGTGATCTTCGATTATCCGAGGCAGAGGAACAGATTCAGTCAGCGTTCTGGGGTGGTTTCAAAGCTTCTAGGAGAAGTAAGCAGCCCACAGTGCCCGATATGCACCGGGCGACGCTCGTCGGCTGGATACGTTACTGGGGCCTCGGCGGAGGCGCCTCTTAGGATGGACATAATGCCACCACAATTCTTGCCGCTTTTCTAGCTTTCTGGCTGTTTCGGGAGCTTTTTGAGGGCGCCCCGTTCGATAAGGTGAAAGAACGTCTATTTCCAATAGCCATCAAGCTGGCCCAAGGGGAGAAAATTGCCTTGGGTCCCCTGTTCTTAGGCACACAATACAGGCGCCTTGATCAGCTTGTTAAGGACGTTCGTTTTGCCAACGGTCAGTTCGTGGTGGACACTTGCATTGACCTGAATTTCCGGCAGATGTGGGCCTGGGAGCGCCTGGCAGTCTACCGTCCTGTGCCCAAATCGCTCATTGAACCCATTCCAGCACACGAGCCGCATCCAAACGGCCTTGTGTATGATGCAGAGTACTTAGCTCATTATTCACGTGCATATTCTTGGAGGGACGTGAAGCCCAGTGGCAAGCCTTTGCTCAAATTCCTTGACCAACAGTCGTGTTTTATTTTTCGCCCTTACATGGAAATTCCGGAGGGAGTGGAGCATCCCCTGTGGGCCTCTGAATGGGAGGACTGTTTCCTTGACTTCGGAGAGGGGGTAGACCAGTCCGCCTACAAATTTGGCTTAAGCGTCACTCCGGGCTTTTTACCGTCTTTTGCCGACGGCATCCAAGAGGCGGTATTGTATTGCATGGATCGTTTTGCGCACCAGACGGGCTTTGATTAAGGCGTGGCTCCAAGACCCCCTCCTATGGGCTGGAGGAAGTGCTGGACCCTTTTTACTTACTCGGAAATTGACCGCCGCGGTAATCTTAGGGGGGCAAGTTCAAACTATTTTATGCACCCCAAGATCGTGTTCCGTTTGTTAGCAAGTCTGCCCAATAATTTTGGTTTCAACAGTTAGAGCGTTTTTACGAGTTTCGAGGCGCTCCTTCAATTGAGCAGCCTCTTTTGGATTCTTCTGACCTCACTCTCTACGAGCGGTTAAGAGAGATCAAAAAAAAACCTGGCGCCGTCGTGCCGAAGGCGCCCGTAAGACGTGGGGTACCTCGGCATCCTTCTCGTCCTTCCAGCCCCCAAGCGCCCATTGCGGGTAGCAAGCGAGGCGCCACTCTCGCTTTTGTAAGTGTGTTGTTGTTGTTGTTTTTTTTTTTGCAAAATTTTGATGATTCATATTGATTTTTCGGCGTTCTTATTCCTTCGTTGTCATGTGCTCAGCCTCCCGACCCTTCAAAAGTCCTTTGTCCGCCTAAGTTTCGTAAATTGGTGACGGCGACTGAGACCGGTAGGGGTCATTTCACTTATTTACGTGCTTTTCTTTTAAAGAGAGATACGGGGTCAGGTAGTGCAGTTCGTGATGAGGACCCTAAGGTTTCACATCCTGTCAAGCGCCCTGACCTATCGGACCCCGTGTATCGTGCCCATTTCTTGTCTGTTTTGGCGAGAGCCTTTCCCATAGAGATTAGTTCTGACGAGGGTGATGATGTAGGTGAGGGTCCTTCACAACCTTCCTCTGGAGGGGGCACCACTGTTACTGAAATTTCTTCCGAGGCTCCGGGTACTAGGATTTCTTCGACCGTGGTGGAAGTTTCTGTTGCTGAAGGTCAACAGGAGGTTCCTTCTGTTGATGCTACCCCTTCGGATCAGGGGGTTGGCCTTCTCTGGGAAGCCCTACTCATTCTGAGCGCCAGTCCCCAGTTATCGGTGGCGATTCTCGTCAATCTCCTCAACCATCTTGGGCTGGATCTTTCGAGGGCGTCGGTCCTCATGGCGGAGATCGTTTTTCTGGTCACGCATCTCCTCTCCAGGTGGGTGTTTTTTTCTATTATTATTATGCTTCCTTAATTCTTTCAAGCATATTTTCATTTTCTGTGTTTGACGCTTCCTCTCTCTTTTTTTAGGGCTCGGGAGCCCCGCTGCATCCTTCAGAGAAAGGTTTTGTTTCTTCTAAAGAGGATGTTCAAATGATTGATACTCATGGCGGTCGAGCCCACATTCAGGAGTACATGTTATCTGTTCCTGAACGAACTCTTGATAGGGACGGCGAGCTGATGGATGAGCATGATGGTCCTTCTCAACAAGGTGAGGCTGAAATTGATGGCGCTTTGCCTTTAGAGCAGCCTGGTGGTCCTGTGTGTGGAGATGCTCCTGAGAGTCCTTCCTCCCCCAGAGGACCACCTGGCGTAGCCCCATCTACCAGTCATGTTGCAACTGGGACTGGTGGCGCCTCAGCCTCTCATGGAGGAGAGTTTTTTAGTTTAGAATTTTTGGCTTTGTCTTACAGGGGGCGCTACGAGGCTTTGGTTGTGCTTCATGGGCTGTTTGTTTCCCGCGCTGTTATCGGTAGTGATCACATACTTGGTGCTGTTGTTTTCGAATTTTTGGAAATGTTTGGTTCAATGCAATGCATTAATCTTGGTGAAGTGACTTCTGATTTATTGTTGGAATGGGAGGGGGTGTTGGATTCTACAGAAAGATTATCTTTTTCAATAGGGTGGTTCCGGGATATATTTATGGAGCAGAAGGTAGAATGGGAGAAGATTCAGAGTTTGAATTTTCCCGAATTGGTTTCTAGAGTGGACAAGACTGCTCATGCTATAAAGGAAGTGGAAAAGGATATTGCAGTCACCAGAACGACCTTGGCGGCTTTTGAGTCAAGGCTTCAATTTTTGAAGGAGCTAGAGGTGTTAGAGCGCCGGGCAATGGAGGAGGTGGAGGCGTGACATTCCGGTCTCCATCACCCTTTCCTGGAGTTTCCAGATTTTATCTGATGTGGTTGTATTTGTTTATTATTTTATATTTCCTTCTGGGCGCCTTGTGATGTAACCCTTTTTGAAATGTAATACGATTGATTGAAATGTGTATATTTTGTGTTTCATACCTTAATGCTGGTCATTTATGATTTGACCCTTTTTCAAGATTTGATGGAATCTTTTCTGATTTGGGGGATTTGATTTGATAACCCGTTTATGATATGATTTGTTAAAGATTTTCTTCTCCCTATAAATAGTTGGGAAGTTCTTTCCTTGCTTTGCACCGAACGTTCTTTGTTTGTGTTATTGATCGAATTTGGAGTAGTTGTTTTGCTTTTGGATTTCATCCCCCAAGTCTGAGTGTGGATGTTCGGAGATTATTTGTGTATGTGGATGGTTCGATTTTGGTTGTTTGTCCTTTTGTTATCTCAAACCCTTGCTTTATCTTTGTCGTTCGTTTGTTGGGGAAGACAAAGCAAGAAGAAGAAGAGAAAAAAGAAGAAAAGAACAGTTGGTGGCGTCCAACTGTATTCGAGCCTTGTGGCCTCACCTTGGGTGATTGTCGAGACTTGTGGTCTCACCTTGTGTAATACAAAGTATGCGTTTGATATTTGCAAGGTGGGTTTGTTCATTTATGTAGTGCACTGCGTCGCGTACGCAGTGTTATGCAATTTTTGACTAGTAGGGCGCCCCCATAGCGTGTGTCCTCCTCGACGTTGCCGGAGTAGGAGGTGGCTTTGATGTCATTTCTTGCGTTATTTTGCTACTCATTAGTTTAGGCGTGATCGCCTTGTACTTTGGGTAGTGTATTTCTGTTTTTGGGGTAAAGATGTTCCCTATAAGACCCCAAATAGAAATGCTGGTAGTCAAGTTATTTGAAAATTTCGAGAAGTGACTTCTCAGTTGTTTGGTTTTACAACGCCCTGTGCTATGTCGTTAGAGGGCGCCATTATATGTAATTTCAAACAATAATAGAGATTTTGTTGAAATTTCTTTGTATTTTGTATTTCATTTCCTTACATACTTTTGACTATGCGTAGTAACGCTTTAACCATTACCCGTTGACGGGGCCGAATTCACTATTTTTCTCATCTACCAGGACATATGTACTATTGTTGAAGATCTGGGTGACTGTATATGGACCTTCCCAATATGGGGTGAATTTGTCAGCTGTTAATATTCTCTGAGTGTGGAGCGCCGCGCTTAAGACCAAGTCCCCAACTCTGAACTCCCTTGGGATAACATTTTTGCTGTAGGCTCGCTCCATTCGCTGGCGATACAATCGTGCGAACTGTTCTGCTTTGGCTCTTTTGTGATCTATTGTATCCAACTGGGCTGTCCTGGCTGCATGTTCTTCTTCTTGGGTCCACAAAGTTCTGCTTGCATAGGCGATCCGTACTGACTCCATTTGAATTTCTATGGGCAGCACGGCGTCACTCCCGTAGAGTAGGGCGTATGGGGATACTCTCGTTGGTGTTCTTGGCGAGACTCGATATGCCCATAGCGCCTTAGGTAACTCTGTGTGCCAATTTCTTTGGCTGTGGTGCACAGTTCGACTCAAGATTTTGAGCAATGCCTTGTTGGTTGCTTCCGCTTGTCCATTTCCTTGCGGGTAGTATGGGGAAGATGTGATTTGTTGAAATCCTCAATCTTGAGCCAGATTAGTGATTGTTCCGTTAGCAAATGATGGACTGTTGTCTGTCATCATGTATTTGGGTATACCAAACCTGTGCAGAATGTGTTCTTGTATGAATCCCGCCATGTCTGTCCCCGTAACCCTTTTCATGGGGATTGCCTCGAACCACTTGGTGTAATATTCCGTCGCTGTTATTATCCATATGTGATTCTTTGATGACTTCGGATTTATTGTGCCAATGAAATCTAGTCCCCAGCAATAGAAGGGCCATGGTGTGAGAATTGATTGAAGGATTTTACATGGTGCATGAATTAAGTTACCATATAGCTGACATTGTTTGCACTTTTGAACAAATGTGGCTGCATCATCGTCCATTGTTGGCCAATAAAATCCGGCGCCGTGAATTTGATAGAACAGGCGCTTCCCTCCTTGACGCTCGCCGGTATGAAACTGGTGTAGGATTTGAGAGGCTTCTTTTTCATCCACACATCGCAGTATCTCTCCTCCGAAGCTTTTCCAATATAATTTCCCTTGGTGCAGTTGAAAGCGCTTGGCTTTCTTTCTTAGTTTTGACGCTTCTGACTTGGAGGTGGGTTCGGTGCCATTGGCGAGATATTCAATATACGGGCGCCTCCAGTCCTTTTTTTCTTCGATGGTGCATGCCTCGTTGTGTTAGGGTGGCGCCATACAGTTTGCGCAGTGACTTTGTAGATCGTCTGCCTCTTTCTTCATGGTGGGCTAGAAGTATCCCAAGCGTTGTAGCCTGCGATATAGTGCTATTTCGGTAGCTTGCCCACATATTTGGCTGTGAACTTCATTGAGACGGTGTTGTGCTTCAATTGGATTCAGGGCTCTTGTCAATATTCCGTCTTGTTCGACCCTATATAGCTCATCGTATAGAACAATATATTTGCTGAGCTCCTTGGTTGCCAACTATCCTTTTTCCTTTTGAGTTTTTATCTGTGTTAGGATTTCAGAGCGCCAGTCTTGTTGTGGCGGCTCCATTAACTGACTCTATAGTGCGGAGGGGATGAGGCAGTTGGTAACCGTGATATTATATTCTTGCTTTCCTTTTGGCATTTTTGTTGCCAAAGTTGCCAGTGCATCAGTATGCCTGTTCGCTGTACGTCGCATGTGCGAGAGTGAAGCTGTTTTAAACTCTGCCATCATTTTTTGGACTTTGGTTCGATATGGGGCCAAAGTTAGTTCTTTCAGAGCGTATTCTCCTGTGAGTTGTTTTACTAGCAGCATGAAGTCACCCTTGACTTCTAGGTTCTGAATGCCCATGCGCCTTGCCATTGATATACCTATTAGGAGCGCCTCATATTCTGCTGTGTTGTTCGAGCATGGAAAGTCCAATCGGAAGGAGGCAGAAAAGTCTTGTCCTTCGGGACTTTTTAATACTATTCCTACTCATCCGCAATTTGCCATGGATGAACCATCAAAGTGCATCTCCCATTTTTCTTGATTGTTTACTTCAACCTGTGCTACTTCTGGGAAAGCGCCCGGGACTTCATCTGAGATGTCATCTTGATTTTATCTGGGGAAAGCTGCTAACAAGTCGGCGACTGCTTGTCCTTTGATTGCCTTGGGGCGCTCATATTGAATTTCAAACTCAGATAGTTGAAGGACCGATCGTGTCGGGCGCCCTGTTAGCGTCGGCGCTGTGTTGAGGTATGTGATCACGTCTGCTCTCGAAATGACTTTTATCTTTTGATTCATTAAGTAATGCCTCCACTTTTGTACTGCATATACGAGAGCCAGACAAGCATGTTCAATTTTTTGATACCGTAACTCGGCGTCCTTCAATGTTCGGCTGACATAGTAGATCGGGTGCTCAACGCCTGCTTCATCTGTTTGGGCCAAGAGTGCTCCAATTGCTGTTGGTGTGTGCGCCGTATATATCAGAAATGGTTTGTGGGCTTTGGGTGGCTTTAATACTGCTGGTGCAGTTAAGGCTCCTTTGATTTTATCGAAGGCTTCTTGTTGCGCCCCTCCCCAGATAAATGGCACATTCTTTTTTAGCAATGGGAAGAGTCGTGTTAAGGTTTGTGCTAGCCCTGGGATGAAACGCCGGATGTATGATATTTTGCCCATGAAACTCTTCAATTCCTTGAGTGTTTGGGGTGGTGGCATTGTTAAGATTGCCTGCACTTTTCCGGGGTCTGCTTTGATTCCCTCTTCTATGACTAGGAATCCTAGGAACTTTCCTGAAGTTACTCCAAATGCGCACTTTAGAGGGTTCATCAGCAGTCGATATTTTCTACATCTGTCAAACACTTTCCTTAGGGTGAACACATGATCCTCCCGGAGCCTGGTTTTGACGACTAAATCATCAACATAGTCTTCCACTTCTTTATACAGCATATCATGAAAAATTGTTGTCATTGCTCGCTGGTAGGTGGCGCCGGCATTTTTTAGGCCAAAAGGCATGACTGTGTAGTGAAAGTTTCTGATCGGGGTCCGAAACGCCGTCTTTTCAGCGTCGCCCTGAGCCATTTTGATCTGATTGTACCCGCTGTATCCATCCATGAGAACATTTCATGACCTGCTGTAGCATCTACGAGCATGTCAATGTTTGGTAATGGAAAATCATCTTTGGGACAAGCCTTGTTAAGGTCTCGGAAGTCGACACAGCATCTTATCTGTCCATTATTCTTCTTTACAAGTACAATGTTTGCTAACCAGGTTGGATATTGTATTGGTTTGATGAAGCCTGTTGTGAGCAGTTTTTGAATCTCTTGTTTAATCTGCTCTTCGATAGCGTGATGAAATACTCGGGGCGCCTGTTTGACGGGTCGGGCCATAAGATCAACATGAAGGGTGTGGGCAACTAAGGTCTCCTCCAAGCCTGGCATATCGGCATAAGTACATGCGAATATGTCTTGGTATTCTTTGAGTAGTTGAATTAATTTCTCTTGTTCTTCTTGAGCAAGAGACGCGCTGAGGGATATGGGCTTGGGATCCTCTGTTGTTCCAAGATTGACGATTATTAGTGCTTCGGCTACTGTTGTGGGCTCTTCTTGTGTTGAGAATTGTATTTCCTCGGATTAGTTCGTTGGGCTTTGTTCGACCGTCATGACTTGTACAGATGTAGGGCGCCCCGCGCCCTGCTTTGGTTGCTATAACCGGTAGATGGCTTTACTGTCCGGGCGAATTTCTCTAATGAGGCGCCTTTTGTTACCCGACGAGTTCTCCACTTCTACCTTAACACTTGTTTTAGGCTTCTCAAATTCTTCCCATGCAGGAAGGGGTGTGCTAATTATCTTGGATATCATTTCCTGCGGTTCTGTATCTGTGCTATGGTAAAAGGTTGCATCAGCCAAGTGTGCTTCCTTAGGCGAGAAGGGCGATTCTGAAGCTGTGATCCAATATTCTTTTCCTTTGACAATGACTTTGGCGCACTGGTGGTATGTTGATGGGATTACCTTGTATTTGTGAAGCCAGGGGTGTCCTAAGAGGACATGATAAGAAGTGTCAGCATCAATGATGTGGAATGTGGTGGAAGCATGTATGGGTCCCATTTTGACATCCAGGTTTACTTGTCCCAGTGTATCTTGCGTGTGACCACCGAAGCCATACACTGTTGTGGGCATTCGTATTACATGTTTGGCCGGCACCCGTAAGGTTTCAATTATGTTTAAGGGCACAAGATTGAGGGAGGCGCCAATGTCAATGAAAGCGCGTTTCAACATCATTCCCTGTATTTTAGCGGGTAAATACAGAGGGCGCAAGTGGTCTACATCAGGCGCCATATCCGCGTCGGAGAATGTGATGACGTTAGCGGGTTGCCTTCGATTCCTACCGGAGTATGTGACTGCTACCTCCTCAGTACAATTGGGCTTTACTCCCATGGAGATGGTGGTCAAAGCCATGCAAGCTTCGTACCGTTGATTCTCTGTGAATTCAAGCTGATCGAAGAATTTCTTAAACAACATTACGTGCTGGAGTTTTGCCGCGACGGGTTCCAACTGCAAGAGCGTATTTTGTGCTTCTTCTTCTTCCACAGGGTGTTCTTCAGTTGTTGTGACAGCATTGTTGTGCTGTGAAATCATTCGGACATGATGGCGGTGCTCTGGGAAAGGCTGTCTTTCCACAGCTTGCACAGGCTCTTTGGCTATGTCCAGCTCGCCGGTCGCCACCTTCCGGGCGAAGAACCACTTTAGAGACCGGCACTCACCAGTTGGGTGATTGACATGTCTATGATAGTGGTAGTACGCTGGGTTCTTTTTGTCTTCAGCAGTTGGTTCTCGTCGAACGTCAGGCAACTGAATTTCTTTGTTTCTTATCCACGCGTCAAGGATGTTTAAGACCTCCTCTAGGCTACAAGGGTAGGGAGGTGGCTCTTCGAAATTCTTCTTGGGCTTCTTTAGATTTCTTTTGCTGCTGCCGGTGCCCCCTTGGCGCTTGTACGACTCTTGTTCTACAGCTGCAGTCTGATGCCCCCTGTAACGGCGGCCATGTTCTTCTTGAGGGCGCCAATTTCTTGATTTTTTATTATACTGTACTTGTGCCTCAATCGAAGATGCTGTTCGGAGTCCCGATTCTTCAAGCTTGCAAAATGATTTGATGTCCAGATTTTCAAGCGCGGCACGAAATATTGGCATCATTCCGTTGATGCAAAGCCCAATTAAATGCCCTTCAGAGACGTTTTCGTGACAATCCAAGGATCTGTCTCGAAAGCCTTTAATGTAGTGCTCCAGGCACTCATTTGTTCATTGGGATAGGCGGCCCAAATCTGCTGTGGATAGGGTGATTGGGGCGAGATAAAACTTTTGGGAAAATAATTCGACCAAGTCTTCCCATGTTTTGACTGAGTTAGGCTGTAAGTTTGCGTACCATGTGAAGGCGCGACCCGTGAGGGATCGAGAAAACTCCCTAAGGCAAAGGTCGCCATCATTTTGGTACACTCCCATGGATTCCTGGAATCTGTAGACGTGTTCCTGTGTGCTTTCATCCCCACTGAAGAGTGCAAAAGTTGGTGGGATGTAGTTGCGTGGCTAGGGGCGCTGTAGGAGTTCAACGGGCTACGGAGGTCGTACACGAAAGTTCAGCGATGGTATCCCACGTATATGAGACTGGATCATCCTTTCTACGTCCTCATGAGACAAAATAGGCTTAGATGCAGGTTCTGGAGGTCGTGGTACCATGGCCATGGCGCCTGTGGGAGATGAGTTCTTGGGTGGGGTAGCTGGTGGCTGTTGTGTAAACATGGGTGGTGACGCTGGCTGGTTGTTAACTTGAGCCGCTGGTTGGTCTAGTTGTCCTACGTCCGATGCGACTGACGTAGCACAGGCCTTTTAGGCTGGTTGAGGAGGGGTTGTGTGTTCTGGAAATTCAGGAGAATTGGGGGAATGATTGGGTTCTGGTGTGAGAGAATGGAGTTGGTTGGCGATGAATCTTATGCACGCCGCTAGTTCGGCGGTAGTTTTTGCATTATCCTGCTGAGAGTGTTCAATCGCTGCGAGAATTCCTGCAATGGTGCCGTTAGTGGGTACTTCGGGTTGTATAAAGGAAGTTCCTGGTTGCACCATCGAAGACGTGAGGGGAGTATGGTTTAGGCTAATTCTGTCGGCAGATGCGCGACTGAAGGGTTGTTCTTGTTGGAATTGTCGTTCTTCTTCCATTGGAGGGTGCGTAGGTTGAGTCATTCCGAAAGCTATAACAGCCCTGGGTTACCTAATAGTGGAGTCGCCAAAAATGTATAGAGGACAAATCTGAGTAGGGATTATTGTGGAATGTTTGATGAAGGTCACCTCGAATCTAACTGATGGATTCAGCGATTCTTGAAGGACTGTTACTTCTTTCAGGGAAGGTCTTACAAGATGAAAGACGAGTGGATGAAGAAGAACGAAATATCCTTAGAGAGAGAGAGAGAGAGAGAGAGAGAGAGAGAGAATCCCTTTTTCTGCCCCTTTGCTTAAGGCCTCCCCCTTTACGGGTATTTATAGCCTTACCCTCTTGGGGTATCCTGGGGATCTTTCTCTTTTTGACCCCCTTCTGTCCCTTCCTCTTCTAGGAAAGAGACGAGATTTGAGGATATTCTTAACGCGTGGCAAGTGGACCACTTTGTCAGGCGTCAGGGTGGTTTCTCCTGGCAGGGATCCTCATGATTGGTACGAGAGGTACCCTAACGGTATCGCTCAGACTCTCTCCTGGTGTCTCTTTCTCTCGTGAGGACTGTCCTGGCAGGGGAGAGGCGCTCTGGGGAATGGCGTTCTAGCGCTCTCCCCAGATGTCCTTTCTTCTCTTGGCCTCCAATCCTTTTCATCTCAATTGACCCCCCCTAAAATGAAGTGAGACCCCTGAGTGACTTTTCACCTCAAAAGGCGAAGCGTCTGCTGTGGTGTCGTTCTCGTGGCGCCTGCATGGCGCCCTCGTGGCGCCTTCGTGGCACCGTCCAGAAGACTGCTAATACACTGGTCATCTGAGTGTGTGGTGTGTAGATTGTGTAGTTGGTGTGTCCTAGAAAGTTAATCTATATTGTACATCAAGTAAGACCTTCAATTCAATCATGTTTAAAATGACGTAAATTGAATCGCATTCTAATGAATGTGATTCTATTTTAGTATTTGGTTTGCTTTTTAAAACCTAGAATCATATTTTTTTTTAAGAAAATGATTTCCAAAAAAACTACAAAAAAATGAGTAAAAATTCAAGAATAACAAACCCACGAAGAAAGATGAATTTATGATTCACTCTTGCAAAAAATTAGAGTCTGTAGTGATTTCCATTTCCGCAATCCAAATTTCTAATACAACATTAATCTCCGGTTCCGGTTCTGAATAATTCAATCAATAACACCACATTAATCTTCAGTTCCGGATCTTTAATAACCGACCCATTTCAGACGGTGACTTCTAGATGGTCTCCTCCTTCCAAGACAGCGGTGTGATAAGAAGTTCATAATAATAAGTGTAATTAAAATACTCTACTTTTTTTATTTATATTTATTAATTATTAAAATCAAATCAAACGTATCGAAAACTGCTTCACTAATTGGTTAACGTTGCAATAGGGATAGTCCGCCAAGTGGCTTCGTGATTGCGGTCGTGTCACGTTCATGATGTCACTAACAAACATTGTCGTATTCAATGGTCCTTCTGTAATTTCATAAACAACTTACGGTCTTTTTAGTCCATCAAAGTAGGATTCAGCCATTCAGGTATTCCAGCCAATGGATTCCTCCGCACGGAATTCAGAACCAGCCGCGGTTTATAGCTCTCTCTCTCTCTCTCTCCAATTTTCCCTACTAATAATACAAAATTTAATACCATCAACCCGTGATGTACGTCATCCCTAATATAACAACCGTTAGATCATCCTCGAGAATTGCGGAATCTGTACTTTGAAACCACTTTAGTAGAATTTTGGAACCCACCTTTCCTTGCTCTTTATAACCATTCTGGTCTCCTCTCCCACTTCATCCCCACTTCCCCAGTCTTCCTCTCTCTTTCTCTCTCTAAAACTCTCTCTCTCTCTAAAACATTTCAGCCATGGACACCTCAAACTATGTTTGTACAGTTAGAAGGCCTACTTGTTTTGTTGAAGAAGATAATGGTCTTGCATCTCTAGCAGATTCAGAAGTTGGGTTTTCTGGAAATCATCATCAAAACCCTAATTTTTGTTCAAAACCATTATCTCCAACCAAAGATAATTCGTTTTCGAAGAGAAGGGGTAGTTTCAGATCTCTCTCTTCTTTTAATTCTTCATCTTCATCTCCAAGGTCTTCATCGGTTAGACTATATGACGCCAGGTGCGAAGAACACCAACTTCCTCATTTCCTTGAATCTTGCTTTCTCTGCAAGAAACCTCTCGGCAATAACAGAGACATCTTCATGTACAGGTTAGCATCTCTTGTTTCCTTAGATGAACATTTACAGTCATTTTTAATGGAAGGACAAAAACGCCCTTAATTTTAGAAGAAAATTAGTTTAGGTAAACAGATGAACAAAATCAATTTATTGATTTGATTTATTTTATTGGAAAGACAAAAATGCTATTAATTTTTTGAGCAAATTTAGGGTTTATTAATTGTTTTTATAATTTTTTTTTCAATAATATTTTGAAAAAAATTGGATCTGAAGGGATGTTAATGGAATGACAAAATTACCCTCGAATTTTTTTAGGAAGTGTGATTTTAATTTTCTGAAGAGATTAATGTAATTATTATTGTGGTTTCTGATGGGTATTTTGGGTATTTTGAAATTTGCAGAGGTGATACTCCATTCTGTAGTGAAGAGTGCAGGCAAGAACAGATAGAGATAGATGAAGCAAAAGAGAAGAATTGGAACCTTTCTTCAATGAAGGCTATTAGAAAAGATCAGCAAAAATCTACCCCCAACAAGTCCAGAAATTACCAAGTAAGGACAAGCACCGTTGCAGCTGCTTAATGAAAAAAAAGAAAAGAAAAAGAAAAATAAACTCAAAAATAATAACTTAATTACTTTTAAATAACCAAAAATGACACGAAAAAAAAAATCGGGAAGATCTATGGCTTTTGTATGTAGTCTAGGGGATCTGCCCGGAAGTGTGGCGAGAAGAAGAGGCCCCCAATTTTCAGTTTTTTTTAAGAGTGAGAAAAAAGAATATTTTTGCAATGTAATTTTTTTTTTTCTCTTTTTGTGTATGTTTGCAAGCGAGGGCATGTTATGTAATTTTACCTTGTCTTGGAGGTGAAAAATGTGAAAAAAAAATCCTCAGGAGAATGAACAAGTTCATGGAAGTTTTGGTTTTTTAATTGTCCAATACTTGGGATGAAATTGTGAAAATCCTCAGGACAACGAAGAAAAGTTAATTTTATGAAAATTTTGTTCCTAATAATTACTGTTTGTTTTATTTTTGTAATAAGTTATGGTCTTTTTTTTTTTTTTTAACTTCCAAAATGTTGTTGATTTCTTTTCAAGAAGGTGAACAAGATGTTCTCTTAATAAAACATTTTTATTAGAAATCATGGCTAAATTGCACTATTGTTGTTAATTTTAAATATGAGGAGTGATATTGCACTATTTAAGTTGATTCTAAAACTTCAAACCTCCTAAAATGGGTTATTTGGATGAACTTTTTATGAGATTGGAAGTTCAACTAATTCAGGAATATAATGATCATATTATTTGATCTCAATCCAGCGGAGTCTACCATGGCTATTGGTACACTTAAGCCAGCTCCACCTAATCGATGCATAATGTGTTTGACATCTCCACCTTAAGCGTGGTGAGTACGTGCAGTTGATAGAATGACAAAGAGTTTGATAATTACCCAAATTAACCATGAATTTATATTAATTATTTTAAAAATATAATATTAATTATTTTAGAGAAAATATTATTTATATTTTAAGTAGGTTTTTTTTATTAGGAGTTTTTATTTTATATAAGAATACTATTTTTAGTAGGATTAATATTTTATTTTCTTAGTGAATTAAGTATTGTAGCTATTATAAATAATCTTTAATACCCTAAATTTTTTAGTTCAAATTCACCTTGGGTCCGAGAACTAGTATTATGAATTTATCTTAAATTGAATTATCTTTTGTATAGTCATCTTTTGTAATAAAATCTATATTGAAAGGTCCATGTTTTATGTTTGTCGAATTTCGTGTCAAAGGTAAA
>MVGT01001370.1:225128-235521 GCA_002174775.1 Macleaya cordata
ATGGTTAGTCTACCACCACTAAGTGGTGGCTAGTCCACCATTGTAGTGGCTAATCTACCACCATTAATTTTATTTTTATCCACCACCTTATGATTCTATTTTTACCTATATAAAGAGGTAGTTTGTGAAGACAAGGAAGGAGGAGGGAGATAAAAAAGAAGAGAGAAATAGGAAGAGAGGTTTTCAATTAGAAATAAATATTTTCAACATCAAAAAGAGAATTTTTATACTAGATTTGGAAGCAAATCAAAGGAGGAGCTACTAATTCTCCTTAGAATAACTCTTAAGGAGGAAGAAAAGAGAGAATAAGAAATTAGCCATTGCTTAAGATTGGACCGTTGGATGGTCCTAAAAATTGAGTATGATGTAGATGAGATAATAAATTATACTTGGTTAAAATATCAGCTTATTTGGAGAAGTTTAAGTACTCTAATCACAATAAAAATCGTCATTTTTGTTAGAAGAATAAAAATAGCGAGTTCGAAATTAGAAATTCATTACTCTCAAACCTACCGTTGGATTTATCTAATATTTTTACACAAGTATTATGGGATATATTAAATACTACTGTAAAATTTTAAGGTCAATTGAATGAAGGAAAGACCTTGATCCATCATAAAAACCCTGCTGGAGTTGCTACTCTAAATTGTAAGTAGTTGGTTAATTGAAGGGTGTTGACCAAAGATCTACCGTTGGATTGGTAAATATTTCATATATTTATTTATTAGTATATATATATATATATATCATAAGAAAAGGTAAAGGGTTACCAGTACTATTTTTAGACTTATGATTCGCCTTGGTTAAATTCTATCTCGTTTAGACAAGTCCTTTTACATGAATAGAATTTCTGGTATATGTTTGATAATCTGGTTACTTCTCTTTGATCATAGATCTGATTAAGGATCCGCTTGATGTATCGAAAACTAGACAAATATATCTTATTTATGTTAAAATTTGATAATTTTTTAAGTTTATTTACTATAGTTTTAATTTATTCAAATTTGTTGAACTGTAATAGAGACCTAACTGAAAGTATTTTATTTAAAGTTATGAACTACGTAATGCTTGATCCCTGAAGGATACGTAGGCAGCCGTAATGACGGTTCAACATAAAATATTCTCAAACGATAAACATTGGACCATTCATGAGCTAAAGGTATACTATTTATTTTTCCTATAAATGGTACAATACTGACTTGGGCGTCAGAATGTTTTCTTTTGTTTTACAGGTATCGTCCACTATTGCCTTAAGAAAAATAGGTAGGAGTCCACAAATATATAATTATTAGATTACAAGATGCATTTCAAGGATATTTACGTGAATTAGAACATTGTGGTTAAATGTCTGGTATTGAACCATGAAGTAAATTATTTTTTTATGCATAATGTTTTAACCATCATAGTAAAGTTAAACTTTTGTGCATGTCTTGCTTAATTCATCATGATATGTTCTACATTTACGTACACTTATAAAGATACATATATATACATATATATATATACATATATATATATATATGTAGACTGGTTTTCCTTTATGATAAGTTAACACACGAATTTTGAATCTTGAATTCAAGATTTACTCGTGATTCAGAATTTGGAGTGTTACATGATCAGTTGAAGCCTAAGTTCAAATATGAGTGATATACTCTTACATGGAAAAAAATGAATGGGAGGACATATTTCTTTTTTAATGCACAGATAGTCATTGACGCTTGTTAGAGCGGTGCAAAAGCCAGAAAAACCCGAATACACCGGTGCACATTAGCAAACTCCTTTTAATTAATTTAATTTTATGAAAAATATAAAAAAAGTCAATATATTTTTAATCCCTTTTTATAAATTTAGTTCCTACTTTTATACTTTTATGTCCAAAACTAAGGACAAAATTTATATTAAAAACATAATGACTTTTTTTACTGGGACTTTTTTTTTTTCAAAACTCCTAAATTTTAACATAAAAATGACCATAACTTTCAAACTATAAATAGGATGTGAAAAAAATTTACTCTTGGAAAGTATTTTTCAAGATTTTTAAAACAAGATTTGACATGAATACTAAATTAAAAAAAACTTAGAAAAACCTATCTATGAAGCTAAGAAAACTCAGATTGTATGCAAATTATAACTTGCATAACTTTTTTACTATGCAAACGCAATTTTTGAATTTTTTACTATGCAATCTTTTTGGATATAGTCTTATAATATGCGCCGATGTTCAAAATATGTAAAAATAGTCTATGCAAATTACAACTTGCATAGGTTTTTAACTATGCAAATGCAAATGCGATTTCTAATTTTTATTATTTATTTTTTATTATGCAATTTGTTCGTATAGAGCTTAAAAAAGTGTAGATGTTCAAAAGTATGCAAAAATAGCTTATGCAAATTACAACTTGCATAATTTTTGGGGGTTTTTATTATGCAATTTGTTTGCATAGTTGAGTTATATTTTTTTTCTTTTTCTTTTGATATTGTTATCTGATCTTATTTTGAAGATCTTGAAAAATTCTCTTAAAAAATATAAACTTTGTTAGTATCGGATCTATAGAATAATTTTAAAAAATATTATTTTATATCTCTGCCACGTCACCATTCCCTACAAAATAAAAATAAAAAAGTTAAAAAAGAGGGATGAGCCTTATAAAACAAAAAATATTCGTCCTTTCCGTGAAACCGTTAGAGAATCGGGGCTTCTAGCTCAATTTTGTGTATTTATTTTTGATTATATTATTATTTGACTCGTGTAGATCATCTCCATGTACACAATACTATGCAAAAAGACAAGTGGTGCAATATCTCTTCCCTTCGAGTGTAGGTTGATTTTCAAGAGAATCCAGAACATCCTCCTCAAAAATTCGAACTAGATCGATTTTTGGAGTCTAAATAGGCCCACATCGGACCCACATATACAGGACTGGCGGTGTAACGAGATTTAAATATATTTAATTAAAGTTATTTGTTTTCTTCCTTGAAGTTAGATATAATAATGCATTTATTAAAGAGTGATGATGACGTAGCTTTGTTACTGTTGGTTTTTATGGATTTTGTTAGCACGGGCAGGAGAAGCTTTTGTTTTGTGTGTTGTTTGATTTTTTAAAGTTGTTCAAATACGCTAATTTTTTTTATGTATATGTTATTTATATTATTTAGATTGTATTTTAAAAAAAAGTTCAATTGCAGACCACCCTCTAGCACCATCAGTATTTAATTTAGACTTTAATAGTACAAATGAACGGCCGATATTTAAAGTAATTTGTTTAAAGGGTTTATATTTGATTGAGATGATTTTTTGTAGACATCTTATAAATAATGATAATATTATGTGTATAAAAAACTTTTAACTTATAAAAAAATTCATTCAAAAATAACCTTATGACCTATTTTTTTATTATTTTTATTATGAGTCATAACCGAGGTATAGTGGTAGTGTCGTGGTGGCATCATGTATCGGAGGGGTATGCTGGCAAGCATCACTTAAAAGTTAAAACAGTTGCACGGTTGCATCGAGTTAACAAAGACTGGCAGAAAAAGTTGCATGCTTACAAAATACAATAGAAAATAAGGCCGTGTTTGGTTCCTGCTTTCAATTTTTTAGACATTCTTTCATATTTTTTGGATGCAATCAAGAAATACAACCAAAAATCTAAAAAAAAAAAAATGTTATTTTATAGTTTGTTTGGATGGAAGATTCTAAGGTAGGGATTCAGTGGGAGACTAGGGATTCATATTTTTCTGGTCTGTTTGGCTGCCAAGAATCCCTGGAAAATTGTTTCCCAAGGAAACATGTTTTCCAACAAATCCCTGTTTTGGAGTCCCACCTCCCCCTTAGAATTTGCTGGAATTCTAAACTAAGGATTTACTATGTATTCACCCAACTCAATGCAGATTACACCCCACAAAGTTAAACACAATGAAATAAAGACTTTCCTTAGATTTTAAATGGCAGCCAAACAAACTAAAGGATTCATGAATCCATGGATTCTTATGGTTGCTAAACAAACTAAATGATTCATGTTTCTAGGGATTCATGTTTCTAAGGACTCATGTTTCCCTTGAGAAACATGAATTCTACATCCAAACACACCATTATTATTTTTAACAAAATTATCTATGAGTTTGTTTGGAAGGGAGATTCCAAAGTAGGGATTCAGTGGGGACCAGAGATTCATGTTTCCCTTGTCTGTTTGGCTACCAAGAATCCCTAGAAACTTGTTTCCTAGGGAAACATGTTTTCTAACAAATCTCTGTTTTGGAGTCTCACCTCCCCATTTAAAATTTGCTGGAATTCTAAACTAAGGATTCACTATGTATGCACCAAACTCAATGCAGATTATACCCCACAATATTAAAATAACAAAATAAAGATTTTTCTTAGATTTTAAATGGCGGCCAAACAAGCCAAAGGATTCAAGCTTCCAAGGATTTATGAATCTATGGATTCTTTTATAGTTTCCAAACAAACCAAAGGATTCATGTCCCTAGAAACATGAATATTGATTACATATTGATTGGGCTAAACTTAAAAACCATAGTTGCGGGGAAGTTAAACTGAAGGTGAAATTAGTGTTACATCTTAATTCCATGTTTTTCTTGCTCACACTCAAAAATAAATATCAACTTCTTTTAGTAAATGAAAATGAACCTTCACTATGGGCAAAAAATACAGGAAAATGCATTTTTTAAGTACCACCATAGATTCTATACTAACAAATAATAGAAATTAGTTAAACGAAACCAAGCGGTCGTTGTAGTATAGTGGTAAGTATTCCCGCCTGTCACGCGGGTGACCCGGGTTCGATCCCCGGCAACGGCGTAATTCTTTTTAAATTTATTAAAAAAAAAAAAAAAACAATAATTTTCTTTTGAATCTTTTCATGAAATCCTGCTATTATGAATTCGACCCCAGTTACCTCTCATCTGTAAATTAATTCCAATTTTTTTCCAAAATGTATTAGGAACCCTAATTGGGAGGAAATGCACTTAATCCCAAATTGCTTCTGAGATTGAAATTTCTGCAGTGAATTGCCAAAACTCAGTGCTGCTTCTGATTCTCCCGCTGTTACACGATGGAGCTCTGCTTCTTCAACTGTGGACGAGAAATTTTCTCTTTCAACGAGATTGAATAATTTTCATCGAAGGTATGTATTAATTTTAATCGAACCAATTTAACCAAAAATGATCATGCTCTTACGCGTACTAGTTTATCAAAGTATCAAACTCTTATCAATCCATACATGTTTGGTTTGTATGTATGATAAATTTTTGAATGTGGGTTCAAGTTGAATTGTAATTTGCATCAAAATTGAAAGAGAGAGATGAACTATATAACTCTGTTTAAAACCCTAATACTACTAGTAGAGATTCCACATATTAATGATCTTCCTCGTGATGGACGATTGAAGATGGCTACTAGTACCACTAGCTAGTACAAATATTGATGATATTCCTGTTAGGGCCCACGCAAGCACCCACTACACAACTTGGGCGCAGTCCGCCTCCGAGCTTATCAATAGCATCAATATTGTCCCCAACTTAACCACCTTCCCACGATGTACTGGTTCAACAATTCCTCACAATGTACTAGTTGGAGATATTTTCACTAAACTTCTTGTCAAGTCTCTGATCAGATGCAGTTGTGTTTGTAAGCTCTGGTTCAATTCAATCCATCATGACCCACAATTTGTCTCCGCCCACTTTCTTCAATCCCAAAAGAATCCTCGCCTCGTTTTAACTGCTTGTATTACTTCTTTTGGTCCACGTATTTGAATCGGAAAGCCAATAATAAATTCTTTCATTTGGATGTATTTGATGTACAACATAGAGCAAGTCCACCTCCCTACCGCTGCCCTACTCGTATTGCAATCTGCACATGAAAGATCGCAAGGTGGACGACTACCTGGTGGGATTCGTGGTTATGATTATTACGTAAACAGTCACGTAGAGAACTTTCTTTCTTTACAAAACTTCATGCAGGAAGGAGCTTGTGCATTAGACATTTAGATTCTCATCCTTCTTTAGGACACATTTTGAAGGAAAGAGTACCAAGAACTGAATTCTTGTGTTTAAGTTCTGGAAATGGACAATTAAGAGCTGCATTGTATTTTAATTACTTTATGTTTTATGTTGTAATCACTTTTTTTATTTTGATTGAGATGTTGTCTAATATAGAAATCCAAAATGAATGATTCCATTCAATAGCTATCAATTGCTGTGTTCACTGAAGAAACCATGCAGAAAATGTATTTTCCAGTGATCTTATCTGCTATACCTAAAGCAGAATTTTCTTCTTTAGGCAAAATATAAGAACCTAAGGAGTTCTAACTTCCCTGAGTGAGGAAATTTGGGACTTGGATTCAGGATTACAAATAAATTCTTTAGTACATCAGATGCACCTCTCTGAGGAAGAACGGTTGATCAACATTGGCAACAGTAGTCCATATGCTCTGTTATCCTCCAAAATACTCTTGCTTCAGACTGGGTTCAAATCCTTATTCCTCTTCTTATACTATGTACTAACTACTTCTGTTAAATGTTTTCCTTCAGACTGGGTGGTTATTCGTTGGCCTACGGGATTTCACTATTTCTGATAAATGTTACCTTCAAATTCAATGTTGAAAAGTGGAAAACTGTTAGTAGGCATTTTAATTTGTTGTTTTTATTAGGATGTCTTGTATAACTGTTTTTGTTGGTTGAAGGTGCGGGAATTGTGTTAATGCTTATCCATGTTATACCTACCCATATGGTCTGCAGGTGAGCAAGAAATGGTGGATGAGGCACAGAAAACACCGAGGAAGCTGAGTCTCTGATGATGTACTAAGTATATCTCTGTTGATGTGTACATTGTGAGTCAATTTTTCTCTAATCTCTTATTAGATCACAACATTCTAGGAACCTGCCATCTCATTTTCCTTTCCCCTTTCATAACCATGTAATAACAGTAATATGGATGTTCATTGATGTCAACAGGCGATTCTTTGGTTCCAAACTATTATGTTGCCAATACTTTTAGAGCATTGTTTCTCTCTGCTACTTTGTTATTTGTAGCATTCGTTTGCTCACACTTGATCCTATTGTGGTGAACAGGCTGAGATAGCATTGTCATGAAGGAGGTCTCTGAAAAATGCAGAACATAGACTAGCTATGTGGTCTAAATTGGCTCGTGAAATGACTGTTGTGTTTTGTGGTCTTTGCAGAGCAGTAGATGGTAACTTCTTTACGTACCCTTGAGTGGGTTTACTTTCAAAGTAGTGAAAATACCATATTCTTATGTGTGTATATTCTTACATCCTTTTCCAACTTCTGCAACTCTGGCTTATTTGCAACTATGGGATGACCGTGCCTCTATATCGGCTTTCAACGACTCCTAACATGACAAGTCAAGTTTCCTAATCCTTAATTGACTTTTTTCTCCTTTATTTGTCTTCCTGTTTTTATAGTAAGTAGGTTGAATAGTATCTTACCTATTCTATATTTTACAGGTACACTATAGGCTATAGCATCTATGGATCATCTTTTGCTTGCAGCAACAGTTCAAAGTTTACGAGTTCCTTATCTAGATGTCTTTATCTGTTCAGCCTTGTGATGTGGCTTCAACGCATGAAGATGATAGAGAACCATCATGTGTGGAAATAGTGAATTAGATGTCTTCTCTATTTGGTGAGTAGGAGAAAATCCTAGCCTGTAATAGCAAGAAAAGAAATAATTTATGGCCACAAATTGATATCAGTACTACTAATTTTCAACTTTGATGCGATGTCCAATTTAGAAAGATCGACATTACTTCAATCCTTCCAAGTGGAAGATTAGTTCGCGAGCAGCAGGTTGGTCCAGCAATGCTAAGTGCAGTAACAAGTCAGGTACTAGCACATTTTGAATTTCATTACGACTTTCGAAACACCAAGAGATTGTATACCATCATCTGATTGACATTCTGCTGCTTGTTATCAGATGGGTGCAACCTAATACAAGCTTTGAAGAGGTTCTTGTCTTCTTGACATATTTGAGACCGATGGGGTGAATGGGTTATTAGTAGATTCTGTTGAGATGATTCCAAAGACCAAAAAATCACAGGCAAGAATGCATATTGGCATGTCTAAGAGAGCTTATCAGCCTCAAATGTTTCTGCGAAAGCTTCAAAAGGAAGAGCTAGCATCAAACCATTTGTGACAATGATTCACAGGGTAGGGTATCTGATTGGTACCCGGCCCATTCTCTGCAGCAGTCACAGTTTCGGTTAAATGACAGAGCTTCGGAGAGTTCAAAGTGGATTTATCATAGTCAGTTAGCAGCAACACAAGAGAAGATGCCGTCTAGTCTTTCCCAATATCTAGAGGTAACATCTCAAATGACGTGATTATATTTTTATTCTATGAAAAATAATTTGAACAGAGCTTGTTGGCAGTGAGTAATACAAACTAAAACAGGTTTCTCAGCAATCATTTTCAACCCATAATCTCATGTTTGGGAAACTAAAAATCAACTACATTCACTTCCTGCATTCAGTAATTCAGCAAGAGCAATTTTTTTTCCCTTTTATCTCCAACAAAACAAATCATTGGTACATGTAAATATATTAGAAAGTCAAGCAAGATATTTATGTAGGAACTTCTCAACAACCATTAAGCTGAAATTTGTAAGAGAATAATTCAAGTGCCACTGTTTCAGCCTCCTCAAATCATATTACGCTTGTAGGTCATCATCATCGGCATCGCCTTTTCTTAGTTTCTAAACCTTTTAATTTGTTAGTATTTCATAAGTTCATTTGTGAGTCCTAAGGCAACAATAAGAAACATTGGTTTTTTTTTTTTCAAAGTCCATAAGATTTAGGTGGTAGTTCTTCTCATTGAATCTTGGTACATCCAAAACCCTAAATTAGGTAGTGAGATATGCCCACAGATCATATGGTAAGACACCCAGAACCTTATTGACTAGGGTAACAATGTTGTTGTTATCGTCTTGGGCTCCGCAATTGTACCCACCAAATGAACAGTTAGAGAATTTTTTTTTTGATCAAACAATGTTGAGAAATTTAATGAAAGCCGATTCCGATAAGGATTTCCCTACAAGGGTAGTATGGTCGAAAAAGGCTAAAACAGTTGCAATTGGATTATACCCTTTCAAACTTCAGCTATGGGATGTTGAGAAGTCCAAACTACTAATACCAAGTCTCTCCTTTAATTTCTTTCTTTCTATAGGTCCATCATTCCTTCTTTTCACTAGGGCTTAGATGGTGTGAGAATGGAGCCTATGATTTTTTTTATCTGAGAGGAGTCTCTTTTGACGTGGCGGAAAGTTAATGGGGTAAACCGATGGTGCTGATAATGGCGGTCGTCGAGATGGTAGTGGTGGACATGGAGATGGTAAAATTGGTTATGATAGAGGGAGAGGTGGAAATGGAAATTGCGGTGATCCGTTGGAGGAGGAAAACTGCAGGGAGTGGAGAAGGCGGTGGTGTTAATTACACCACTACCACCACCACCACCGCCTCTCCCACCCCTTGTGTTTCTCCTCCACCCCACCACCATCTCCATCTCCACTCTATCAATACATTTTTGTCATCACCACTTCCGCCACCACGATCCCCACTACCGACACCATCACCACCACAGGTTACTTACATCACTGACTTCTTTACTCATGAAAAAAATTCTAGTCTCTAGTTCTAAGTAAATCAGGGTATTTCGTTCATTAAATAGACCAACATTGACAGTCAAATTTGATCCAAAGACATAAATTTACAGTTTGAAAATTTAGGGGTAGTTAAGTCTAATTAAACCTTATTCCCTTTAATTAATTTGATTGGAATTTTTAACTACTATATATTCCACGCTTTTACCAAATTGGAAATTGCGTTCAGATTGTAATGTAAAACTAATTTTTTTTAATTTTTTTTTGAAGGAGACGAATGGTGAAGATACATTTATAAAAAGGCACAGATACATCATGAAAGCCGTGTGAGAAGCGCAAAGACGCTGCCATAGTAACCGCCACCATAGGGCTATCATAATCGCCACCAAAGGACTATCTTATTTACTACTAATACTACTACTAAATATTACATTGAACAAACTAATGACAAACCACAAGCCAAGAGTTTTGATCTCAAGACCTCCCAAGATATAGGAGGGGTGCACAACCGGGCCAAACACCCATGTGCAATTTTTAAAAAATTATTGTGTGGTCTATATATATATATATATATATTGAGATGATCTAAAAATTGATTCCCTATAAAGATGATCTTGTTGCGAACCCTCGGTTCATCTCCATTCATGGGAGCCCCCACAAAAATCTTATAATATATAAATAATGAAAACTAAAAGCATATAATATGATGGGGCCGCAGCACATAAAAAAAAGTAATATAATTAATTTTTTGGGATCTATT
>MVGT01001370.1:246789-375896 GCA_002174775.1 Macleaya cordata
CCTTCAGAAAAGGCCTACTCACAGACTCCGACCTATACAAGGAGTTAACCAAATACCCATGCAGAACGATGGAAGATGTGCTGGCCAAGGCATGGGCCCAGATAAAGTGGGAAGAAGACGAAGCAAATAGGTTTTACGGTAGGTCGGGTGACGACAGTAGAAACAGTAGAAAAGACGACAAAACGGATCGCAGGAACAATAGATATCGCTTTGAACCATATTCTGATGATAGGAGACGAAGAACAGAAACCAGAGAGTATGGTCGACCATCCGGAAGGCAGCAAGACCGCGGTAACAGACAACCAATCCCGCCCTACAACTTGAACATAGAGCCGGAACAGGTTGTTGCGGTAATGAAAGGGATGGGAAATTCAGTTAGATGGCCAGAAAAGTATAAATTTGCAAACGACAAGAGAGATTTTAGCAATTGGTGCGAGTTCCATGGGGACCATGGCCATAACACAGCCGACTATATCGCCCTGAGGCTAGAAGTTGCAGAGCTCCTAAAAAGGGGCTACCTCAGAGACTTTCTGTCCGACAAAGCTCGGGCTACAACTGCGGCCAGAGACGAAAGTCAAACTGAGAAGAGAAATGAATCACCTCCTAAACCACCACAGCCAAGGAAAACCATCAATGTGATCACTGGAGGATCTGAGGTTAGTGGAGTCACTTATTCAGCCGCTAAGCGACATGCCAGAGGGGCAGTCCACCCAGAGGCTCATGTCAGACGACCAACTCCACACGCATATGACCAAACTTTGAGCTTTGTAGACTCCGAAGCAGCTGAGCTGATCAATCCTCATCACGACGCACTGGTGATCTCTATCCTTATAGTTTAATTGTCTTATTAAAAGAGTTCTCGTGGATAACGGGAGCTCCGCTAATGTTTTGTTTCTTAGTGCACTTAGGGAAATGGGGATCGACGAATCTCAGACTGTTAAACGAACGACGGTCCTCATTGGTTTTAGTGGAGAGCAGAAGCACACCATTGGAGAGATCATACTCCCAGTCTACGCTGAAGGGGTCAACTTAAACGCAGAATTCTTAGTGGTCGACAGTCCTTCAGCCTACAATGTTATCCTCGGCTGTCCTTGGATACACGAGATGCGAGCCGTCCCTTCGACCTATCATCAAGTAATCCGCTTCCCAACTCAGTGGGAGTGAGAAAAATAAAATGAATTCAACAAATGTCAAGGGAGTGTTACTCCAGTAGCTTAAAAGGAAAGCCGGCGACAGCATAGCAACTACAGCAGCAGTCGGTTGTCGGCTGCAAGACCGAACCTCAGGAGGAGGAGCTCGACGAGGTGCAAATTCATCCAGACAGTAAAGACTGCACAGTGAGGATTGGGAGTAGATTGGACCCGGCAATCCGATCATAATTAATTGACTTCCTGAAGCAGAACTACGACTGCTTCGCCTGGCCTCACGCTGACATGACTGGAATTGACCCCAGCATTACCACACACAAATTGCACGTTGATCCATCCTACACACCCGTTAAACATAAGAGAAGAAAATTCGCACCAGAACGCAATCGTATCATCAATGAAGAGATTCAGAAGTTGATCGACGTTGGCTCGGTCAGAGAAGTCAAATATCCAGAATGGCTAGCCAACGTCGTCGTCGTCAGGAAGAAGAATGGAAAATGGAGAGTGTATAGACTTCATAGACCTAAACAAGGCATGCCCGAAAGATTCATTCCCCCTTCCGCACATTGACATGATGGTCGATGCTACTGCTGGGCATGAACTGCTCAGTTTCATGGACGCGTATTCTGGCTATAACCAGATCCTTATGCATTCAGACGACCAGGAAAAAACTGTGTTTGTAACCGAAAAAGGGACTTTTTGTTTCAAAGTTATGCCGTTGGATTGAAGAATGTGGGAGCAACCTACCAAAGACTAGTCAACAGAATGTTCTCCAGTATGTTAGGAACGACAATGGAGGTCTACATCGATGACATGCTCGTCAAATCGATCATGGCAGACCAACACCTTGACCACCTACACCAAGCTTTCGAGGTACTTAGAAAATACAATATGAAACTTAACCCTTCTAAATGCTCTTTTGGTATTTCTTCAGGGAAATTCCTTGGATATATGGTTACGCAAAGAGGAATCGAAGCCCATCCTGAGCAGATCCGGTCCATCAGAGGTATTCAGTCACTTAGGAACGTCAAGAAAGTCCAGAAGCTGACCGGAAGAATAGCTGCCCTCAGTAGGTTCATTTCGAAGGTTTCAGAGAATGCCAACCGTTCTTCTCCACTCTACGCAAGTCGAAGAATTTCGAATGGACTCAGCAATGCGAGGAAGCACTGCAGCAGTTGAAGCAGTACCTAACTTCACCTCCACTCCTCTCAAAACCAAAGGAGGGAGAAACACTTTATTTATATTTGGCCGTATCGGATACAGCGGTCAGCACAGTACTAGTAAGGGAAGAAGAAAATAAACAGCTCTCAGTCTACTACGTCAGCAAAAGTTTACTCGACGCAGAGACACGGTACAGTCAGCTTGAGAAGTTAGCACTAGCACTGGTAACAGCAGCAAGAAAGCTACGACCTTACTTTCAAAGTCATAGCATCACAGTCCTCACAACTTACCCCTTGCGGGGCATACTCCATAAGCCGGAGTTATCGGGTCGACTAACAAAGTGGGCAGTCGAACTGAGCGAACACGACATCAGTTACCAGCCTCGCAATGCGATCAAGTCGCAGGCCTTGGCCGATTTCATTGTAGATTTCACGCCTAACATTCTAGAGCAAGCAGAGAAAGAACTGTTATGCCTACAGCCATATGGCACAGGAGAGTGGAAACTTTCGGTCGACGGGTCGAGCAACGCAAAAGGTTGTGGACTAGGAATAGTGCTTATTTCACCAGAGGGTAACGTCATTCAACGGACTATCCGGTGTGGATTCAAAGCAACAAACAACGAAGCGGAATACGAGGCACTCATTGCCGGTTTAGGTCTCGCAAAGGATATAGGAGTTCGGCAGATAACAGTCCACTCAGACTCTCAACTAGTAGTCAATCAGCTGCAAGGAACCTATCAAGCTAAGGATACTAAGATGGCGGCCTACCTTACCCAGGTAAAAGAGTTGCTTTCGGCATTTAATTAATTTACAGTCGTGCAGGTGCCGCGATTGGAGAACAGCCATGCTGATGCTTTAGCAAATTTGGGATCGGCGATCCCATCGGCAGAACCCGTCAACATTCTAGCCACTTACCTGCGGTGGCCCTCTGTGTGGAAGTCTAAAACGAAGAGGTCAAAGCCGTAACTCTTGACCCCAGCTGGATGACACCTATTATAGCCTACATCTTAAAAGGGGAGCTGCCCGTCGACCGAAATGAAACACGTCGACCGAGAGCCAGAGCAACAAGTTTATCATTTATGAGAACAGACTCTATAGGCGGTCATTCTCTGGACCTCTTTTGAGATGTGTCACGCCCGAAGAGGCACAATACGTGCTTGCCGAGCTTCACGAAGGAGAGTGCGGAAATCACTCGGGAGCTAGAAGCCTGACCAGCAGGGCGCTCACTTCAGATACTACTGGCCGACCATGAGGCTAGACTATGTCGAGTACGTTAAGAAATGTGATAAGTGTCAGAGGTATGCCCAAGTGTCACATCAGCCACCAAAAACGTTGAATCCGATCCTCTCACCATGGCCTTTTATGAAGTGGGGAATGGATATCGTTGGAACTCTACCTAAGGCGTCAGGGTCCAGGGTATATATATTGGCAGTTACAGACTACTTCACGAAGTGGGTTGAAGTCGAAGCCTACGCACAAGTCAAAGACAGAGAAGTGAAGAACTTTATCTGGAGAAATGTCATATGTCGATTCGGAGTCCGAAGAGAGATCGTTACCGATAACGGGTCCCAGTTTATCAGCAATGACTTCAAAAACTTCTGTAACACTTGGAGGATCAAGCTAAACTTCTCGACCCCGAGGTATCCATAGTCGAACGGACAGGCCGAATCGACCAACAAGACTGTAATCAACACCTTGAAGAAAAAGCTCGAACAAGCTAAGGGAAGCTGGGCAGACGAGCTGCTAGGAGTACTATAGTCATACCGAACAACTGCAAGGACCTCAACAGGCGAAACTCCGTTTGCACTCACTTATGGGACAGAAGCACTAATTCCTGTGGAAGTAGGACTCCCTTCTGCGAGATATCAGTACACCAATGATATGGAAAACCAGGTAGCACTTAATAACAACCTCGAAATAGTCGACGAATTAAGGGAGCGGGCGCTCGACAGAATGACAGCCTACCAGGGAAGGATTTCCCAGTATTTCAACAAAAACGTCCGTACAAGAGCATTCAGCGAATGAGATTGGGTCCTACGCAGAGTGTTCCAAAATACCAAGGAGAAAGGAGCAGGAAAGTTAGCCCCAGCGTGGGAGGGGCCATACCAAGTAACAAGAGTGATATGAAATGGAGCCTACAAGCTGTGTAGGGCGAATGGCGAACCATTGAAGAACAGCTGGAACGCCACCAACTTGAAGTCATACCACTTCTGAAACTCTTATTTCGTTCTTACCTAGTAGAATCTGTCGGCCACCCTGACCTGTCTCAATGCAGATTTTTGAAATATACGTAAGGTGACAGCGTCAGCAGGCAACAGAGGGCATAACGTTGAAAATACAGTATCACTTTCGAACTCCAACTTTTTACTTTCTTTTTGCTAAGTACCTTACTAATTTAAGCATCGGAGGGCCGATGGCATTGCCATCGG
This sequence comes from Macleaya cordata, assembly GCA_002174775.1. NCBI lineage: Eukaryota > Viridiplantae > Streptophyta > Magnoliopsida > Ranunculales > Papaveraceae > Macleaya > Macleaya cordata. The sequence continues at coordinate 251,527 of MVGT01001370.1, forward strand.
CCACCCTAACCTTGCAATTGTAGACCCATGATTGATTGATTGCGTTCAACAAGAAGAAGCCTTTTGCCAGACTTCCAGCTGAAGATCAGTAAGGATGCTCTAAGGTTTAAGCAAGATCAAGCTCGATGCAACGATCGAAAACAAAAGAACAAAGAAGACACCACATTCTGCACGGAGAATATTAAAGGATTTCCAGCTTTGTAAAACATGCGATCGACAAAATGCTCAGTCGATAAAATGTACCATGTGCAATTACATTATTAATCGACAAAATGTACCATGTGCAATCACATTGCTAAGTTAAGTTGTAGGATTCAGTTATCTTAACTATGTAGAGGCAAAACATTTAACAGGAGTGGGCACAGTCGATAAAAAAAAAAGTGCATAAGTAAATGAATTTACTCACACTCGTTTGCCCGACGTAACCGACAAGATGAAGAAATGAAAGCGAAATATAAAACCAAGTTTTCTATTAATATTCAAATGCCATCAAGTGGCTAACAAAAGTACAACAGTTGTAAAAGGAAAAGAGCAAGGAGGAGGCACCAAAATAAAAAAAGGGGGGGTGAAGAGTCTATGCGTCTGGAGCTTCAGGGTCCTCAGCCGAGGGGTCGACGTGTTCAGTAATTGGCTCAGGGTCCTGAGTGGAAGGTTCAATGTCAGAATCTCGGCCACCCTCTCCACCAGAGCACATTTCCTCATAAAGGGCGATGTCCTCGTCAGGGTTCCAGTCGCTACTCTTCCCAGATTTGAACTCCTTCATGAGTTCAGCCCTGGTCTTCAGGATGGAATCCAAAGCCACAGTCTCAAGCTGCTCGAGGAGGCCTGAGCACCTTGCACGCTCGGCTTCCAGATTTGCTTGTAGTTGCTTCTTCTCGGCCGCAAGCGACGCACAACTCCTTTCTGACTCAGCCAGAGCAGAGGATCTCTCAGACTCGGCGTTCTTCAAACGTTCGCACTCGAGTCGAAGTGAGTGATTGGTCGACTGCAAAGTCCTGACCTTTCGGTCGAGAGCAATGTTGTCAGACCGAAGGAAGAGTACACTTTGAAGAGACTGCAAGAAGGAATGCAGAAGTTAGATTTCATTAATTATAGAGGCCGACATGAAAAAATATACAAAGGTAATACAGTCTACCTTAAAGGCTTCGGCCACAACATAGTCCGAAGCTGCGACCGGGCCAAGTTCCTTGAGTCGAGCCTCGTCTGTCGGAAAAAAGAAGCTTCTCGACCGACCCCTTGATGGAAGCGGGGTCAGAATAGACGGAGATATCGTTAGGGAACAACAATTTTATAGCTTCGTCATCGAGGTCGACGGAATCGACCCTTCTCCTCTTCCCCGGCATGGGACTCGACCCCGTCCCTACTTGGACAGGCGGGGTAGAGAAGCTTCCTTCACCAATGAATTCGGTAGAAGGCAAAGTCGACTGCTTCGTAGCAGACTTCTTCTTCTGCAGCCTTGAGCGCACTCGAGCTGCAGCTTCTTCGGCTGACGGAATCTGGAAAGACTTCGTCATCTGATAGTCTGCAAAGACCCGCTCCCGAGGAGTTAGATGCTTGAAAAATGAGAACTCGTACCCCAGTAGCTCAAGCGCTCTAATGGTAAGGATGATAAACAATAAACTTATGGCTCTAGGTATAGGGGTACCTTCGAGATCCTTTGTTGATTCTAACCACAGTCGACTGGAAGCGAGTCTCTCTTCAGACAATAAAGTCCTCCAGTCTCGGTCGGCTTCAGGGATGGAATCTGATTAAATCTCCGTCCTACATAGAAAAACAACAAATAAGATTTCAGTCGACAATGAATAAATACTTTACTACAGAGTTTCTTACCTATCACCTGCCATGAGTTGGGGATGTCGGACTCGGAGTGCAACCCAAGAACCAATTCACCTTTCGCCAGAAAGTAGTTCTCTTTCCAATAGCGATCGTTTGTGGTCAAGCGGCTTATCAGATGCTCTCGACCAACTCGGAGAATAAACTGATAACGACCCTTCTCTTTGTCATGCTCCTTCAAGTAGTAGGAGTACAACACTTCCTGTAGGTCGACCGCAATTCTTTGTTGTTCGCTCAGTGCCTCGAGCCCGAGCAACAACCTCCAGCCATTTGGCATCAGTTGGCTCGGAGCAATCTCGAAGTAGCTTAATACATCTCGTACCAGTTTTGGGATCGGCAGCCGAAGTCCTTGGAGGAAGGATACTTCATAGAGGAAGGTCCACCCAGGGACGTCCCAATCGACTCGCTCGTGTCCTGAGGGAGTCCTCAGTTGCACGGACTCTGGGATTCGATAGGTGATGTGCAGTCTAGTCATGTCCGACGAATCAAGTTTTGATCTAGGGTTGATAGGCAGTATGTCCTGTGGTCGACTGCGTCCCACGGAGTCGACATCCTCGTCACCATCCATTACATCACCTCTGCAGTCGGCTGTGGCTTCTAATAAGCCAAAGTCTGGAAGATCGGCTCTCGGAGCAGCAACCGACTCGACCAAATCGACCACTCTGGTCGACTGCATCAAAGTTTCAGAATGGAATTCTGGGATTGACTCGGCTATAGTAACTTCGTCTGCCCCTGCTTCGTGCTGCACGGAACTTGCAGTCGGCGTATCCAGCCGACTGTCATTTGTCGAACTCGACTCGGAGACGGAACGCATGGTAACAGAAAATTTTTATAAATATATATAAATATGTATGAAAAATTAGGGGGAGGGAACCGGCAGTTCCAGATTTTACTCCCGCCGGAAAAAAATTTTCCCGGCCAAAACTACTACTAGGAAAAATTTGGAATGCAGCCAGTCAGAAAGGGAACCAGGAAAGAAAACGCAACCCCAAAATCCCCAGGAAAGAAGAACGTTTGAAGAAAAGATCCAACTAAGGAAAGAATACAGGTTTTTGAGACAAAAGCCCCAAATTTTACGAAAGAAAAGAGAAAAAAAAAAAAGAAAACAATTTTCAAGAAGGAAGCAGAAGAAATTTCAAAAGAAAGTAAAAGGATTTCAAGGGGAATGAAGAAGGAAGAGAAGGGAACTCACCAAATAACAGAAAAAGCTCGCTGGAACGAAAGAAAATCTGGAAAGTTGAAAGAAAGGACGCCGCTGAAGCTTCTCACACTTTTTCTTCTCTGTGAAAACGCCAAGTGAGGAAGGAAAGGGCACTTTCTTATTTTAAAAACATGACTTTAAAAGTGGGGGACACGTGTCAAGATTTCACTGGGCGAGTCTTACGAGAAGCCGCCCTCACAACCTGGCAATGAACCGTTTCGCATGCCGCGTCCATAAAGCGAATTAGAGGGTGCCACGTAATGAAATACCAAACGGTCATCACCCTTCTAGACCTTTCATCTTTAGACTGAGTCGAACCCAAAGCTGAGGCCGAATGGGAATGCGACAGGGCAATAATTACGTAGATCCCAGCAAAGTCTCACACTATCTCAAAGGTCGATTGCTTTTAGGTACCATGTGCCCATGCAGTCGATATCAATGGTCGACCAAGTTCGGGTATCATGCGCCCAAGCTTACAGTCGACGTCAATGGTCGACTGCATCTATTCACCGTGCGCCTAGGGTCACAGTCGATGATCTATGTCAACTGGTGTCAGGTCCCGAGTAACAAGCAATTCTATGAACCCCCTAGTCGACATGTAAAATGCGTCGAGACTGACTCTCACGTTCGGTTATTTCGGTCGACCCCATAGTTGATTACTTCAACCCTTATGCCAACGTCATGGGTCGACTCTCAGTCGACATCATGGGTCGACTGCTCCGAACTTCGGAACGAAGGGGCATTCACTCAACCACGATGGTCGACTACCTCTGAACAAAGGGCCAACATAAATCTCATTGGTCGATCATTACTATCTAACTCAAGAATTCTTGACTAAGAGAGTGGGGGACAAACTGTAGTGGCTAAAATTCGCTATTTGGCCCAATGGTCCATTGACCGAAAGGATTGTACAGTTTATCAGGCCCAGAAGCCCGTTAGCCCAAGGTCAATTTCTAGGGTCCACACTCCAAAAGGAGCCTAAGATTTCGTCTTCTACCATATTCGGCTACGATCTACCAAAATAGATGATACAGATCCATTCTTCTCCTTTAATTTTCTGTTTGATTTATTTCTCCAAACAAATCTGACTTGACCGTCGGAGACTCTTAGGCCGGCACCACCCCGGCGCCTAGGAATCTTCACGTGCGATTTGCATTTCCTCCTGTGCAGGTTGTCGGTGCCCTGATCTAAAATCAACTGTGGAATTTGCGGTCTACAGTATATATCTTTCTTACTTTAATTTTTTTTTATTACTTGTAGTTGAATCAATTGTTCATTTTTTGTTCCCTCAATGTTTTTAAAAAGGAAAATTTTTGATTTTTGATACTCTGTTGTGCAAAGATGAAACAAAAAAAAATGGAAGTTTTTGCTTGGTAATTAAGTGGACATTTTCTTTTTATTATTTTCTGTAATCAGTATACTTAATGAAGTTGAGATTAATGGTATATTTTGTTGGTTTAGAAAATTATTTGTGAATACTTATTAATATAAATCAGATCAATGAAGGTTTAATTAAGAAAACATTTAAGCAAAAATTAATTCTAGATGTATAGTTTGATGATCTCTCCCCAATACCTTTGAATGTGTGTGATACATATTAATTCTTTACATTAGGTTTGTTCCTGGGGTTTTTTTTATTTTTATCAGAAAAAATGAAAAATTGTATTAAGAAAAAAAAAGAAAGTTACAGAATCTATAAAAACAGTAGCATTTGGATTTATCCTCTTCCAAACTTTAGCTATGGATGCTGATGATCATAAGTTCCAAACTACTAATTCCCTACTCTTTCCTTACTTTCTTATTCTTTTTAGATCCCTTTTTCATTCTCTACACAATGCCTTGGATTGTGTGAGAATAAAGCCACAATCCCAACAGACAATTTCTATAAAAAATTACCATCAGTATTTTAATAGATATTTTAGCTACTTTATCAATTTGATTTTGTTTACCTTATAAATAATTACTATTTTTTTTTTTTGAAGGTTAAAGGACAAAATCTTATTGAATGAAGACAATTTACAGATGAGAAAATATGAGTACCCGTAACTTACTTATTAATTAGAGTTTCCCACCTAAAATAAACATCATTAAAAGATAAGCCCTCGAAAATGTTCTCCCGCAAGCCCCAAAGATAAATTAACGTTTTTATCTTGTCAATTGTTTCCCGAATTGTTGTCTCCTTTGATTCAAACACTCGCCCATTCCGTTCAACCCACAAAGACCAGCAAATAGCGAAAGGTAGCAAGTTCCATACCTTAATTACCATGCATCTCTTGGTATTGATTTTCCAGCTTGCAAGTTGATTTAAAATATTATCATTTCTTACCCAGCACATGTTGAAACTATTAATGAAATAATCCCAAACAACATTAGCATATCTGCAATGAAGAAATAGATGGCTTGAAGTTTCAGCTGTTGACTTGCAAAAGTGAGCATCTGTTAACAATGTAAAAACCCCTCTTGATTAGATTATCATTTATTGGTAGCCCATATGATATTCCATCCAAAGCAAGAATGAAACTTTTGATGGAATCTGCCTATTCCAGATGCATTTCTCATCCATTCTGAGATTTCCATCAGAGATCAGAGTGACATAACAATCCTTCGGGTTGAATAAACCTCCCTTAGCCAAGCTACAACATCGATTATCATCTCTATTATCCAATGTTGGTGGTTCTCCAACCTCATCAAGAAGGTGGTATAAATAATTACTAATTAATTAGTTCTAATATGTAATGAAAAATTTGACTACTACTAATGCCTAAGTTAAAGTAAGGTTGAGATACACCGTAAAAAATAGGTGAAAAGTACAAACAAATACCCATGAACAGATAGTTCGCCACCAACGAACACAAAAAAGGATACCACTATTGAATGCAAAGAAGCCATCGACATATCTAATTACATTAGCCAAGATTTGAACTTACAATTTTCTGTATCATAGAGAGGAACACAAACTAACAGAGCAAGTGGTTGTTTGCGTCTAATTTGACTACTTAATTATGCATCTCCTTGGGTTAGGGTCTAATTAAACATAGGTCCCCAAGTTTTCAAAACGGCTGAATTACATCTCTGGACGAAATTTGACTGTCACTGACCCCACTAAGACCTCATTAATTGATTGTTTGTTGAATGTCCAAAATACCCTGTCTTACCAAAAAAATAATGAAGTGAGATTTTTTTATGTGTTAAAGAAAGACTCTATTTTGACTGTGGAAGAGAGTCAACCGATGTAGTGGGAACAACATACTGGTTCTGGTGACGGCGAAGTCCAAGGGATAGTAATGGTGGACAACGCACGTCCTGATGGTAATCCTGTAACCCTACCACCACCACCACCTGCTACCCTCACCCCTGTTTTCTCCACACCCCAACAACTCCATCTGCATCTTCACCTTGTCGTCACCGCTCATAATCGTCACCACCTCCGCCACCACAATCCCCACTACAGGCCGTCATCTTCACCACCACAGTTACTTTCATTATTACCAATTTTTCTCCCCACATATAAAGCCCTTCTTTTTTTACTAATAAATAATCATCTCTTTATAATGAGGGTGATTATTGAGGCCAACTTAGGGAACCCAATAAAAACCTCTCCATCTGATCCGTTTATTTCCTTTTAATCTACGTTTATATTCTTTCGCTCATGATGTGGCGCAAATGAGAAATTCAATGGGGCTCAGTTTCAATTTCTCACCTTGAAAAAGCAAAAAAAAGTCTACAGCTCTACCGTACAATAAAATGCTAACTTCATACAAATACGAAAATTCTCAATCCAAACAAATCATAAAGAAGATGTGTCTCATTTTGACGGAGATAGCATTTGTTGCACAGTACAGCTGTAGTTTCATTTTTGTTTTTAAAGGTGAGAAATTGAGTCTGAGCCAAACTCGATTTCTCATTTGTGAGATGTCAGCGAGGATTCTAACCGTGGATTAAAATTGAAATATACGGACCAGATGGAGGGGATTTTATTGGGCTCCCTAAGACGGGGCTCAATAACCACCCCATCTCTTTTAGTTGTTCCAAGTAAACCAGGGTATTATACACATTTTGTCTATAAAGAAGCTATTATTTTAGGAAATTTTAATAGGCAACTTTTTATACAGGATGTCAAACCACATTTGACCACATTTAGATAATCTAAAAGCTGAAATTTGGATGAAGGTGATTTTACTCACTATGTAGATTTTCGCATGCAAGATATCATATTATTCTAAAACATTTTAGGGTTAGGTTTTTGGGACATCAGTTTTGACAAAATCTTTTCACCTTTCGACATAAGCATACAATTTTTAGTGTACCTACATATTATGATGGCATGGAGAGAGGGTCTAACCAGCTTCTTGATCCAGAAGACTTGTCCATGATCCCCTTCTTCTTCGCCACCATGACTGTTCATCCTCTCTCTCTCTATCATACACACAAAAAAAACCTGAGAAAAATATTGAAAGATAAGAAAATTTGACTTTCACTAATAAGCTCTCAACACATTAATGGATACGAGAGAGATCTATTATTTATATAGGTGTAATTAAAATACAAGTTTAGATCTTACCAGAAAATAAAAAATACAACCTTCAAAAGTACTAGTCTTGAGATAAAAGAATGATGAGGATTATCTGATTTGCACGTTTACTGTACTTGTTTCCAAAAAATGCAAACACTAATGCAGGTTGGTATTATTTCCAAAAATTGAAAGATTCTGTTGAAGACAAGTAAATTAATGAGACCAAGTCTGTGGGGCCACTTGTATCATCTCTATATGTAAGCCCCACAAAAATTTGCCCATAAGAAATTGTACGAATAAATAAGCTTCCTCATACTTATACTATCCCCTTGCAGTTGAGTTGCATGTGTTGTATACATTATACTTGTTTCTTACACCCGTTTTTGGGGCGCATGCATATGGGCCGGGATCAACAAGTTTGTGGGGGTTAACTTGGATACGATTAAAAGGCTGATTTTTAGTAAAATGGTGTCCTCACAAAATATCAATCCATACTAACTTTTAACTCTATCAAAAATTGACTCTTTCCTTTTTTTTTTAACCCACTATCTCTTATGTCATAAGAAGAGACACAAATCAACTGAACAAGTGGTTGTCTGTGTTCAATTTGACTACTTAATTATACATCTCCTTTGGTTAGGGTCTAATTAAACTCAGGTCCCCAAGTTTTCAAAACTACAGAATTACATCTATGGACTAAATTTGACTGTCACTGACCCCACTAAGACCTCATTAATTGATTGTTTGTTGAATGTCCAAAATACCCTGTCTTATTAAAAAAATAATTTAAGTGAGATTTTTTTATCAGTGATTAAGAAGACTCTTGATGTGGAAGAGACTTAACTAATGTAGTACAACATACTGGTGCTGGTGATGGCGCGGTCCTAGGGATAGTAATGGTGGACATGGGGATGGTGCGAGTGGTCATGATAGAAGGGGAAGGTGTAGATGGAGATGTCAGTGGTGGAGAAAATTAGTGAATGGACAACGCACGTGATGGTAATAATCCTGTAACCCTACCATCACCGCTGCGACCGCGGTCACGGCCACCCCGGCCCACCCCCCGTTGTTTTCCTCCACATCCCCAACAACACCATCTACATCTTCACCCTGTCCTCACCACTCATCATCATCACCACCTCCGCCACCACGATCCCACTACCGGCCGCCATCTTCACCACCGCAGTTACTTTCATTATTACCCATTTTTCTCCCCCACATAAAGTCCTTTTTTTTTTACTAATAAATAAGCTAATCTCTTAATTGTTCTAAGTAAACCAGGGTATTTTAGTCATTGTATAATATAAGAATAAGAAATTAAGAATAACACTCTCTTAATGAGAGTCAATATATCACAGTCAAACTTGGTCTACGGACATAAATATATAGTTTGAAAATTTAGGACATAAGTCTAATTAAACCTTAAATTTAGGGATATAAGTGGAAGATTTTGTTGTGGATCGATTATGGTCTATATAAAGATGATCAATGAATTGATTGTTTATGTGAATGGTTTTTTTAGTATGAAATCATCTTCACCAAAAATTAATCGATCCATTCTTAAACACAAAACACCCTCAAATCAATCTTTAAAATTCAGGAAATTTTTAGATATTATTTCACTGTTGATTTCTAATTAAGATTAATTTGATGGGACTAAAAATTTTAAATAACTAGCCAATTTGACAAACAAAAAAAGTAATGTTAAAATTAAGGAATGCCTGTTAGGGTTTCATCTTCCACCCAATTATATCGAGGTTTATTTCATAACAAAAATAAAAAATAAGAGAAAGATTAATCGAAAAAGAATAATTTGATGAACAAACAGGACTTACAGAAAAGTATCTCCTTCATCTTAATTAATCATCTTCTATTTCTTTTCTTCCTTACTCCCTCTCCTTAATTTCTCTCTCTTAAAACCGCCCAACTCTCTACTCCTATTTTTTTTTTTTCCCAACTCTCTACTCGATCGGCTATATTTATAGATTTGGATGTTGCCAAATTTGCATGCATGTGTCCTATTCTTCTAAAACTTGTAATTAGGGTTTACCTAATTAAGGTTGAATTTTTTTTAGTTAATTTATACTCCTCTACATGGATCCTTGAACTCCAAGTATCTAGAACTCGTGCGTGGTTATAACACTTTACCCATGCTAGCCAGTCATGGAAATTGTGCACAGAATCCGACTTATAGTCTTTGACTTGATATATACTAATGAAACTTGGCTTTCTAAAATTGCAATATATATATCCAGTTGAAGTAATGATCATGGCTTTCTAAAATTGCAATACATCCAGGCTTTCTAAAATTGCAATACATCCAGGCTTTCTAAAATTGCAATACATCCAGGCTTTCTAAAATTGCAATGTATCCAGTTGAAGTAATGATCAGGTCCAAAAAATATAGGAGAATAATTTAGAAACATGTAGGTAGACCTGGGTTAGGGTTATTAGGGTTAGGGTTGGCGGGTTTTCGAGCTAGAAAACATCAACCCTAACCCTAGCCCATTTATTAAACGGGTCAATTTTCCAACCCTAGCCCTAACCCTAGTAATCCTAACCCTAACTCTAATAACTATAGTTATATTAATCTTCTTTATTGTTTTGTATTAATTGAGTTTTAATTAAGAGGGAGAGTAATATATTTTAATTAAGAGAGAATAAATGAAATTAAAATGAAGCTTTAATGAAGATTTAAATAAGGTTTTATATATATAGAGAGAATGAGTGGAATCAAAATAATTTTATCAAAATTTTAATTAATGATTGCTTAGGCGGGTTGGCGGGTTGGCTCGCGGATTACACAAACTAACCCTATTTTTTGGCGGGTTGAAAACTCCAACCCTAGCTCAGCCCGTTTAATTGGCGGGTCGAATAAGGGTCGAGTTATTAGTGTCGGGTTAGGGCCGAGTTGACGGGTTAGGGTTGATTTTGCCAGGTCTACATGTACGTATAATTGACTGCTATAGTTAATTGTTATCATTTTTATTGAATGACCAAAATACCTTGTTTTACTAAAGCAAACTTAGAGGGCATTTGGCAACTAGACGATGAGTTAGACGAGAGCAGATCGTTTGTCCTTAAATGGGTCAAATCCTCTGTCCCTCTCGTCTTCATGCTGAGCCTACATGGAGATGATCTAATGACTGATGTTTAGGCCTTGCTCGGTATGCAGAAAAAATTTGCAGAATGTAAATAACTACAACTGTGGTAGTAGTAGTTTGCATGGACAAACCGGGTCATAGGTATCCTAACTAGCAGAGGAATACCATACCAAGCAGCTGATTTATCAATTTGACCGAGAATAACTGCAGATGAAAATTTTTCCTGCATACCAAGCAGGGCCTTCGTGAAAATTCTCCCATCACCCTACAAATCATTCTCCCAAAAAATCAACTCATTCTCAAACTTCTAATCCCATCAAAAGTTGAATAAAAAATTAACCTTCTATAATTTGATATAAAAATAATTTTTTAACGGCTGATTTCCAATCGATTGTTTTAGACTATATTTTTAGAATTGACTGATTTTTTGTGAGAATTATATATAGGGTGAGGAGAATACTATCACAAAATATCAGTCATTACATCTGTAACACCCCAGAAATTAATTTTTCTTGTTGGACCTAGATTATGGGCTCAAAGTCCATGAGTCCAACCCGGCCCATTAATAGAGCCTTGTATTGTGGGGTGAAAGCCCAATTTTTGTTTAATTGTTGGGGTGAAATAACAGCTCATATAAATCATAAATGCATGCATGATTAAAGAAATAAGAGAGTTTTATTTCAAATAAAATAAAACAATAAGTGGACCCCATAAAGTGGTATAATCTCACTTCCTTTCGTTTTTAAGTATCTCAATATTTTATATTATATATTTTTTCAAAAAAAGAAGAAGAAATATACGCCATCTCAACATTTTGCATTCGGTGTAATCTTCCGGACGTCCTGAAGACCCCATCTTCAAATTCATTATTAAGGCAATAAAGTTTTTTGACCTAACCATTTTATAAAACATGAAATCAGGCTAGAACCCCAATTCTAGCTATGTTTTAACTTCCCACCCAGCTAACTTTAGCTTTTTAAATACAACCCAAAATTTTTTTGTCTTTTGTACACATGGTATTTTAAGTTCTTTTTTCTGTTTTATAGTTTTTATTATTGACAAAATTACCCTTCGTTTTTTTAAAGCACGTGAGAGAGAATTTTAGAGAGAGAAACTTAAAGTCGATCTCTCTGAGGTAGAGTTTGATCTTCTTCTTCAGCAACCTGCATTTCTGATCTGATAAGAGAGAGTGTGAAGTCTTCTTCTTCTCCAGATTCAGATTTGTCGAGTTTCCTAGGTTGGATAGACCTTTTCTAGGCTTTAATGGTGTCTTTTAACGTAAGTTGCCAACATCCTATCTTAACGATCTTCTCCGATTTGTTTTGGTTGGATTCCTGGCTAGTTTATGGAATTGAATTTTTGGTGGCGGTGGGTTAAGGTTGCAATTTTCTCGTTTAGATTGAGAAGAAGATGACGTAGCAAATTTTAGGGTTTTGTTTAGTGAAGAAGAAAGAGATCATGAGCTTTTAGGTTTCAAATTAAGTCAGGTATAAAATCACCTGAAATGATTTGGTATGGCTTATGTAAACTGGGTATAAAATCATCTTCTTCTTTTTTTCATTTAATTTGTTATTCATTTTTGTAAAAAAAAAAATGAGATGCAACTGTTTGCAAAGGCTATGCAACTGATATGCAACTGTGAGGTGCAAGTGAGATGCAAATGAAGTGCAAGTGAGGCGCAAGTGACATGCAAGTGAGGTGCAACTGTGTGAAGTGTTATGCAACTGAGGTGCAAATGAGATGCAACTGAGGTGCAAATGACATGCAACTGAGGTGCAAATGACATGCAACTGAGGTGCAACTGACATGCAACTGTATAAAATTGTTCATTCAAATTATGTTGATGTCGTTTCATTGTGTTTGTTTGTTTTTGTATTTTTTCAGTGACATGCAAATGAGGTGCAAATGAGGTGCAAATGACATGCAAGTGAGATGCTACTGAGATGCAAGTGAGGTGCAACTGAGATACAAGTGAGATGCAAGTGAGGTGCAAGTGAGATGCAACTGAGATGCAAGTGAGGTGCAAGTGAGATGCAAGTGAGATGCAACTAACATGCAAGTGAGGTGCAAATGATATGCAAATGACATGCAAATGAGGTGCAAATGACATGCAAATGAGGTGCAAATGACATGCAAATGACATGCAAATGAGGTGCAAATGACATGCAAATGAGATGCAAATGACATGCAAGTGAAATGCAAGTGAGGTGCAAGTGAGATGCTACTGAGATGCAAGTGAGGTGCAACTGAGATGCAAGTGAGATGCAAGTGAGGTGCAAGTGAGATGCAACTGAGATGCAAGTGAGGTGCAAGTGAGATGCAAGTGAGATGCAAGTGAGGTGCAACTAACATGCAAGTGAGGTGCAAATGATATGCAAATGACATGCAAATGACATGCAAATGACATGCAAATGAGGTGCAACTGTGTTCTAGTGTTTTTAATGTTACATAGTTACAGAGTAAGAATTCAATGTTATCCCCTGCTACATTAAAACTACATTCAGACTACTGTGAGTGCTCAAGAGGATTATCCCCATCGTTTTCAACTTCAAACCATCTGTTTCAGATCTACATCGAACTTTTGTAACAGATCTACAACATATTCTTCGTCAAATCATCTCCAAAATTACAGATTAATCTGTACTAGATCTGAAAAATACGATTCAACAGCAATCTCTCTCTTTCTGATCTCAACGGCAGTTTCTTCTCGTTCTCTTCTCCGTCGAAATCGCACGCTGAAATCAACTCTTCTCGTTTCTCTCTCCTCCCTTTCTTCTCTTTTTGATTTTTATGGGAGGGTATTATTGTCTTTCAATATTTTTTGGGTTTTATTTAAAATATTAATGTTGGGTGGGGTGGAACCTAAATGTGAGGGTGATTTTGGGTTTATTTACCATTGCCTGTTTATAAAATGGGTGCCAGATACTTATGTGGCAGAGTGGGATTCACCACTTTATCCCTCCCAAAAGTGTTATGAGAGGGTTTCTAACTTGTATGGCAGTGGGACCTACCATATCACATAAGCATCTGGCATTTGTTTTGTATAAGGGTTGGGCCAAAAAGCAACACTCTTATTAAGGAGCGAACACTTGTTACGATGTTATTCTATTATATTTTTTAGTTTTGAATTGAGATTTGGATTTTAATTTTTTTTCCTGGTTTCGAACTTGACTCGATTATGAAAATTCGAGTTCATGACACAAATTCAGTCGTTGGACCCAGGTCGTTAGTACCATCCCAACAACTTTAGCACTCTAAATGAGTTTCACTTACTGAGCTTTTCACATGCCAAATGAACACCTCTAAGCTGCTCCTTTTTTTTTTTTTATCGATAACACCTCTCCTTTGTTTTTTTATCGATAACATCTCTTCTTTGTTGCCATATTAAAAATGAAAATAATTGAAAGATTTATGTAATCTAAACCTGGCATGAACAAAAAAAATAACCTGGCGGCATGAATTAACTTGGCTTTGAGAGGCCAAATGAACTAATGAAGCTCAACCTCTTATGATGAACTTGACTTTGAGTCATCCACAAGGTGCCGAGTGAGTATGAGTTCTCAACTCGGCATCTTGGTGCTGAAATTTTAAGTTGAACTCGGCTAACCATTGCCAAGTTGCATCTGCATAAGCAAGGAAATTAACATAAAAGAAACATAAATAGAGATGCCCTTTTAAGCGATTAAGGTGCCAATGAAATTGTTAATAATGAGATTGGTCTACATCAATCAATACAATCAACATTTAAGTTTTAACACAAAACCTCAAAAATAAAAATCTAAAAATATTTAGGGTTATTCTTCTTGGGGAGGATGTTCGTCACAGTGTGAGGCATCTTCTTCTTTTTCCCTCTAACTCAAACTTCCCAAGTCGATCGACCAAAATCCATTGGATGGTAATTTTGGAGGAATTTTATTATTAAGTTTGTAGGCATCCAACTCAAAACTAATTTGCAATTACTGGAGTGGCCTATGATCTTTATATATATTAGGCCTGCTAGGTTTTTATTTCACATGTGAGACTATTCTCAACACACCCATTCACGTGTGACGTTATTTTAAGCCTAACACGTGGAACTCTATTGGGTGACGTGGAGCACGTATATGTGGTTGTTGGGCGTATCATGTGTCGGTCTGCTCTGATACCATATTAAGTTTGTAGGCATCCAACTCAAAACTAATTGGTAATGAGTAGGGTAGCCCAGGACCTTTATATATTAGATTTGCAAGGCTTTCATTTCCCACGCGGGGACTATTCTCAACACGCTCCCTAACGTGTTGCGTTATTTTAAGCCTAGCATGTAAAGCTCTGGTATCATATTATATTTATGGGAATTCAACTCAAAACAAATTGGCGATGAGTTGAGTGGCCCATGACCTTTATATATTAGGTTTGTAAGGCTTTCATTTCTTACGTGGGACTATTCTCAATATTTATGATTGCCAAGTTGACTAGACCAATATATATGAGTACCAACAAGAAATGGAGTCTGCCAACAACAAAAAAACGAGTTTGAAGGGGGCGCCCTCATCCAGGACCTGCCAACAAGATTATAGTAGGCGTCATAAAATTTCTTTTTATTTTAAGGCTTGGGTCGGGCTTAGAGTTAAGCTTTAGGGTATTTCTAGTGGGAGCATGAAAACTGCTTGATCAAGCAGTTTTCATACTCTAGTGGGAACCCTTAACCCCTAAAAATGGATCCCAATCTACCATTTTAGGGATCCTTAGTGGAAGGTATCATGACATGAGCGGCACGCTCAATATTTAATTCTTAAATATTAGGAAAGCTATTTCTCTCTTCCACTTTTTCGATTTTTTCTCCTTAAACAAAGGAACACAACATATCTCAACTATTTTTTTTGTTTCTTCACCCATTTTTGGGGATTCCTCACTAGAGCAAAACACATTTTCATCATGGATTTTTCATTTTTAGGGATCTATTTTTAGATTTCCCACTAAAAATGCCCTTAGGATGGGCTTTGGGCCGGGTTCAAAATTGTAGCCTCAAATCCATCCATTCAAATTAGGGCTAACTCATTCAGTTTTGTGTTTTTTAAGAACATGCCTACAAGCTTTTAATTTTTCATGGGCAGGAGATGATTTTCATACAATCAAAATCATTAGATTTTTATTTTTTTAATTATGGAGCTGATGCCAACTTTAAGTACAAGCAAGAGTGCAAAAAAGGTGCTATTAAAGACGTGGATGATATCACTACCAATGACATAACAATAACTACAATTGCCGATACAAAAAATTCAACCGCTAAATTGTGTGTAGAAATGCTTCATGAATGATGCAAAGAAACCATACGAAGGACCTAGAGAAATGAAAAAGAGAGTAACCGTTAACTTGCAAGCTAAGTATAGCTATAGGCGTTAATGTAGTTAAAGAGTACTCAAATGCTCCTAAATTGTGCATAACCTCACCAACATTTAATATGTGAGATTTGAGTGAAAATCATCAAATTAGAATTATTATTTTTTTGTAACTGAAATATATATATATATATACGAGCCCTAAGGCACGCGCGATGCGCGTGCATAACGCGTATTAGCCGTTAATTTAGTTTTGAAATATATTATTTTGTATTTTGAATTAATAAATAAATTGCATTATCTAAACGGGTAAGATGTTTTACAGTTAATATAATAGGTAAGATTTCAATATTCAAGTTAAATACATATTTTCAAAATACAATAAAATTACACGAAATAACATAATTAGGAAATCTATTTTAAACCGAAAACTTAATAATCTTCTTCCACCAATCTGTACTTGTAGTATTTAAAATTTTAATACTATATATCTAGCCTAATCCTGCATATACAAAAAAAAATTTATAGTTAGAAACATAAAAAGCCTTTGGGTGAATGCAAATCAGGAAAAAAAAATTATTAAGTTTTCAAATATAAAAAAAAACATCTTGATTTATAAAGAACGTAAAAGATAAAAAAAATTAAAATATATAGCAATTAGATCTACTAAAACCTCTAGATTTATAAAGGAAATACCTCTTCCTAAATAAATAGAGAGTTACGTACTTGCATCGGAGTTTTTCTTTGAGAATTTGAGTAGGAATCCAAAAGAAGAGACAATTTAAGATTATTTTATGGATCCCACACTCGTATAATTCTACCACCATCTTCTACATCATTTTTTTTTGGTAAGATCTTCTACTTCATTCCTTTTTTTTAATTTTTTTATGTGATTCTGTAATCAAGAATCCCTTTTTATTAAGATTCTCTATAGTTACACGGCTATGAACATGGGAGATTTATTAGGAAACAAAATTTGTTGTAACTACCTCATTAAGACAAATATACAAAAATACCCATATTCAAATTTATTTTTACACTTGAACACAATCAGTTTTCTAAAACTAAAGGGGTATAAACGTAAAACTTAATTTACAATAGAGTAGTTTAAAAAACTGAAACAACTGAATTCGTGGGTGAGTGAAGATCTCAACGTATTGACAATAATACCCTCTTTGGATAAATTGAATAAAATTATTTTTCATTCAATGCAAGGATAATTTTTGGCATTTGATAAAAAATCAGGCCATCCAACAAAATAACTACTTGGAAGGGGCATTCCATTTATATAATAGTATAGATATATACCTGATCAACCCAAGTATCATCCGCTTGCCTTACTCTAACCTTTTTAGTCAGAGTATCAGCAGCCTTATTAGCACATCTATAAACAAAAACATACAGAAAGCAGTTGAACCGGGAGGCCAAAATCTTGGCTTCATCGAGCAAGTTCTTGGTTCTCCATTCAATAGTCTCGTGATTGCTGGTGAGATATTTATTGATCACCTGAGCGTCACATTCAAATTGAACCTTCTCGTAGTTTTGCAATACAACCCATTACATAGCCTTCAGCAAAGCTAAACCTTCAGACTCTTCTGTTGAGTTTGCTCGATTTGAGATGGAATGCGCTTCTAAACATTTTTCTGTATGGGCACGTAAAACAAACCCATGCCCACTTTCTTGTCGCATTTAAAATATGCAGCATCATCGTTCATTTTAACATAGTTTATTTGGATTAGCAATTTTAAGGAGAAATTTTGTAAGACAAGACATTTGTTGAAAATTAGTTAAAAATTATGTAATAAATTTAACTAAATTTTCAACAAATCATTGATCTCACTAAAATCCCTCACCAAAATCCCCATCTATAAGGACGAATAGTGAATAAAGGAACAGTCCTTTACCAAAAAAAATAGAGGAACAGTCCAAATTGAAATTAAAGAGAGGCAAAGTTGTTATTAAAAAACTTAATAAAAAGAAAAAGTTATCTGTAAAAAAATGGAAAACGATTTGAAGGACCCTCTGAAATTGATTTCGTAGAGGAAAAGCAAGAACGGAACCAGTCATATAAGACAAAAAACGATGGCAGTTTAGTAAATTATGTCAAATGAGGCGGTGTTTTAGTAAATCAAACATTACAACGTCGGCTTAGGCGCCTAGCGTGTTCTCGGACTGAAGACGTGGCATCTAACTGCAAAATTCTCTCTCTTTCCTCATTGAAACGAACAGCGAACTCCAGAATTCGGAAAAAAATTCACAACCCGGAGACCTCTCTCTTCTTTCTCTCTCTAAAACGCACACATACTTTCTCTCTCTATCTTTGTTTCTTCTTGATGGATTGATTACTCTCACTATCTCTGTTTGTTCTTATTTTTGAATCAGACGAAGAAGAAGGAGGAGGTCTGATTCGAGCTGTAAACGATGTTGGAGGATCAGGTGGCGTTCTTGTTACAGAAATATCTTGGAAACTATGTTTTAGGTCTTAATAAAGAAGCTCTTAAGATCAGTGTTTGGCAAGGTTCGATCATCTCCTTTTCATGTTCTAATTTTCTTCACTTTGTTCATATTCGTTGATCTTCAAGTTCAGAACCAAATCGTGAAAATTTGATTTGATCAGTTCTCGTAGATTACAGTAACTTTGAAGCATATAAATGTGTTGAAATTTTTAGGTTTTTGAGACTATTAAAGATCTTGTTGACTGGTAGTTGTGTATTTACAATGTGGAGTTAGGTACACTGGAGAGAATCCAAAAAAGAAATTGAATCGATTTGAATTGGTTATGCGAGTTCTTGATTAGATTAAGTTATAGAAGGATTCTAATCTTTTTACGAATTTGCAAATTGTTGTTGGTTCAAAAGTTGAGAGAGGCCAACTTTTTTTATTGACCGTCTACTAAACTGATTACTATCAACTGGATGATACACAGTAAAACTTCTCTTCAACTTTGTTTGCCGTTGTTAAATTATCAAAGAACCTGTTAGTTGTGATTGGATGAAGAAACCGAGGACTACAGAGAGTCGAAGTGGTTGGAAATCTTAATCAGTATCATCAGCCCTCCATTTTATTCACCAATCAAAAAAGAAAGAATATCGCGTTTTTACTTTTAACCATTATCCAATCTTGTGGTTCTTAGAAATCTCTCTTTGGCATTTTTCTTTAGCCCTGTCATCAGCGAAGCATTAGCGTTTGATCCTTACAGAAGTTCACCTTTGAAAGAATGTCCTTTACCGTAATCTGTAAAGTTTTTTTCAGCCATCTAAAACCATCCCAGGGAAGTTTCATCTCATTCCCAACCTTTAAAGAAATGCTCTCTGATCTTCTGAAGTCTTCGTCGTCAATCAAGAAACATAAATTTTTTTCATTTTGATACGTGATTAAAAAACTTCCAACTTCCCTTCTTTCCAAAGAAAATTTCATCTCTTTCACCATCTCTCCTTAAGCTTCCTTTAGGCTACTGTTTAACGGAAAACTCACCGTGATTACTGGCATTGGAAACTGGCTTTGGTTACAGATGTGGTTGGTTAAACTTATATTCCAAGTTTGAATCATTTGGGTATTGAGACTGAGGCAAATGTCGTGTTCTAGGTCAATGGGAGTCTAAAACTGACGAAGGTTAAGCTTGAGACAAAGACCTTGTCAGATTAAAACAAGGCCAAGTCAAATCCATGTAAAGCATATTCTATGTGAATCGATCCAAGTTGCAAGTCTCTAAGGTGTTTTGAACCGTATAACGTTGATTTTGGTGGGACAGGCTTGAGTGTAATGACCAACCAAAAAATGAAACTTGAGTGTATTAAGATTTTAAATTATGGTAACGGTATCAGTGGTGAATAAGTAGAACTTGCAATAAAAAGGTAGCCATGGCGGGATGAATTGTACCTGTAGGTAAAGGTAACTAAGATGAAAGTCTTTCATAAAGAAATGGTGGTGGTGAAATTTTCCCTTTGTGACGATAGACAAAACCAGTATGGTGCAGCTTAGCTAGAATTTTCATTTCCCTTTTATCTTGGTTTCAATATAAAGCTTTCTAGACTAACATTCTGAACCTCTTGGAAATACAGTTGTGTTGTAAGTCTGTAACTTAACGAATTGATCCATTAGGATAGGATCTTTAAACTCGATAATCCTTTATCTGTTACTGTTGGAAGCTTTTATCTTATTTGTCAATGCGTTTGTATCGCTCTACTTATGATAAATGGACTGCAGGTGATGTAGAGCTGACAAATATGCAATTGAAGCCAGAGGCTCTGAATGCATTGAAGCTGCCTGTTAAAGTTAAGGCAGGATTTCTAGGATCAGTGAAGATTAAGGTCCGTAATTCTAACTTAAGATTGTCACGATCTTAACTTTGGAACTCTTTAATCTGAGGCCTTGATGCCTTATGGAACTCTAAATTTATTTTGACTATTCTTGAATTCAGGTTCCATGGAGTAGGCTGGGCCAAGAGCCAGTTTTAGTTTACCTGGATCGTATTTTTTTATTAGTTGAACCTGCAACTAATGTCGAAGGATGCACTGAGGATGCTGTCCAAGAAGCTAAGAAGAGCAGAGTACGGGTAAGATAAGTCTGCGTTAGTAGGCTTTATATAGGTTAATAGCTATTGATAAAGAAAGAAGAAAAAAAGAGAGAAAAAAAGAAGAAAAGGTCGACCAGATATATTTATTATTTAATATTAGATACTTAAAGGAGTCATTGTTATATACTTATTCTTTATTATCACTATAGGATATGGAAATTAAGCTCTTGGAGGCTCATCAACAATTGAAATCCGAGATGGTATGCTTTTACTTGATCCCTTGGCTTCTTCACTTGTTTGATTTACAAGATCAATTTATGCATGCCAAGCCTTGTTAAATAGATAATTGGTGGATATCAGATAACTTTTTGACTTCTAAACTTATAGTTGCATAGGTTACTTAAATTGGTATTAACAAACTTCCCATGTTGTAGTTTCATTGAGTTGAGGCTTCATTTGATACTGTGGGTATTACTGAAACTGCCTTTCTTCCTTTTCTTTTTGCTGAAAAGTTCACTTTGTGTTTTAAAATACATAACAACTAGATGCCTTTGACATGTCTGACATGGTGACTTCAAAATACCAAAAATGCAGACATGGGAGTGATTTGTTTATAGGATTTTAGTATTGGTTTTAAAAGTTTAAATTAAAAAAAATCTAGTATGGAAGATGGTCTTGCATTTGGCTTTTGAGATTAGGCATAATAATTACTTGCAATCAATATAGTAAAGAAGATGGTTCTTTTCATTGGAGAGCTTCCTTTCCCTGAGATGTACTTCACCTGTTGGATTTAGAATGCAAGGGGAGGCTTTAAACGAGTACTAGGAGATCAGTTTAATAAGCATATGCCAATGAAAAATATGTCCCTCTAATCAAATCACAGATCAGAATGCTGACAAGAAATAGTTTGGAAAAGGTCTGATGGTGGCCTTGATGATGATGATATTGATGATTTAACTAGTCCCTTCTCTCTTATCTTTATGTTACCTTGTGGTAAAGAAATCTTACTTGGTTTTGATTTGTGGATCTAATGATCTTAACCTGTTTACATACTTGGATTTGTTTGTTTTTTAAGAATACGTCATGGCTGGGATCTTTGATCAACACGATAATTGGAAACTTAAAACTCTCCATTACCAATATTCACATTAGATATGAGGATCTCGAGAGGTAAATGTATTTTGGTTATTCATTTTATATAATTTTTCAACTATATTAGTAGCCTGATATCTGCTTTTTTGTAGCAATCCTGGACATCCATTTGCAGCTGGTGTAACACTAGCAAGACTTTCGGCTGTGACTGTTGATGATGATGGGAGGGAAACTTTTGTAACTGGAGGTGCACTACAGCGTATTCAAAAGGTACCTAATTTCTTCATCTATATTTTATGGAGTTGTGGTACAATATCCTGCGTTTCAGTACAATATGCTAGTTGAAAAGCACGCATGACTAGGATGGCAATTTTCCCCACCCTTAATGGGACGGGCATGTTTAACTACTATTAATACATTAATGTCTTTATTCAAGTGCACTATCTGAACCAAGAATCTTTCAAAGTAATGCGCACTTGCTTGTACAAAAAAAAAAGGGGTAAATCAAAAACTTCTTACCCGTAGAACACAATACAATGGTTCCTTCATGAGTGTTGAAGTAATACACAGGCACGCGTGAAAAATTTTCGTACCTTAAAAGAGAACTTTTGTCGATTCTAGTGTCAACTACACAATACTTGAATGAAGTTTGAAGAAATAGATTCTTGTGATATAAAAGCAAAGTTATCTCCTTCTCCTTCTCCTTCTCCTCCTCCTCCTCCTCCTCCTCTTTCTCTAACTTGGTTCTATGACTAGACTGGTGGGGTAGTGGGAGAGTGAGCAGCTATTGAACTATTCATGAGATTCTGATTTTTTAATTAGGTTGCCTTTATTACGTTTACTTTTTTTTTTTGGTTTCTGCTTATGATCTTTTCAAAATTTCTGCCTTGGAAATTTCAGAGAAATGAAACAGTTGGAAGCAAATCTGTGGATAAGAGAACCATTAGAGACTTCCTTGCTAAAAAATTGTAGAGAATGTGATTTGTGACTGCTGGTCTCTGGATGCTCATGATTTTAACATTTTACCTTTTACAGTCTGCGGAACTTGATCGACTGGCACTTTATCTGGATTCTGATATTTGTCCATGGCAAGTTGAGAAACCATGGGTGGATTTGTCTCCTTCAGAGTGGAGTCAGGTATATAGCATCTTGATTCCTTGCTAAATAACCTGTCACATCGTCGTTTCACATTAGTGGACAAAATGTTAATATTGAACTTTTTTGAGCTTCAGGTGTTTGAAGTTGGTAACAACGATCGTAAACCAAGTAATGCTCTTAAGAAGGAGCACTGTTACATTCTGCAACCAGTGACAGGGAATGCTAAGTACTCAAAACCGAGGAAAGATGAATTTAATAATTCAGGCCAAGCTCTACAGAAAGCAGTAGTTAACTTGGATGATGTTACACTCTGTTTATCGAAGGTTTGTCTTCATATCTTTATCCATTGAGTTTGTAGCAGGACCATATGGTTTTTAATAAGTTCCCGGTTTGTGACTCTGTGAGTGCAGAATGGCTATAGGGATATTTTAAAACTGGTTGAAAAT
This sequence comes from Macleaya cordata, assembly GCA_002174775.1. NCBI lineage: Eukaryota > Viridiplantae > Streptophyta > Magnoliopsida > Ranunculales > Papaveraceae > Macleaya > Macleaya cordata. Next base: position 274,648 of record MVGT01001370.1, read on the forward strand.
TTTGCTGCCTTTGATCGACATCTGAGATATGCTCATTATCGCCCACTTGTCCCTGTAAAATCTAATCCCAGCTCTTGGTGGAAGTATGCTTACAAAGCTGTGTCTGATCAGATGAAGAAAGCAAGGTATAGAAAGTTCCTCTGTTACGTTTTTGTTTTCTCCATCTATTTATGTATTCTAGGAGTGTGAGTCTTGGGTGATTAGTTAAACCTCTTTGATGTCACTGTCACTGTCTTAGGATCACACCCCTTTTCCAAAAAGTTAGAACACCAATTGTTTCAGAACAGAATGTCTCAGTTATAATTATTTTCTGCTTGTCAGAATCTATTATACGCGTATTACATTTTTCAGAAAATTGTAATTCGAAATCTATAAAAGTTTTCATAAATGACGTTGGCTGGTCCAGTTGCTTTGTGATCGGGGTGAAACCGTGGGACCATTAACTTGTCCGAATGACACTTTCAGCGATCTAATTGTCCTTTTGATGCATGGATTCCCTTCTGTAGATGTTTTAAAGTTATCTGTGTAGTCGTGATATATGAAGATGTTTTTGCATTTTTAATGTTGCTCCCATCTTTACTAGTCAATCTAAAGATGGGTCAATATCTCTCGTACCTTATATTTTTCCATGTATAAAATATAAATTGAATACATTGGTAGAGAGAAATTTGCTTATTTTTTTCTGTTATGGAAGTAGTACTCTCGTGCGTGCATATAGTTTCTTTTCTTTCTTTCTTTTTTTTTTTTTAAATGCTTTGTGAATGTCTTCTGTGCAGTGGGAAATTAAAATGGGAACAAGTCTTGAGGTATGCAAGCTTACGTAAGAGATACATATCTCTTTACGCTTCTTTGCTGAAATCTGATCTCAGTCGGATGGTAGTGGATGATAATGAAGAAATTGAAAAACTAGACCGTGAGCTTGACATTGAACTCATTCTGCAGTGGAGGTATGCACTTTCTTTATGTCTTGCTAGTTCCTGTTATGAGTAATGAAATCAAAATTTCAAATCATGTCTAGGCCAGTCTTTGGCAGGGTATGGTTTAGGGTTGGAGTACGAGTTCCTCTTGAGTTCTCTATGCGGGTGGTATATCGACTACTATGATATTTTTTTTTACAAGCACTACTACAATTTTGATGACATCGTTTAGTTGAGTTAATGATTTGGAAGTCATTAAGTTGTTTATTTCTTTTAATTGAATCGGACTCCAAAGGGGTGCCAATGCTTGGTGGATGTTGGGTCCGTCTGGCTCGCCCTGTTTGACTCTGCCCTGTTTGTCTTTTTGCCATCTTGACGGAAGAGTATGGTTTAAATTTCAGACTTGGAGTTCTAATTATTAGCCCAAGTCAGAGTTGGCTTGTGTGGTTTTGAATTTTCAAATGTGAGAAAGGCTGATTCCAAACTTTATCGAAGCCTGATTAAAAGTGATTTGGAACATCTCTCAAGTCAAATTTATTTTTGGCCCAAGCACGGGGAAGTCCAAGATGACTTGCTAGTCTATGTTGACTTATGACCTGCTTGTTGAAGTTATGACCTAATCAGAGTATTAAATTGTAACTTAGGTATTTATGTAATTACAATATTGGAGATATTATATATAGAGGGATACTTTACCCAACAGAAGAATGCCCAACATGTTGTAAGGCCCACAACAAGATGATCAAAGGGTGTGAGGATGATGTCCTTACCATATAAATCATCGTCATGTAAAATCACCCCGTTCTAAAACTTCTCACTCCATCAAAAAGTGGTTTAAAATTAACGTTAATACTTGATGGTCCATAAATCTCCAATGTTTTGGTGGGATTAGAAGTATTAGAATGATGTGATTTCCGGTGAAAGATGATCTACATGGTGAGTACATCCTCTTCACTGAAAATCATCTCTTAGATAGATCATCTCCATGTCGGCCCAACAACAATGTTAGGGCAAAATATCCCTCCTAAAAAACCTGGTCTAAAAAGCCCTTAAAAAACCTTGGTCCATATAGGGCCCACATAAGATGATCCAAGGGTTGTTTTTTGGTGATGATATTCCTCCAAAAAATCAGCCCATTCTAAAGCCTCTACCCCCAGAAAAACTTGGTTGGAAATCAACAGTGAAATGGACATTGTTTTTATCGTTGATTTAAACTAACTTTTCATGGGGTCAAAAGGTTTTAGAATGGGCTGATTTTTAGTGAGGATGATCTGCATGGTGGAGATGACCATCCTCACCAAATATTAGCCCATTGGATCATCCCCCTGTTCACCGTATATGGACCAGGGATTTTTAGGGACTTTTTTTTTTATTCCGTGGTCAAGTATCCCCACTCATATATATATATTTAGGGAAGGGATAGGTAGACACATGAAATGTGACGCATAAAACAACACGTGGCTGTGGGGCCCACAATGAAGATAATCCAAGGGCCGATTTTTTGGTGAGGATGTTCTCCTAATCATGTATATCATCCTCACAAAAAAATCAGGCAGTTCTAAAACTTTTGACTCAATCAAAAGTTGGTTGGAAATCAACGGAAAATATATCGCTCAATCACCGTTAAATTTGAATAAGCTTTTGTTGGGTTAAGAAGTTTTAGAATCATAATTTTTTGTGAGGATGATCCACATGGTTAGGAAAACATCCTTACATCACCAAAAATTGGCCGCCCCACGGCCATGTGTTTTTTTGTCACATTTTATTTGTCTACCTATACCTTGGTGGGGGTTGAAGGTGGTGATGACTCCCTCAGTAATTTGTTATTACATAACACTGATTACACTTGAGAGTAGTTACTAAAGCAAAACTGGATACTAGAGTTACGGAGAAGAGAAAATAAGTAAATATGACAAGATTTATGATTGTTAGTATGGATTGGAATCCTAAATGCTGGAAACATTAAACTATGTAAATTTGTGACAAATATTTACTTTTTCTTGCTTGTTTTGCAGGATGTTAGCTCACAAATTTGTTGAGCAGTCAACAGAATCAGATCTCTCCTTGAAACAACAGAAAACAAATAAATCATGGTGGTCGCTGGGATGGTTGGCCTTTAGACTATTTCATGTTTGACTTGCCCTCTTTAACTGGTGATTCTCGAGTTATTAGTAATGAAAATTACACTAATTTCAGGACTAGTTCTGCTGTTAAGGATGAAAATGAGCCTTGGCATTTCAGTGAAGAAGACTGGGAACGACTAAATAAAATTATAGGATACAGGGAAAGTGATGATGGGAAACTACTGACAACTCAAGCCAAAGGTAACATGTTGCATACCTCATTGGAAGTTCACATGAGACACAATGCTTCAAAGCTTGTTGCTGAAGCTCAAGAGTGCCTCGCCGAATTATCCTGTGAAAGCCTGGATTGCTCTGTGAAGCTTTATTCAGAGACAAAAGTTTTTGACCTGAAGCTGGGGTCATATAGATTGTCATCACCGAATGGGCTTCTTGCTGAGGTTTGAATCATCAACTCTTAACTTATATCATATCTTTGGAACCTCTAGAATTATTCAGTCTTTTGTCGAAACCTTGTTCACTGCTTGCAAAGTTCATGCTCACAATCTTGATTTTCTCTAATATTCACGCAGAGTGCAACTATGAATGATTCCTTAGTTGGTGTCTTTTCCATCAAACCTTTTGATGCAGAAGTGGACTGGAGTCTGGTCGCAAAAGCTTCTCCATGTTATATGACTGTATGCTATTTTACCTGTCATTTTTTGTCGCCACTTTGCATAGGTTTGTGGGCATGTATTGATTAACTAATATCTGAACAGTATCTGAAAGACTCCGTCGACCAAATTATCAAATTTTTTGAAAGCAGTGCTGCTGTTAGTCAGACCATAGCTATGGAAACTGCTGCTGCTGTGCAGGTGGTTCAACTTATGTTTAACCTTTAATTTGGAAATATGCTACTTTTTGAGTTGGTGTTAACATGTAATCTTCTGTTTTTTGTGAAGATGACAATTGATGGAGTCAAGCGCACTGCTCAACAGCAAGTTGCAAGAGCTTTGGAGGATCATGCCAGGTTTAGTTTAGCTTTGGAGTTATAAGTTTAGATTGGCTATATATATCTGAACTAATGCTTTCTTTGAATATATTGATAGGTTAAAACATTTATCTTTGGAACTCTTGGCAAGTGACGTTCCCTAGATATGCATCTGATAAGTCATTTATGCTTACTAAATCGGGAACTCTTCCAATACATGGATGTTTGATTAGGTAATATGAAATAGATACACTGTAAAGTGAACCTTGTGATTTTGGCCAAGACTTAATAAATAGTTAATATCAGAAGCTTGGTTGTGAATCACTATTTGAGTAATGTGAAACATAGAGTGGACATATAGGACCAACAGGTTTGTAATAAACCCGGAGTAAGTGTTTCCCATAGGCTCTTTTTAGAGGACATTTTCTGCTGTTTTCTGAAGCATGATCCCTGGATTTAGGGAAGGTTAAGTGAATGGTGGAACTCTTTCTCTGTACTGGTTCTGTGGCTCAATTTTATATTCTTTTTGTTTTTCAGTTGCATAAGATAATTTATTGCAATAAAGAAACCAGAATGCAAGACCACTGCAGAGAGAAAAGAAAACAAATTAAAACCATAGGGGGGTAAGCTAGGTGCTCACACCCTTCACAGACCCTCTTTGCTATAGCGGAATCCAGATTAAACAAAAATTCCACAAATCTAATTCCCCGAACACCCTTTGACTTGAGGTCCAGTATAACAGCGTTGCTACAATCTTCGTCCCTATTGTCTTCTCCTCTTCATCTTGTTTTAAAAAATGCCCTCGTTAAGTTCCTCGCAAAGGCACCAGCGAGTAGAGCATGGAATTAGTGTCCGCAGGATGTTGCATTGTGATGAGAAGCTCTTTGGGTTGCGACCCCAGAAACATGAAGAGAATGTTAAGGAAAAAGACGATGGAGCAGTCATTAGAACTAAGACAGCTGGAAGTATTGGGTGGCAGCCACCTTGCTGTGCACTTTATTTTTGTATCCAGATCTTCATTTGAATATGAAATCTCTAAAACGAAGTCTCCAAGTCTGGAGTTAGTGTTTGGTTACTTAGGTCTTGAAAAATTTAAGAAAAGTGCTAAGTTAAGGAAACAATATAAAAAAACAAAACAAAGAAACTGTTGAATTAAGGAAGAAAACAAGAAACTGTAGAAGATTCCTGGTGGTGAAAATATTGGAAATCTGGTGCCTTGTTGTGTAATAGTCCTTGTTGTCATTGTTGGATATTTTGTTAAATATGAAGTGGTTGATGCCAAATGAAGTTAATACGAAGAGAATGTTACTTACCTATTTTTGCATTACTAATATGCTAGAAAATTGTCGCTACGTTATTGTGCTACAAGAAGGTTCTAACCTCATCCAAAATCTCATGATTGATGTTCTTTTCTTTTTAGTCAATTTCTGTAAACTTTAATATTACTATTTCATTTTCTGAATTATTTTTGGCCATGGTTCAAAGTTTCTAAATGTGTTTCAGTTTCAGTGGAGGTTGCCACGAGATATTCTTGGTTTATATATCGATTGAAAAAACAAAAAAAAAGTTCTTCATTTTTATCTGATGTATCCTCGTTGTTCATGACTTCACATATTGTTTAGGATGTTACATGTCCTCTGATCTGCTAGTCAGAGAGCAGGCAGTTATTTCTTTCAAATCGTCCATCCACTAATGGTGTAATATTTTATTATTTTCTCTGGCACACAAGAACTCTCTTCTAGTCTTCCTTAATTATTTGTTCATTATCTAGTATAAAATGTTTAAAATAACATTAAGATGATATGTTACATTGTTCTCACTATATGGTTGTCTGATGTACACTGTCTACTTCTAGGTTTTTCCTGGACTTGGATATTGCGGCTCCCAAGATTATGATTCCTACAAACTTCTCTCCAGACAACTCCCACGCGACTAAACTTCTCCTCGATTTAGGAAATTTAAAACTTAGCACACAGGTAATCCCATAATCTGCATGCTCTACTAGTACAGTCATGTTTAAAATGTTTGATCCTAATATAACGTATCTGTGTGTCTGCAGGATGACTGTGGATTAGATTCACGTGAGGAGATGGATATGTACTTACAGTTCAATTTGGGTCTAAGTGATGTATCTGCTTTTTTGGTGGATGGCGACTATCACTGGAGTCAAACTCTCATTGACATGCCTGGTAGTCCTGCCCAATCGAATTATATTAGTTTTTTGCCCGTCATTGACAAATGTGGGATAGTTATGAAGCTTCAGCAGGTGACCACTATTGAGACGGTTCCTCTAAATATTTCTCTATGTACCAGCATTCACCTACTCTAAACTATTGTTCTTTTATCATCATTTACAGATTCGATCAGAGAACCTGTCCTATCCATCAACAAGACTTGCTGTGCGGCTGCCTTCCTTGGGGTTTCATTTTTCTCCAGCTCGTTACCATCGATTGATGCAAGTAGCAAAGATCTTCCAGAATGAGGACAGTGAGAACTCAGATTATCTTCGCCCTTGGATTCAAGCTGATTTTGAAGGATGGTTGTCTGTTCTTATGTGGAAGGTTTGTTTTCCCAATGTTCTTTGATAATATTATTTTGTTGTAAATAGTTATATACTAATGTTTGCTAACCTTCCTTTATGATGTGCTAGGGTGTGGGAAATAGGGAAGCTGTATGGCAACGTAGATACTGCTGTCTAGTTGGTTGTTTTCTTTATGTACTGGAGAGCCCTCAATCTAAAACTTACAAGCAGTTTCTCAGGTATTACCTATCCTACTTTTCTTTGGTTAATCTTTGGCATGGGCACATCAGTAAAAAACAAATTATTAGGAAAGGTTTGATGAGGCAAATGTAAGTAGGAAGGGAATGATATCAAGAAGACATCGATCCACCTCCAGAAATATCAAGTAGAAAAAAAGGAAGAGTTTAAACTAAGACATACTTGGTTGTACAAGTCTACAAGCAATAGGTGTTGTGATTTAAGCATTTTGAGTCTAGAAGCTTGTATGAACATAACATTATGGACATTATTTCCTCAGGAGTTCATCCAATAAAAAAATTTGGAGACTTCAGCCATTCCTACTTTAATTTTTGTTTCAGCGATTAGTTATTTAGGACGTCTAGTCTCCAGAACTATATAATTTTTTTCATGCTTTATTGGGTGCATGATGTTTTGTGCGGTGAACTTTATCAAGGGCCTTATGGTACTCACTCAAATGTAGATGGTCAGATAGCAGATGCATGATGCTTTTGATAATTCCATTCTCACACTTAGCACATTCTAATTCCAGATTTTATTTTGTTTTATTTTTCACCTTAAATGCATGTAGGAGTCAATTTCAAGTAACAATGAGATTTAGATGTTTTTTGAGGGGCCAATAGGTTTGGTATCCCAAAATGTCAAAGAAGTTGGCATAGCATTAAGAATGAAATTATACTGTCTTTTTAACTTCCGTTTCAATCAAGAAACACAAATTGATTAGTGCTTTCTTTCAAAATTTTGCAATTAAGAAACACAAATGTCTTCAATGCCGACACTTGGTGAATGGGAAATTCTTCCGAAAATTATTAAATTAATTACTTGTAAGAAGACAATTTTATATCATGAAAAGCATACATCTCATTCTTGGTGATTTAGTGCTTTTTTCTTTCTTTTTTTTCACTTGAGTTGCTTAGGTCCATTTTTTATTTTTTTTTCAGTTTACGAGGAAAGCAGATATATGAGGTTCCAGCAGAGCTTGCTGGCAATGTCGAACATATTTTAGCTATTTGTGATGGTGGGCAATCCAACAATAAGGTTTGATTTATGTGGTCATTCTTCACTTATTTACTTTATCAAAATTTGTACGTGACGTTTTGGTTCTCCTTTCAACTTCCTTTATCTTTTGTTTAGGTTGTCGAAGATGTGAATGCACTAATTTTGCGATGTGATTCTGATGATTCAAGGAGAATCTGGCGTAGCCTCATTCAAGGGGCAATATATCGTGCTTCGGTATATCATGGTTTTATCTGAGTGTTTACTTTTTCATTTTTTAAAATTTTAAATCGTATACACCTACCTGTCTTTCATCTACCAAATTATACATTATTGCATGTGGATCCTTTGAATTGCCTACATACCATTGTTGGTAGGAGTAGGACAATATCTGTGTTGATTCTAGTTATTGTTTGGATCCTTGTACGCTACAATTCACTCATCTTGTATTTTACTACTATTGTTTATATTTATAGTTTCGAGCAATTTTCTTATGTTGTGTCAACAAAATATAAGTGCAATATTGTTTATACCAATTCTTAATATAGAATCTTTTTGCATTATCAGAAGTGTAAATGTCTAATTAGATCTTAACTTTGTTTGAACACAACAAATGATACTTATCTTAAGAGGCGTTATCGGGGGTGCATCTTTAGCAGTACGGGTTTTGCAGGGGGGTGGTAATCAGGGAGACCATGAATCTCTTATGGGACAAGTGTGTGGAGGGGCATATTTAACCAAATCTTGGACTTTCGCAATAGAATCTCGTTTAAGGTAGGGAACTGCATGTCCAAATCTTTTTGGAAAGATCACTGGTGTTTGGACTTAATCTGTTAGAGCAAGGTTCTCAGTGATCGTTAATCTGTCTTCAGAAAAACATATTTCTGTTGCAGAGAGTTGATAGGGTGTAGGGTGGTGTCAAGACTTGGAGTCTTGGTTCCGCAAGAAACTTTTAATGGATTGGGAGATTGGATTTGATCAGTTCTTTTTTAATGCTCTTGGGGAGCTTCCTACCATGGACAGCATTGGGGATAGTTTTTGCTGGAATAAGTTGAATTCCTTAAAAAAAAAAAATGAAACGAAAATGAGTTGAATTCTAACCTTTTCTCCGTCAGATCTATGAGTGCTTCCTTATTGCAAGTTTGCAACAGCTTCATCCTTAGGATTTTTCCAGCTAAAGCAGTTTGGAACACTTCTTCGCCTTAAAAAGTTCATTTCCTTTAATCTTTTCGTGGTTGGTGGCTTGGTGCCTTTGTCTAAAACTCCTACTTTGGACGCCCTCAAACACCTTTTATGGCATTTCACTAATAGGTGCAAGTTGTGTATGTTGGGCAGGAATCTGTGGACCACCTCTTCTTGCACAACCCCATTGCTTCTATGCTATGGTCCTTTTTGCTCCAGTCTTTTGGGCTGTCATGGTGCTGCCCTCGGTTCGCCGTGGCAGTTGTTGAAGGTTTGGAGATCAATCCCTTCCCCAAGCTATATTTTGGGTGATTTGGGAAGGTAGAAATGATATTATATTCAGATCTAAGGAGATCCCTCAGAATTTTCTCATTAGGCTGAAAGGTTCCTTGTATTTTTAGGGCTTGGGTTTTTTAGGATCATGAGGGGCTCAGTTTGAGTGTTGTGTGTTTAGGTGGTATACAATTATGGAGTCTCTCTAATAGTCTTGGGTTGGGTTCCCATGACCATTCTTATTTGCTGACAGTCTGGTTCTATATCCCTTGTATTCCTTTCTTCTCATTAGTAGATTCTTTTACCTCTTTAAGAAAACAAGAGTTACCTTAAAAAGCTAAGAGTTCAAGCATGCCATTAAGAGATTGTGTGGGATACTTGTAAGTTGTAAACAATATATACATGGGAAAATCAGTTGGTGTAGATAATTCAGTTCAGCAGTTGGTGCAGATCATTAGATCTGTAAGAAGGTAGGCCTTTCTTTGAAAGGAGGTCACTCAGAGGGGGGTGTTTTTTAAAAGCCATAAAAGATAGTTCTCCATTTTGAAGCAAGCTTGGGTTTTGAAAGTACAAAGAACTTAGAGAAGCTTGTAGTGCAATCTCAATTATGATAGAGGATGAAACTGTATGAAGGCGCTGTGAATCCAAGGAGTAGGAAGTGTGGTACAAGGGAACGATATCAAGGTTTAAAAGCTCGTTTCCAGTGAATGTTTAGGTTGGATGAAAAACCATTGCATTTTGACCAAAACAGTTTGAGACAATTATAATAATAGGATCAACGGTATGGAAGAGTTATATAGCCCAAGGAGTATGAAGGGTGACACAAGGGACATGTTTGTTGATATCAAGGTTTAAAATCTAACTGCAAGATCAGTTGAGAAACTATTACATTTCAACCAAAACATTTTGAAACATTCTGAGACAATACATGAATAGTACCCATACCATACATATTGATACGAACTGAGATGTTTCATTCTGATAACCACCGAAGCTGGTATGGGACATTCCAAAATATTTGAAATTTTGAACCATGGTTGCGATGATGGTATCATGCTAAAGGCCTTGGAAGTACATCGAGGGTCATTATGGAATTAGCAAATCGTTGGTTAAAGCTTTGAAGGTTACAAGTTTGGCAACTATAAGTACGGAATAGAAGTCTTTGAGTGTTGATCGATCAACAATGAAGGATGACTTGAGTGTCGATTGATTGACGACGCCAACCAGACAGAAGGGTGGAAACAAATGGAAGTCATTCTGGAAACTAGATATGACTCCATTTTATGGAGTGAGAGAAAATTGTTTCTTAAAGAGTTCTAAATTTTGAAAATTGTTGAGAATTTGAACAAGCAGAGTGGCTGAAAGAATGACATGTGGCATCTATGTATATATATGTGTTTAGAAAGTGTCCTTAGGTTATGGGATAACTTGGCTAGCAAATTTTCATGTTTTAAGTAGGTTTTGAGCCCTTTTGTTAGGAGTTCTATATATAAGATGCTCCTAGTACGAAAATGGTTAGTTTTTATTTGTTTTGGGGAATAATAATTGGAACTTAAGGGTTGAGATAGAAATGAACTCAGCAACAAGAAAGAATAAACCCTAGGGCAGAAAAGTTGAAGAAGATAAAAGATACGTGAAGAAAAGAGATCAACGGAAGGGGGTGCATACAAATAAGTTTGTTTGTTTCTACGACTTTTGTAGTCTTCCTCAATCAAGAGTCAAGACTATGTTTCTCTTGATTGATTTGACCGAGAGTGGGTGTCTTTTCTCCTTTGAAAGGCTAATAAGTTGTTGTTTTGATTGTTTATGTGCTATAACCTATTAATAAGCTGCTGATTTGATTATACTTGGGATATAACTTGTTAATAAGTTGTTGAATTGATTATATTTAGGTTATAACCTATTAAGTTGATGCTGTTTGGATTATTTTTGGATTGTAACATGTTAATATATTGCTGTTAGCATTATATTTGGATTGTAACATGTAATATGCTGCTGCTATTTTATTCTGGTTATAACATGTTATTATGTTGTGGTTAGGATTATATTTCGGTTATTGCTGATGAGTTGCGATAATGATTATATGTAGGATCTAAATTGCTGATATTATACTGTTTTGACTAAATATGGGTTATAAGCTGCTGATGAGTTGTTTTATATATTATATACATAGGTTCTAAACTGCTGATATGTTTCTTTTGGTGTTATAACCTACTGTTACGCTGCTGTTAGATTTTGATTCATGGAGTAAATTTAAACTAATAAACATCTGATTGGTTTTCTTGTTTGTCCACTTTATATGGTTTGATTCTGTGCAAAGTTTGTTTGAAACAGATGGTTTAGAAAAGTTGATGTTTTATGTTTGATGTTATTTTAATCTTGTATATGCATTTTGTGGATTATGCTGATTGAGTTATTGGTGTGTTTTACATTGCAAATAGAAATTTATCGTGTAATGTATGTATGATGAACCTTGTAGATTCGGATGCTAAGACTCTTAGGAGAATAATCCGAACTGTTAATCATGACTCGTAGATGTTCCAACTAAGAAAGAATCTAGATAATTGGTTGTGACCAACTGGAGATGATGTTGTGAATCTCAATGATAGGTGGTTGTCTCGACCTTCTCTTATTTTGATTATGCAATTATCGAGGGGTCACATATGAAATTTATATAGGTGTACTTTAGCCGAGGCTGGTATCCTGCTATATGAAGGAGAAAGGTCGATGTAACACAAGTTCACCTACTGCACTATTGGGTTAACTTGTTGTCGACCACAAAAGGTGGGTAGATGGAGGGATTGAGTGAACTTGAAAGCTTGAGATCCCACTTAATTAACTAGAGACAATAACCTATGTTAGATGCTGGATGTAGGGATGCTCATTTTGTTTGTTGAGAGATTAGGTAAGTTGGTTGAACTCGCACGAAAGTTGAAATGTGATTTGGATGTCTTGTGTGGTATTGAATGATGAACTTCGTAATGATGATCCCTATTTGAGTACGTAGGCAGCCGTGACCCTTGTTATTGTTGATGTTGATTAATTGGCTATTGCATTTCTTTGGTTATATAAGCTAGTGTGTTATTGATTGAAATTTTATGGGTTTCATTTTAGTTGGACTTTTGTTTGGGCCTATGTTTTGGACTGAAAGTTATAGGTTTGGTTTTAAGGCTTTGAGTCACGAGTTCGGGTTTAGGTTCATACGATAACCGGATTTGAGGCATTACACGATTCATGCTGCCTAAGACTTAGTTTGATGTAGTTTACAAACGGGGTTAAAATTTTCTGTAATGAGATGAATTGAAACCCATATTCCTCGACTGATAGTACTGGGCAAAAGATTATCACTATGTTGTCGTCTTGGGCTTGTGCACCTTCAAAAATAAAGTGCTATAAATTTAGAAGGCATTGCTTCCCACCTCGATAGGCCAATGGGTTAAAATTTGGAAGTTGCTTGGTTAGTTGTTTGTGGACTATGCAAGGCCTTTCTACCCTACCATGCGGAGCTGATACGACTAGTATTAACTTGCGATATAACAAGACCCTCCTTTTGATGCTTTCCTTCATAGTGGGTGGCATGGTAAATTCCCTCATTAGCTGCTTTGAGCACACTAGGGTCGTCTTTTGTGATTATCTTCAACTTGTTGGTTCTTACAACCACTCATCCATATACATAACAGTTGAAAGAGAAGAATAAGGAGAAGAGAAAGAAGAAAAGAGGAAGAAAATGAGGGGGTAGAGAGATGCAAATTGTGTAGCCTCTCAGCCCCTTATATATATTTATTAAGTGTACTGTTACAACAGTAAAAACCTAATCACTAGCTACAGTAAACGTAAAACCCTAAATTACACTATTCAGAAAACACTGTTCACACGATTTAATCTTCTAACAATAACTTGTACAATGTCGCTCCTGGAGCAGATTTTGTCTCGTGTTGGAACACTAGTTAGGTTTTCTTGGTTCGTCAGTAACATCATTGGGCTCTCAACCCATACAATGGCTTATTTTTAACAAGAATCCCACACTAGGTCCTTGATACCAGATTAGCTTTAACAAAGCCCCGACAAAGTCCCCCACAAAGCTTTTTGATGGCTATACGTCTCCAAAGATTTACAGGCAAAGCACCACAACATTAATCTACCATTCTACTCACATTTATGTTGTTTTAAACATACAGAATAGGAACTAGGAAGTTTAATACTATCAAGTCCTTGCCAATCTTTCTATTCTCATCAGCCAAACTTGTCACAATTTCCTTTCTGGATAGAAAAATGAAGAAAACCAATGGTCGAGACATTTTCCTATTTTCCTTAGGCTCTTACTTGTTAGAAGCCTCCAAGTCTTTGCTAGTTGCTACCCATATAGTAATCCCATCTGTTGCCTACTTGAAACTTGCCCACCTAGCAAGAGTTTAAAAGCTATTTTAAATTGTAACCACCATATTTTTATGTCACAGTACTGTCTTGCTAATATGGTTTTGAAAGGTATCCAAACCCGTAGACACATTTTGAGTATTAGGGAGAAAAAAGATTGTCAAAAGAGGTTCCGATATCTGCATCTTCATTCCAAACACAATGACGAATATTCTTGTCCAACTAATGTTATTGGGTTGATCAGATGCTGGTTTTAAAATCATTCCAGTTTCTTCGAAATAATCTTTTTATTCTCATAAACTGCATGGCGGATTTTAATTTACCTTTTTTTTTTGGAATAAAACATCATCGTAATACTAGATAAATGTGAGTCTTTTACCCAACAAACCCCTAAGTTGCAAATCAATTACTTTTAATACCTTGAATTTGTGAAAAATCCTTAGAGACCATGTATTTCAAAGTTGCTTACAAATACTCCCTTAGTTTTTCAAAATACCAAATTTACCCTCAATAATCTGATCTCCTCCATCATATTGTCTTCTTCAAGACTCGATTCCCAGAGTCCCTGCGTCCTTTTTTCAGGTCTCTCTCAAACATTTTCAGTTCAAACTTCCCTCTCTCTCTCTCTCTCTCTCTCTCTCTCTCTCTCTCTCTTTCTTCCTCTGNCTTATATATATTTATTAAGTGTACTATCACAAACTAAAGTACACTAAAGTAGTACACTAAAGTACGCTATTCAGGCGTAGTACACTAAAGTACACTATTCATGAGTAGTACACAAAACACTGTTCACAGTCACTATTCATAATTACTGTTCACACGATTTAATCTTCTAACACTTTCTTCCTCTGTTCCTCTACTTCTTCCTATGTGATTTTTTTTTTCTCGGCACTTCGCAAAGAATCAAACATTATATCAGGAGGCAGGATGATAGAATGAATTGGGTGATCAAGTTCTGGAGGTTAATTTATTAAGATGACAATAAGCGTCCAAGCGGTTTAATTAGTGGGATCACTGAAGAGGCAACAAGGTTATTCATGGAGAACGGTGAACTCGTCGTTCTCGTTGACTGTACAAGATGATTTGGTCGTGATCCTAACCGTTTGGTTTATAAATTAATAACACCAAGAAAATGATAATTTATCGAAGTCTTTTCCTCTCCACAAAAGAGTGGATACTTCTTGTTATGCTCCCCTCAAGAGATTTCACATAATTTTGCAGAATGAGGAAATTCATGATAGTGATTAAAATAATTTGGGCCTAGTTTATTAGGGAGAGAATGAATTGAAAGGGAGAAGGAATTTTGAGGAGGGTGAGCGGATTATTGAAGGATGAAAAAGATGCAGGGGAGGTGAAGAAGACGAATAACTAGTTGGATAGGATAATTGGGGTTATTTTCGGTATTATGAAAAGTCAAGGTAGTATTTGTAAGCATCTTTGAAAAGCAAGGTTTTTTGGAATTTTGTATAAACTCAAGGTAGTAAAAGTAATTAATTTGAAACTTTCGGGTTTGTAGGGTAAAAGACTCTAAATGTTATGTACAGCGATTCTAACAGTTAAACATGCTTCTTCTGAGGAGCTGCTGACTTTAGTTTGACTACTTTCACCATACCACCCTTATATATATGACCTGTCATCTGTTCGTAATGGATAAAGTGTACTCAGATATCTTCTTTTTGCAGGGATCTGCTCCTATCACTACTAGTATGTCTGATACTTCTTCGGATTCAGGAGATACAGAAGCTGAATTTGTTGGTAACAGTAATGTCATGGATTTGATGGATATGGAGAGAGTGTTCATTACTGGTGTTCTTGATGAACTGAAGATCTGTTTCAGTTACAATCATCAAGTAAGCTGGAAATAATTAAGTTCTTGTTTTTCGTTTTTAGATCTTGTTGTATAACTGCTTACAACAGTACATAACAGTTATGATCTCTTTTCTTTTCTCTAGAGTGACCATGGTTTCAAGACAGTGCTTTTGGCTGAAGAGAGTCGGTTGTTTGAGTTTCGTGCAATAGGTGGTCAGGTAATTCTTATTTGAAATATTGTTCAGGATGTGGTTTTGCACATTTCAAAAAAGAAGAAATGGATGCTTGCTGATCTCTTCTTCTCTTTGAGGTTTGATCTTGTGCATAAAATACAGGTTGAAATGTCGATTCGAGGAAAGGACATGTTAATTGGCACTGTTTTGAAAACCCTAGAAATCGAAGATTTAGTTTTCTATGAAGGAATATCTCAGCCTCGCTATCTGGCAAGATCTTTCATCAAGAGCACGGATACTTTCACTACTGATGTACCTGAATCGTTTTATGATGTTGGACACCGAAGCCATAGCAGCAATGAATTAACACAGTATGAAGGAGAGGAAAATTTTTTTGAGGCATCAGAAAATCTGGTCGACCTCATTGACAGTCCTGCCCAAATGCCAGCAAATAAGTCCCTTACATTTGACAAACCCTTAATTAAGCCTCCTAGCTTCAGTCGTGTAGCTGGTTTGCTTCCTGATTCTGAGCGTCAAGCAAGAAATGAGGACATGATAACTGACACCTTGGATAGTTTTGTCAAAGCTCAGATTGTTATCTATGACTTAAACTCGCCACTCTATGATAACATTGATAACCGGGTGACTACTTCTTCCCTTTGCTTGACGTTCTTCTTCCACTTGTTCTGTATTTCACTGACTAGTTTTACTGTTCCTTGTAGGTGGTGGTAACCCTGGCTACCTTGTCATTTTTCTGCTACAGACCAACAATCCTTGCAATTCTCAAATTTGTGGCTGCCATTAACATTTCTGACGAAAATTCTGATGCTTCCAGTGACAAGTCTTCAGCAGCACAACAGGATAGTTCTAGGGAAGATTCGATTGATGATCAAAATTTGTCTGCAGTCCAAGAACCGGTCATGAAAGGCTTGCTTGGAAAAGGAAAATCCCGAGTTATCTTCTATTTAACATTGAATATGGCTCGTGCAGAGATTTTGTTGATGAATGAAAATGGAACTCAGCTTGCTACTCTATCACAAAATAATTTTCTCACTGATATCAAGGTTCAGGAGCTCTCTTCTAGTCTGGATCCTTGTTTTCATCGGTTATCTTTTATTGATACTTAATTTCTTGTGTGTTCCTAAGGTGTTCCCGTCTTCCTTTAGCATAAAGGCCTCTCTAGGGAATCTGAAAATTAGTGACGACAGTCTCCCTAGTAGTCATTCATATTTCTGGGTCTGCGATATGAGAAATCCTGGAGGCAGTTCATTTGTTGAGGTATTTATGTTTCTTGATTCTTAATATTTTTCAAGTTTTCAGTTTTATGTTAAAATGGTTGGACCAGCCTTATTGAAATTGTGGCATGTCTGGACTTTGCTATGTTTCTTATTCCAATTTTCTTAGTTGGGTTAGTTCTGTCTTTTCATTCTTCCACTCCTAATGGAAATCTTGTAATTATATGGACATGTGCTCAAGGAACGCCTGGAAAGGTGAGAATGCTAACTTAACACAAAGCATCTATAGATTTCTTTTTATCAATGTTCCCCCATCTTTCTTCTCCATCCTCAAAGCGTGTAACTTAACTTGATGCTAGAGCAGACATTTGGAGGAGTCTGAAGCCCGATAAAATTTCATTTTGGTTATAGGGTTTCTGTTAAACCCTGACTTGATCCAATACATCATGAGTTCTTAATTATAACAAGAGAAGTTTTATGTCCAAATGTTGCTAATCATATTAGTCAATTGGGAGTGACTTTCGTCCTCACCAGCCAACCTTATTTTGGCAATTGGAGGATGTTGTGATCTTGCTGAGATGTTTCATCCAGAAATTATCCAATTGTTTTGAGGATCATCTTGCAGTTGTTATATGTAATTTTGATTCCTGTCATCCGTTAGATAAGATCAATAGATCATAGAAACAATAACAGACATCTAAGTTCATGACTTTTTATTTTTCACTTAAATGATTCTGCTTAGATCAATTTTCATGTTCAATATTAAGAATGTCTATTGTCTTTGTTATTCATTTCTTTGGATCAAGTTACACACTCTCGTAGAAGAAACCTAATCAGTTTGGTGTCAAACTTGCATTGGTGTTAAATTTATTACCCTTCTTATTTACTTGTTTAGTCAATCAGAAAGTATTAATCACCGGCAATTAAATTTAGTTGAAATATTTGTGTATAAATTATGTATTTTTTTTTCCTGTGCACTTTTTCTTGCAAAAACCCTTCATGCCTCCTTCATTTTTTTTTTTTTTTGATAAGGGCAAAAATTTATTAATAGACCCCAAAGGGGCGAGTAAATATACGCCTCCTTCATGTGTTTTGCATCATATGTGATAATGTGAATCTTATTGCTAGTCTTCTAGATTCATGGATGAATTGTCTTTTGTTGACTTGCATATCTAAATAACAGAATATTACCCATGGATATGCAGCTGTTGTTTACTTCATTCAGTGTTGTTGATGAAGACTATAAAGGTTACGATTATAGCCTTTATGGTCAGCTTTCAGAAGTAAGAATCGTCTACTTGAATCGCTTTATTCAGGAGGTAAGCCACTTCTAGGTGCACTAGTTGTCACTTGCGCTCATATATATGTATGTATATATATCCTCATTTATTTGTAGGATTGATGTGCAGGTTATTAGTTACTTCATGGGTCTTGTTCCGAATGTTTCAAAGGATGTTGCAAAAGTGAAAGATCAAGTTACCAACTCGGAGAAGTGGTTCACTACATCTGAGATTGATGGATCACCTGCTTTAAAGTTGGATCTTTCGCTTAGGAAGCCCATTATAGTGATGCCTCAGAGGACAGACAGCCTTGAGTAAGTCTATGCCATTGGCTTTAGAATCCTTTGTGAAGATTGTTTATAAAATTTATCCATCTTTTATGTTTTATCTATCTACGATCTTAACTATACTTGATTATTCGTAATGAAATTATTTTCAATTATCTATTGCAGTTATTTGGAGCTTGATGTGGTTCATATAACTGTACAGAACACATTCCAGTGGCTTCGTGGAGACAAAAATGAAATGGGTGCTGTCCATTTGGAAATATTAACAGTCCAGGTACAATTCATATATTGGAAAATGTTGAGATAACAGTATTATGGTCAGATAATTAATATACCATGATGATGTTATTAAAGGTTTTTAGTACTTTCTATGATTATGTACTCGTATATATATTATATTCGGAGAACAACCAGCCTAATGTATAGAATCTTTAGACTTGTTTCTATTCGTTTCTCTTTTATATGTTTTTTTTACTCTTTTCTCTCTTCTCCGTTCTTCATATGTTTGTGGGGTTTATAATTTGTAATTTATACATCTAAACTACGTGAATCAGAGTTATAAGAGGTCGGTACTGATTTTTCTTGGTCTTCTGCGGCTGTATCAAAGTATTTGGACTCTTCTGGGGTCCTGACAAAAAAGATTCTGCATATCCTATGCTTGTTACACTTGCTATAGGGCTGTGGCAGGCTGCCAGCAGAGATTCAGTTTCTTGGCAGCCACAAGGTGCACGGTGCCCTGGGCTTGACTCAAGGTGAGGGTGCCACCGCGTCAGAGGGTTGTCCCCCAGGTGTGAGGGGTTAAATCAGGTCATAACAGCAATTATTTTATCTTCTCCCAAGGCTGTTGCTGGTTTGGAGAGGCAGCAGCAGACCTTGTAACTACCCCAAAGGAAGTGGTATTTCTCACATGTGATAGTGTTGTTTTTTCTGATTAGTGGTTATATGAGCTGAAGGGGATAGTTGGTAATGTTTCTGTTGGTGAACGTCGTACTCTTGTATATATACATGTTTATTTTGTTCTCTGGTGCAAATGATGCAGGTTGAAGACATCAACTTGACTGTTGGTACTGGAATGGGACTAGGTGAAACTATAATTCAAGATGTCAAGGGGCTTTCTGTTGTTATTCGGAGGTCACTTCGTGACTTGTTGCATCAAATTCCAACTACAGAGGCTGCTATCAAGGTAATGCAATGCATGTTCCAACTTCCAACTACAGAAGCTAGTATCAGGTTTTCTTAATTGTTGTGAGTTGTGACCTTTTCCATTGATATATATATATGAGGGGTTATTACTCACCTCCTTATTGCACCCCATTGAAGCCCCACATTTTGTTGGGCCCACATGGAGATGATCAAGGGGCTAATTTTTTGGAGAGGATTTTCTTCTCACTATGTATATCATTATATCCGAAAAACGGCCCATTATAAAACTTCTAACCCCCTCAAATCAGCCCTAAATATATATATGTATATTGTATTACATGTTCATTTAATCCCCACTCCTTTTCTTCTGATTTATGCATTTCCATGTCTCCAGATAGAAGAGCTGAAAGCAGCATTATCTAACAGAGAATACCAGATAATAACACAATGTGCATTGTCTAATTTCTCGGAGACTCCAAATTCTATTCCGCCATTGAACCAACATCTTGAGACATCTTCAGATAATGTAGTGGAACCTCCAGTTCCCTTGCTGTCGGGTGTTGAGTTTGAATCTCGGAACAGCGAAGCGTGGATTACTATGACAGTTTCAGTAGCCATTAATTTGGTGGAGTTGTGTTTGCATTCAGGGGAAACACGAGATGCTGCTCTGGCTACTGTACAGGTATTTGATTCTATACTGTGGATTTTGTTCTTGTTTAAAAAGGATTTTTTCTCCATAAAGTTCCTAATGCTAAGACTTACTAAATTTATATAGTTAATAGTCCAAGTTTGTTCTTTGTAAGGATTGTTTTTTCTTTTTCTTTTCTGTGGTCAAGTAATCTACGCATATATTAATAAGAAAAGTGTAAAAAATCACCTGAATACAAATGCAAAATGCCGACGGGACATCAGTAGATTGTTGGGGCCTTAGCTGTAATTAATGCCCTAGAAGCATGTTACCAAAGCGTTTACAATATTCAAAGAACGACGCCAGAATGGCCCAATAACAATGCAAGATTTGATCTTCTTGAAAACTGTAGTTGCTTTCAAAAAAATGGTTGATCTCCATCCACATGCCCCACCCCACTTCAAAAGGAAACAGCTCCTGGAGGAATGGAGCCATGCATTTAATTAACCAAACTTTTGGAGAGCCACGACTTGGAGTGTTACCGACAGTTTCCTGTAAAACATACAAAGGACTATAAGGTGGTCGACCAACTACTCTTCCCTTCCAAAGAAGATATGTTTCACATGATTTTCTGATACCCATTCTGGTGTAGCGTAAGCGAGAAAAAAAAAAAGAAGCGGAGAAATAGAAAGAAGATTTGGAGAAATAAGAAAGAGATAATTTCATTTAATTGATCATGCTTAAGCTGTATCTGCAAATCTCTTTAAATGTATAAAATAAACTCAAATTCTAATTCTACTCTTGTTCTAATTTAATCAACTTCAAATTCTACTACACTATTAAAATCAGTTTTTTCCTAATTCTAGTAAGAGATGTCCTACATCACATTCAAGGACATTGTTCATTGCTAGGAGTCTAGGACCTTGTCGAGGCATGCTGTCCACATTAAAATATAACTTTTGTGCAACATGGTTCAAAGAAGTAGTTTCATGCACCAAGTTAATAATGGAACCATGGTTAAGGTTCCCAGAAAGAATAGACATGTAGATTGTCTTCCCAAAACACAGCCCGTTTGAGAACTTCTAACCTTATTGATGATCCATATCATTAAAAACTGCTCTGTCCATTCTTCTCACTTTGAAGTTTCTGAATGTGATGTATGGTTAGAAGTTCTGAATGGGAGCTCTCTTCCCCAAGTGCTGTCCTTTATAATACATTAATACCTAGTTCGTTGGATCTTATTCATCTTTAGTGCTAACTTTTCTTTTTGTGTTATTGCATTTGCAAACTTCATTACTTCATGTAGGCCTAACAGTTTGAGGAATATTGAGATGTTTCTTGTTCTTTGTTCATTTTTTAATAAATCAATCTGGACGTCTCTTACCAATTCCTTATTGCAGGTGAGTGGTGCATGGCTTCTCTACAAGTCTAATACAATTGGAGAAGGCTTTCTATCAGCAACGCTAAAGGGTTTCACTGTTGTTGATGATCGTGAAGGAAGTAGACAGGAATTTAGGCTGGCAATAGGAAAACCCGACAGTCTTGGATATGGTCCTCTTCTCTCTACATCTCATGATGATAATGAGCACATTGCTGGTTCTGGTAAAAATGTCCTAAACGACAACAATGTAAAACCAATTCCCACAATGCTTATTCTTGATGCCAAGTTCAACCAGTCATCAACTTCCATCTCCTTATGTGTCCAAAGGCCTCAATTGCTTGTTGCACTTGATTTCCTACTGGCTGTTGTTGAGTTTTTTGTTCCAACAGTTGGCACTGTGCTGTCGAACAAAGAAGATGATAACCCTCTTCATATTTCTGATGCAATAATTCTCGATCAGCCAACTTATAATCAGCCCTCTGCAGAATTCTCACTGTCACCTCAGAGACCTCTGATTGTTGACGATGAAAGATTCGATCATTTTGTATATGATGGAAAAGGTGGGAACTTATTTTTAAGGGATAGATGGGGTTTCAATCTCCATAGTTCTAGCTCTGAAGCCATAATTTATGTGGGAAGTGGCAAGAGATTGCAATTTAAAAATGTCTTCGTAAAGGTATTATTACCCTATTTTTTTTAATCCACTCCGCTCCTTGATTTTCTATGCGTTCAGTGTGATCAAATAATCTGCTATAATTAGTTCATTCCATGTTTTTATATAATATTGGTGATTTGGTGGATGCAGAATGGGGAGTACTTGGATTCTTGTATTTTGCTTGGAACCAACAGTAGCTATTCAGCTTCGGAAGATGATCAAGTCTTCTTGGAGAGAGGAAATGAAGGTTCTCTCAACTCTTCAGAGGAACATCTTGACAATTTACCAACTCAGAATGTCGTGCCTGATAGGCCCACTGAGTTTATTATCGAGTTTCAGGTAAAGCATACTCTTTCTAATAAGGTTTACCATAAATTGGACCGGAGTAGGTAGTTTCTTTATTGTTGTAGTCTTTTATATTACACTAGCCTCCATACCTCGTGCAAAGCACATGGATTTTTTTGATTAATATTATGTAATTTTAATATTTTATAATTTTGGATTTATGTAGTATATAATTACTAATATGATAACGGAAATTTTGAATTAAATTTTGTTTTTTAACTCTTAGATAGAGTTTATAAATTTTTGGAAAGTAATTATGGAGTGAGAGAGAAAAAATTATTTCTTAAAGAGTTTTTAAATTTTGGAAAACTAATTTTGAGTATTGCTAAGAATTTGACACATAAGCGAAGTAGCTGAAAGAATGACATGTGAGATCTAAGGTTTCAGCTTTATAATATATACTAGCCCCAATACCCCGTGCAAGGCACGGGGGCTTTTTTTTTAAAAAAAAATTGATTTTTTTTTAATTAGATAATTAGAAAGTTTAATTGTTTTAGAATTTTAATTACTATAAATTTTTAAGGAGAGATTTTTTAGGGAGAAAGAGATTTATTATAATTAGAAAGTTTGGTTGCTTTAAGATTATAATTGCTATAAATTTTTAAAAAGAGAATTTTTATGGAGAAAGAGATTTGAGAAAGAGTGACACGTGACATGATTTAAGGAGAATGCTTGTAAGAGAGACACGTGGCAGAGAAAGGCTTCTACTATAGTATATTATAATAGATATATAGAGATGTCAAATGGGTACCTATTTAACAACGGCACGGCAAAATTTTTTTTTTTGCCATGTCGACACGTGTCAACGTGGGTACGAGTGTCTGACACAAGCAGATACGGCATTGGATAGTTCCTTCTTCTTTTATGTTTTTATTTTTTGAGAAAAATGTCAAAACACAGACCGAAGAAGAGAAGAAGACGAAGAAGAGACTGAAATCATATATGGCTTTTAGAAGGAAAAAAACTCGTCAACTTAGATCCTAGGGTTTCATAGAAACCAGAGAAAATCGAAGAAGATGATAAAAAGAAGGGGAAAAAGAGAAGAAGAAGAGAGAGGAGAAGAATGAGTATTTCAACCATGGCCTCCATCTCTCCTTTGCCGCCGCTACTTCCTTTCTGTTTAGGGGTTTTTATTTGGCAGCTATCATACGATATAAGATAAACCCTAATCTAACCCCTTTAATCCAACTAACCTATTTAAGCTGGGCCCACTTCTTAAAGACCCAAGTCTCTGGCCCTTTAAACCAACCAACCTATTCTAAGCTTAGCCCACTTCATAAAGGCCCAATTCCAAGTCTAATCCAAATCAACCTTTTAAAGCCCAGCTCTCTCTTTTTTACTTAGGCCCTGTTTTTTTTTCCCTCCAAATGGTGGTCCACTTATTTTTTATATTAAGATAAATTATATATCTGTATATACACTCCCGTGTCCCCGTTTCGGGTTTTTTTAGGTCGCCGTATCCGACACCCACACTCGTACCCGTATCAATGTTACTTAAGTTGGTACAAAGCTCGAGGTACATGCACTGATGTACCCTTGCAAGAAAATGATTGAAAGTTCATGTGGAAATTTAATCCCTAATTAACTAATATACTATACCATAAATAAAACCCAATAGCAACTAGGGTTGGTTTATGGTATTATTATATTTTCCTTGTAAGATTGCATAACTACTTGTTCTTTAACAAAATCATATTTTGCAGGCTATTGGTCCAGAACTAACATTTTATAATACATCAAAAGATGTTGAGGAATCGTCTAAACTTTCGAATAAACTTTTGCATGCACAGCTGGATGCATTTTGCAGGTAATTTTCCGTGAAATTATCTTCTTATGGACGAAATTCTAATTGTGTTTTGTTGTTCTTTACGAGTAAGGGTTGTATATCAGTACATGTTTTAGTTGGAAGCTGCTCCCTATAGATGAACAACCGAAGATTAGGATAGGAGTTTAGGACCGTGACATAATCATCCCTTTTCCATATCACCATGAAGGCATAACAAAGGCTCCCAACTAGAGTTCTTGATCCCATTAGGATATGAGTTTAGGACTATAACACTACGACTTTGGTTTTACCCATGGTTCAAAATCTCTGAATGTATGGGAATGTAACGTTTCATTCTTTGAGATCCTGGTACTACATAACTGGAAGTATCGTTTTCTAAAATTAATGAACGTTCTGATACTTACAGTACATCATTTAGTTACTGAACCAGAACAACTTATTTTATTGAAAATGTCAGAAAAAGAGTTTGTATCGAAATGTCTCGTAATGTATCAGAACGTATCAAAAAGTATCGGAGTTTTTACTGATATTTCGTAATTCCACAACAATTTTTGCAGTGAATATATCAGTTTTTCAACAAACTTATACATTCAACCGAAACGAGATTCTGAACATTGGTTTTACTTGCTTTGTATGTCTCTAAAACACATACTTGTATTAAGTGATCGTCTTCTTCATTTCTTCCCGTACACTGCACAATTAGCAAAGTGAAAAAGTCTCCATGCATAGTGTACAGGCTACAGAGAAACTTAATAATAAAATGGATAAGAAGGGGGAGAAAATTATTCACAGGAAGCTTGGGAGCACAAAAATAAAAGGAAGTAGAACTTAGCCAACATGAATATCAATAATTATTGCACAAAAATGAGAACTTAGTAATTATAAAAGTAGAACTGACAGTCTATGTGGAGCTCAATTTAAATTAGAAATTCTAATGACAAGTAGCATTTTAGAGTATGTCCACTATTTACTCAGGGTTTAATTTTCCATTTCCTTATTTATTGTGATAAAGTCAATTGACTACCAACCTAAAGTCTATGCAAGATAACAGGGACCCATCACCCATGTATCAGTATGTATTTGGCTAGATCACATAGACTTAGTTTCTTCAAAATGCACTTCCATTTGCTGAAATAAGCTTCCTTCACACGTGTCATAACTCGGTGCCTCACTCTTATCCTAACTGATTTTAGGTGGCTAGATGAGTACTGTTTTGCTACTTCCATTTTATTAAGAGGAGGGATCAATTGCGCCATCCAAAATGGCCCCATTAAACCTCAACCATGTGGGGTCCACATGGAGATGATCCAAGGGCTGGTTTTCATTGAGGATTCCTAACCATGTAGATCATCATATCAAAAAATCAGCACATTCTAAAACTTTTAAACTCATCAAAAGTTGTTTGCAAATTAATGGTAAAATGAATGCCTCAAAAAAACTTACAATTTCAAGATTTTGATGAGCTGATTTGAGGAGGGGGGTATTTTCGAATGGGGGCACTGCCCTTGATGGGTTCTTAGACTGCTACGCTCCCTAGTTTTTGTCACAAACTTGTTTTTGTATAAGTTGTCTTGTAATGATATTATGCATGAAATATTAATATTAATGGTGTTCTTGCTAATGGTTAATTCAAAGGTTACTTTATATGTAAATGGTTACCTTGAAATTCTGTCTAAAAAATAGGGAGCAAGATAACATTTTAACATGTTTAAGGTGCTGACAGGCTTGTTATGAAGGGTGACACACTTGAAATGACCGCAAATACACTTGGTTTAACAATGGAGAGTAACGGAGTCAGGATTTTGGAGCCTTTTGATACCTCTATAAAGTTTTCTAATGCCTCTGGGAAAACAAATATACATTTAGCTGTTACAGATATATTTATGAATTTCTCCTTCAGCATCTTGAGGCTGTTCTTAGCAGTTGAGGAAGACATTTTGGCATTTCTGAGGATGACATCGAAGAAAGTAACAGTGGTCTGCTCTGAATTTGATAAAGTTGGAACCATGCAAAGTATGCTATACAAATTACTCAACTTTCCTTCTTTTCAAAAAAATAAGAAATTCTCAATATTCTTTTGTGTTGTGCATAGTAGGACAATTATTCAAGTAGTTCTGTCTAACAAAGTTGACTGATTGACTAACTATTGTGCCTTGCAGATCCCCACAATGACCAAACATATGCCTTCTGGAGACCACGTGCACCGCCTGGTTTCGCAGTTTTAGGAGACTACTTGACACCATTGTCAGTAAATGTCCTAACAAAATATTTTCCTAGTCTTCATGGTATTTAGGTCTTCATATTTTGTGATTGTTATTG
This sequence comes from Macleaya cordata, assembly GCA_002174775.1. Taxonomy (NCBI): domain Eukaryota; kingdom Viridiplantae; phylum Streptophyta; class Magnoliopsida; order Ranunculales; family Papaveraceae; genus Macleaya; species Macleaya cordata. Next base: position 301,240 of record MVGT01001370.1, read on the forward strand.
TTCTTTACAATGTAGGGACAAGCCACCTACAAAAGGAGTTCTAGCTGTAAATGCCAACTTTGCAAGAGTGAAGAGACCTGTATCCTTCAAGCTAATTTGGTCATCTACAGAATCTGGGGCCCTTTCTGATCATCAAGGTGCCAATAACCGCATCGAAAGCTCTGTAGTACCAGATACTGACGATAGAAGACAAGATGACAGCTGTTCCATTTGGCTCCCTATAGCACCTCCAGGTTATGTTGCAATGGGCTGTGTGGTTTCATCGGGAAGATCAGAGCCACCATCATCTTCTGCTTTGTGCATCTTGGCTTCACTGGTTTCTCCTTGCTCCCTCAGGGATTGTATTACAATCAACTTAAGTGAACCGTATGTGTGGCTCTATAACCTTTTGTTTCTTTATCCATTTTCAGTTGTATAATTTACACGTGTAAATTTACCCCTCCCAGTTGACGAGTCCCAAGTAGAACCTTCTTCCATGAGTCAAAGTAGTTGGATTATTCTAGTCCTCTGATTCTTGCATTATTTTGAACACAAAATTGTCCAGCTGGGCTGCCTTTTGGCAGACTTTTCTTGGGAATTCGAATGATGGATCCCTCATCCTTTCACACATGGAAAATATAAGGAATTGCTAACCTGTCCATTTATTGGTAGCTTAGATGTTCTCCCTTGTCTTAATCATGCTTTCTTGTTTTTATGCAGATACTCATCAAGCCTAGCATTTTGGCGTGTTGATAACTCTGTTGGGACTTTCTTGCCTGCGGATGCTGTTAATATGAATGTAATAGGTAGAGCATATGAGCTGCGTCATATAATTTTTCGCTACCTAGATGGGTCTTCAAAAGCATTGAAGGGTTCAAACATCCAAGATATTCCTCTAGATCATGATCAAACTCTTCAGTCAGAAAGATCAGCAGGTCTAAATTCCGGGCGAAGGTTTGAAGCTATAGCTAGTTTTAGATTGATTTGGTGGAATCAGGGATCAGGCTCCAGGAAGAAACTATCTATATGGCGTCCGTTAGTTCCTCCAGGGACGGTGTATTTTGGAGATATTGCTGTTCAAGGGTAAGTGGTATTCCAGTTGTCTGTTTTTGGCATTTTCATAGTTCTTCAAACTTCCCCTTAACTTTCGAATATGTATCTGAATGCAGGTACGAACCTCCAAATACATGTGTTGTTCTTCGTGTTACTGGGGATGAAGCTCTTTTCAAAGACCCTCTGGATTTTCAGCTTGTTGGGCAAATCAAGAAACAAAGGGGAACCGAAAGTATTTCTTTCTGGTTGCCTCTAGCTCCTCCAGGATTTGTTTCCTTGGGATGTATTGCTTGTAAGGGCACACCAAAACAGGATGATTTCAGCTTGTTAAAATGCATACGTAGTGATATGGTGACTGGGGGTCAATTTTCAGAGGGAAGTATATGGGATTCATCTGATACCAAGGTCACAACAGGACCATTTAGCTTATGGACAGTTGGTAATGAGGTGGGTACATTTCTTGTCCGCAGTGGTTTCAGAAAGCCTCCCAAAAGATTTGCTCTAAGGCTTGCAGATCCAAATGTCACTAGTGGTTCGGATGATACTGTAGTTGATGCAGAAATTAGAACGTTCTCTGCAGCAGTTTTTGATGATTATGGAGGATTGGTAAGGATTTTGCATCATACTGATTTTTTCCTATTTCTTTCTCTCGCAATTTTGCAGACCATTATTCAAGTTTCCAGTAATTCCCATGAAAATGCATAATACATGATCAGAACTCATAGTAGAGATTTACCCTAATGCGGATTATCCTGTAGAAGACATAACTTCACTGTTTTAATCATTTACCAACTACTTTTCTCAAATTTTGCAGATGGTTCCATTGTTTAACATCTCTTTAAGTGGTGTTGGATTTAGTTTACACGGAAGATCTGAAAACTTAAATTCCACAATGAGTTTCTCCTTGGCAGCCAGATCATATAATGATAAGTATGACTCATGGGAGCCTCTTGTTGAGCCAGTGGATGGATTCCTGAGGTGATCTTTTCTAGAATATGCCGTGCAGAAGCTCTTAACTTGTTTTCATGCTTCAATGATTTTATCTATTGGTAGACAATCTTTGTCAATGGAATGTTTTCTTTTTCTTGTGTTTGTTTAAATTCAGTTTATGAGCTAAAGTCATGAACAGGTACCAGTATGATCAGAACTCACCCGGTGCTGCTTCTCAACTGCGTCTGACCTCCACAAGGGATCTGAATTTGAATTTCTCAGTGTCTAACACTAACATGATTTTGCAAGCATATGCAAGCTGGAATAATCTTAGTCATGTCCATGAATCCTATAAAAAAAGAGTAAGTTCTATGCATCTCTTCTCATTAATCTGTTCAGATCTTCAGGTGGCTTAAATTTCCAGTTGCAGCATGTGATGTTGCAGTTTACTGAATTTTAGTTTGCAATACTAAACTCTAAATACTTTTCAATGTATTTAACAGGAAGCAGTTCCAACTACTTATGATGGAAAATCTATCATTGGCTTCCATCATAAGAGAAACTATTACATTATACCGCAAAACAAACTTGGTCAGGACATATTTATACGTGCCACTGAAATCAGGGGACTCCATAATATTATTAGGATGCCATCTGGCGATGTGAAGCCTGTTAAGGTTCCAGTGGTGAAAAATATGTTGGACTCTCACTTACAAGGCAAACTTGGTCGAAGGTTGAGGACGATGGTAACGATCATCATTGTGGATGGACAGGTTTGTAAGATTATTTTTATATGCCCAAAAGCATTGCATTTTGCTTTTCCATTTCTCGATTTAGAAACCATGCTTATGTGATCTTGGGGTTTCTCATAGAACTGATTTTGAGTTATATTTGATTCTTTCTTAGCTTTGTTAGGTGATATAAAGAATCATGATACATCTGGTATCAAATCCTGCTTAACTTCCACTTGCCCACATAATAACAAGAAATTGCTTTTTTCTTTTCCCCTTCGTGCACTATGATTTGAAATCCTGGATGGGCAATTTCCAATATAACGCTGTCTGATTCCCAGGGTTTTATCTTGTTATTCATTAGAACGTACACATGCTTATACAGTTCTTTAAATGAGTAATGTGGCACAGCAGAGGTCTTCAAATAATAAGTACAGAAAGAGAAGAAAGGATGCGGAGATCCTTGTAGATACACGATGAGAAGAAGAAAGAGACACGAATTAGAAGAATCGACAAGCAGTAGATAGGGAAAAGGCCAAAACGTAGGGAAGAGAGAGAAGTTAGGGTTTCAAACCTCTATTTTAATTAATCGATCAAAACTGTCTACCAATTGAATAGAAAATAACGAAAATACTAAAACTGAAACTAAAATAAGCAATTGACTAAACTACCCCTCTCAATTACTGACCCAACTAATGAAACCCATTTAAATTAAAAGTCTAAAACTGGAAATAACTAAAACAATAAAATAAAAGTCACTAATGACACCACGGCCTGGTGACTAAGGCACCCAGGCCGTGACTTCCTTAGCTGCCTTCAATGATGTGGTACTAGTGCCACATCAATTAGTTTTACTTCGTTCAAATTATTGTTGCCACTTGACAGTACTATTTATATATTGATTTTGCCGGCAGATGTATACCCACTTATTTGTTTACCTTCCTTCTATGCTACATATTTAATGTGAATTAATGTATTGATAGGTATTTCTTTTTTTTTAATCAGTAAAAGAGAGAATTTTACAGAAAACAAGCACCCCAAGAGGGGAAATACAAGGGAAACAGAAAAACAATAGAACAGCCAATCCTGCCAAGAAACAGGGGGAACGGTGATACAGCCATTCATAAACAATACAACTGCCCATCCCAAGAAACGGGGAAACAAATAATCTTGGACAGCTCTTCTACGGCCTAATAAATCCATTTACTCGAAATATGATAGAGCCATAGGCAACCTATTGACACGGTTCCTACAACTTACAAACAATGAAGGAATTGAAGTTGCTTACCTACTTACAGAATTACAAACAGATGTTACTTGTTGACTCAATTTATAGAATGTGACATCTACTAAGATGTGAAAAGTTACCAAAGACTACCCATATATGGTTCTGTTGAAGTGATAAACGTGCAGAAACAGGACAAGAGCATCAATCAATTCGGAAAATTAAACTGGAGAGCAAAGAGAGGATTGAGAATAGAGAGTGTGCGTTCTCAAAAGAGAGGCTAGAGGGTATAGAGGTCTCTCCTTAAATCTTATATGATGATATGTGTTACAATTACATAAATGCTTCTAGTAAATTCTGAAATGTTCAGGAGACCATGTTGGCAACAATTACATAAATGCCTCTCAAAATGTAAATCCATTACATCCTCCTATAATATCCATCAGACAGCTGTGGCAACTTTTCGCTTATAACGCTCCTCTCCTGAAAACTTCCTTAGCATTTCCTTGCTCTGTTATGCTTGTTACTGTATTTTTTTTTTGCACTGAGCTAAAATTTCTTTGAAGATTATTTTCCTCGAAATGTGATACTGGAAAAATAATTATGTAGTTTCTCATTTCTGTGTTTAATATTTGAAATACTCAAACAATGACTATGGGAAACTGGTGGAATGAATTTTTTTGTTTCATATTCAAAAGCATTGAATTTTCATTTTTTATCAAAATTGAATAATTGTCATGTTAATGATTGAATTGTTAATTCAAACAGTTTATTATGCATAATGCATATGACCTTCGTGAGAAGTTACATATTGCTTCAATTTCTCTAATCAATTCTTGATCTTTTCTAACGTTTCAATAATCTCCTACGCCGAATGCTATGAAAATGGTCTTGCTAGTTTGACTACTGTAGCCTTATATTGTTGATATGCAGTTGCCTACTGTTGAAGGGTTATCTACTCACCAATATACAGTTGCCATCCGGCTAGTTCCAAATGAGTGCCTTCCTAGTGACTCGCTTCTGAAGGAACAAAGTGCACGCACATGTGGCACCAGCTCAGATCGTTCCTTACCTTCTGGACTTGAGTTGGTGAACTGGAATGAAACATTTTTCTTCAAAGTCGATTCTCCGGTATGTAGACAACTGATCCTAACATCTTTAGACCTTCTCGGGATATATCGGACAATATCGGCTGGTCATATAAATAAATAAATATATATCCTATTATTGATATAATGCAAAAATTATCAAAAAAATTATCAAACAATATATATTAACATCTGATTTTAATAGAAAGAGGGGGTTTTTTGTTTTTAAAACTTTAACAGAGGGGGGGTTTTGTTTTAAAAAATAAGAAGGGGAGTTAAGTTATAAATTTTTAACTTTTTTGGGGAGAGACCGATATTGTCCAAAAATACACCATTTTTCTTTGAAAATATCGGACAAATATCGGCCGATATTATCGGACCGATATTCTGAGCGAGATTTTCCTGAAAAATCGATGGAGGCCCGATACACGATATCTCGGCGATATCGCGCGAGATTAACTACATAGATTATCAGCGACAACTCCATTTTCTAACTTTCCTCAAGGCACTAATAATCTCTTCCTTGTAAACAAACTTGAATATCAGAAAGAGAAAAAAGATGAGGAGAAAGGGTGAGAGGAGAGTACGGTCATAATAACCTAGGCCAGACCATAGGTAGTCATTCGTAATATGGTAAAAAGCCGTAATGAGCATTATTCGTGTATAATTCATTTTCGGTGGGTAAAATAATTGGTCAAATGAATGGGATACGGTTAAAAGCTGCTGACATCTACATTCGTGTATAATTTCATTTATTCAAATACAAAATTCGATAAAAAATTCATCATTTTTATATGGCGTTATGATGGATTACTCTAAATATTATTTATTGTAATAAAATATTATAAATATTATTTATTACGAAACTCTATAGACGTTAGATTTCGAAGAGACGAGTAGGACTGCCAACCAGCTGGAACCATTACAGTAAAAAAGTAGAATTTCCAGGGTATGCTTTTAGTTTGACAAGGAAAGAAAAGTGTTTTGACAGAGTGTCAGAGACTAAGAAAAGGACAACAATAGGTTTTCTCTTTCATAAGCGCCGACTTTTTCATCCGAATTTCTACGTCTTTTCGGCAAGACGCAATTTAATCATTTCACATGATAGTATTGAATTTTAACCGTTCATCTCATAAATTCGTCCGATTAAGTCGGTTTATGTCCAAAACCAAGGATCAAGGGCTATAGGTGGCGCAGGCTGCAAGCTCTAGGTGTCATTGTTTGGGACCTACATTCCCCTTGTTAGGTGTATGTCACCCATGGTGACTGACTTGTCTGGTAGAACAGAGAGGAAAATGCAAAGGGATGAAAAGATAGAAGAGAACAGTGGAGAAGGTTAATGAGAGTGAACCATTGCAAGTGGTTTCCTTGATTTCCATATGGATAATATATACCAGTAATAGGGGTTGAAAACCAGAAATACCTTACCCAGGAATAGAAGAAAGAAATGATAAACAATAGAAATGTGCTACTCCACAATCCACATGATGTGGGTCCAGCACATTTCAACACACGAGATCTTTCGCCAAAATTAGAAATTTCAAACCTACATAAATTGTTCAGTTTGTTTCATGTGAGGTTTAATACTTGTCAGCGAAGGTGAATGTATCAGTTATCACCCTATCTGTGTTTTTACTGTGTAACAAGGACACTTCACTTTTCTGGATTTTTTCCGTGTCGAAACGTGTCGACACTGACACTTTTGGACACTTCAGCAGTACTTACACATAATAATGTTAGATGTTGTGTTTACATCTTGTGTACTTGCACTGTTGCACATAATCGTCTTAGAACATAATATATCGTTCTTTCTTTTTTGTAATGGGATGAGATCCAGTACTTTGTTTTCTTTGATTTTTTTTCAATAAAATTATTCATGCCTTCCCAAAAAAAAAAGAAGAAAAAACATGATATGTTGTTCTAGGTTAATGTCTTGTGTATAGCATTTTTTTTAAACATGCATATATCATATTACGTGTTAGAATCCCAAATTTAAGATACTCATATCATATCGAATAGCGTGTATCGTAAGATACGCAAATATGGTGAAAAATTAGATATGGGGTGAGAGAGTATATGTTGCATAAGAAACATCTTCATATGTCAAAAGTGTCATACATACTACCCAAAACCATCTCCAATATATGTGGTCTAGAGCTTAAAGAACAAGATTCTTTGCTTCCCCTAAAACAATCCCCCATTCTCCCTCAAATTTGGGTTTGTTTGATTCTAAAGCTAAGTTGTAAATATCGTTTTCGGATGCTTATCGGCCAAGGAGCGATATGCGATATGGAAAGATTTATCGGGATAGTATCGGCAAATATCGGCCGATAATATAAATAATTAAATATAATAAATATAATTATCTAATAAATATAAAATTATTAAAACAGTAGCTGGGTAGAAGAAGAAAAGAAGAAGAGGAAGAAAAAGTAACGAAAAAAAACAGTAGCTGGGGCTGCTGAGCTGAAAAAAAAAACTGAAGTGGGCTGAAAAAAAAAACGGTAGAATAAGAGGAAGAAGTAACGAAGAAGAAGATAACGAACAGAAGAAGAAAGAAGAAGAAAGAAGAAAGAAGAAGAAGAAGAGAGAAGAAGGAAAAGAAGAAAAAAAGGACTAACCTCTTCCGGATCAGGCAACGGCGACGGCGACAGTCCTCCCCTCTTCTCTTCTCTTCTCTTCTCTCTCTGTTATTTCTTTCTCTTCTCCTTTCCTCTGTTTTTTCTCAAAGGGATTTGGGAACATGAAATCCCTAAATCGATTTAAGTAGGAGGGGTTTTTTGGTTTAAAAAATATGGAAGGAGGGGGTTTTTAGTTTAAAAAATATGGAAGGAGGGGTTAAATAGAAATAGAATTTGTTGGTATTTCTTTTTAGGGACCGATATAATCGGCGATTCTAAACAGCTGAGATATTTACAAATTATCGCCTGATAATATCTGGCCGATTATTTCAGGCGATATTTAAGGGAAAAAATCGTGAGGGTCCCGATATGCGATTTATCGGCGATTAATCCCGATAAATCACCGATAGAAATAACATAGTTCTAAAGTAGAAGTTATAAATAGGTTAAGAGAAGCATATTGCAAAAAGGTAAATATCGAAATGGTCCTTTTTACGTCCCGACCATATGGTATAGCTACTGGATACGCTAAGATACATGTCATATCATATCAGACATTGTAAGATATGTACCATGTATCGTAAGATACAGTGCAAAAGTATATTTTTGCAAATATCGTAACTCTAAGCTTAAGATAAGATATGTATTTAAAACTATAGTTTACTATGTAACAATGTTAGATCTAAAAGTACAAATTATAACTAAAAATAAAGCACATAGTAATTTGGACAATAATATATGTATGTGTACGACCTTGTCCAAGTTTTGGCCTTTTTCCAACTCACAGTGTACGATACGTTGTACCAGTGCCGGCACCGGCAGATGTACCCATATCATTGTTACATTGGTTTTTTATTAGGAATTTTAACTGCTTCTTGACTTCTCATGAATTTGAATTTCAATCTGTCCAGGATTATTATATGGTGGAACTGATGGTGACTGACATGGGACAAGGTATTTGTTTATTTATACTCATGTATTTGTCATTTATTTTCATTGCTAAGAAATGAAAGTTTACAGTCTAACATTAGAGCCATAGTTAATTATGCAAGGGTGACTGCTTTGTAACCCTATCATACTTTTAATACTATCAATGACCCTGGTGTGCAATATGTATCTCAATTTCCATTTGGTGCATCGAGTAAAGTCATTTCACAAGTAAGGTAAGGTACTTTCATGCATGGTTAAATCTGAAACTACCAGCAATCATCCCAAAAAGGGAAGAAATACTCAGATGCATCTCAGTTGATGGGTTAACATCATAACATGGTTCATACTTCACAGAACGTCCTGTTGTGATATTGGCATATCTAATCTCTCAATTTGATTGATTTTTATTGCATCACTGGATATACTCCCATGTCACTTCACAGCAATGTTTTTATTGGTAGGAAAATAAAAAGTAGAATAATCAATTGTTTTCAAAAAGGGTTATGTCAGGTTGGTAGCACTTTTTTCATGTTGTTTTGTGAATCTTGATCCTTTCTCTGTAATCAAAAAAATGAAATTAGAAAACCCTGATCCTGACTTTCATTTATAGATAACATCGGATGGAGGAACATGGTTCATGAAGCCATCCTTATACTGTCTGAAAAAGGCTTGTGATTATTTAGTGATGACTGCTGGCGATGACTTCAGATTGCGAGGAATTAGCAGGAAAATATAAAGTGTTAAGAAGTGTTAGGTGGCAACAAAAATAAGTCAAAATTCAGCAGAAAATTCTAAACCTCAGTGCCATTTAAAACAGAAAGATTTTAACTGTTGTACTGTTGATTATTTTAGATTATTAGGAGGTTTTAGAGGAGTCATATTTAACAAAAAACCAGAAAGGGATTCTGTACAGGAACCTCCATATTCTTATGACCTCAAGTAAATAAGAAGAAAGTAAACTCAGTACTTTGATAGCCCACTGTATTCTTCTGAAACAATCTCTGACTGAGAATGACTTAATTTGTTGGTTGCTAATGTTAGTAGTATAAATGATACAAAACAAGTATTTATAAGGTAAAAAAAAGGAACAAGAATAGGATATGGTAGGAGTACGACTCCTTGATGAATGAGTCTTCTGTAAACCGAAACCTTATTTTGATGTGCTGCGATGCCATAAAATATCTGAAAATACTTAGGGACATCAAATACGGAAGTGTTGTGCTTCAATTAACCAAACCAGGCAGTTGCAGTATGCTAAACAAAAAAGATGGGGTAAACTACCTTGAGTCATGGAGACAACAGAAAGTACAAATAATGAAGTATGTAGCTTCCTTTAGTCTACAGTGCTCCTGATGATATTGTTAACAATTATTCCTTCTAATTAATAGTGTTTCTCATTTCACAGGGGAACTTGTTGGATTCTATTCAGCTCCTTTGAAGCAGATAGGGAGCACCTTTAGTGAAAGTTCAAATTCTTATGGTTCTATTAATGAATTGAATTGGATAGAATTATCCTCAGCAAGATCGATGGTGAATTCTCATCTATGGATTTCAAATTTCATTTTCTATCTCCATTTTTGTAGATCTATTGTCTGCCTACTTTATAGGGTAACTTTCGAAGAAAAGCATTCAGAAAATGATATTGTACCATTAGTAACTTAATATTGGTTCTGCAGAAGATTCCACAGGAAGATGAAGGTAAACAATCCAATGGGAGAATGAGATGTGCCATACTCCTTTCACCCATATCTGAAGAAAATGATTCGCAAACCTTGAGTAATGTGAAAAAACATGGACTTATTCAGATAAGTCCTACCAAGGATGGGCCTTGGACAACTGTGAAACTAAACTATGCTGCACCTGCAGCTTGCTGGCGGTTGGGAAATGATGTTGTTGCCAGTGAAGTAAGTGTCAAAGATGGCAATAAATTTGTTAATATACGGTCTCTGGTTTCTATTAGCAACAATACAGATTTCATACTTGATGTGTGCCTCACCCTCAAGGATTCCAATGAAAACATGAAGTCAATAGATGACAACAAGCAAGAAGAGAAAGAAATTGCTGGTGACAGATTTGACACAGATGAGTTCTTTGAAACTGAAAAATACAACCCAACCATTGGTTGGGTTGGTTGTCTTACTAAACCCACGCATGCTTACTCAGAAGGTGAAGACTCCCTTCAGGTGAGTGCAATTGTTTAATGTTTTCACATGCTTTATTATTCATTATTTTTCTTTTTCACATGTTTATTTCATGTCATTTGAACTGGCAAAGGAAAATAGTAGCATTTTTCTTCTATGTTATGCATTTGTTTATTTGTGCTAAAGGAGCTATTTTCTTTATTTTTTCAATAACTTAGTGCAGAGATTATAATTTTCTCTGTTTAACCCGGACACTTCAAACGGGTGTACCCATGTCGAGCACCTCGTGTTCATGTAATTTTCGGCTGACCCAGGAGACCTCATTCTGCCTTTGCTTGGGTGTCGGTCTTCAAGTACTTTGAAGAGACTTATCTCGCATGCCATCTTTTGGGTTCTCTAGAAGGCGAGGAATGAAGCTATTTTTCAGTCCAAGCGATCATTAAGTTGACAAGTACTTTGTTTCTTTGGGGTAGGGTACTTCAATTGGGAAGAAGCTTTTGCTTCGAGAATTTGTCTTCCGGTGGGATATAATGATCCAATCTATTTGATTGTGGGGATTGGTGCCCTGCCTTTTTTTTTCATAGTTTTGTTGATTAATATGAAAAAGAAAAAAGGTTTCAGGCCAGAGTATTTAGTCCTCAGTCCACCTATACTACACCAATCAGACTTCAACATTAAGTTTCAGTTGTTTTCTGGCTCTCTTAAGTTTTAGGTAACTTTGCCAGTTCTGCTGAACATTATTGATCTTACTTTTCTTATTTCAAATTTTTCTTTCTTTAGTATCATGACATATGAGTAGATTTGCTGCTTTTCTGATATATTCATGAACTTTCAAAGCACATTTCTAATTTCTACAACACTTGTGCACTTTTCAAGATACTCCAATTCAAAGCTTACTGAGATAGATGTTGAAATAAAAACTTAACATGATTCCCTCATTTTATTAAAGTTCGTTCACATTTCCCTCATTTTCTCTGTTGTGAATACATTTTGATTCCAAGCTTATCGAAATAGACATGGAATTAAATTTAAATCATGGTTGTATTCGAAGATTGGTAGCCTCTAATTCTTGTTTTGTTACACAGGAGATTTCTGCAGTTGACTTGCCCTCAGGCTGGGAGTGGGTTGGTGATTGGCATGTTGATAATGCTTCTGTAAATACCGCTGATGGGTGGGTTTATGCTCCTGATCTTGAACGTCTAAAATGGCCCGAGTCGTATAGTCAGTTAAAGTTTGTCAACTACGCAAGGCAAAGGAAATGGATCAGGAAGAGGAAAAGAACCTCAGGTGGTATAAGACGGCAAATATCAGTTGGGTTGTTGAATCCTGGAGATACCATTCCACTTCCTCTAGCAGGCCTGACACATCCTGCAGCGACATACATCTTACAATTAAGGCCATGGAATGCCAATGAGCGCAACGAATATTCTTGGAGTTCAGTTGTAGGTATGCATCACAGTCAATCAGAGGTCTCTCGTAAGACTAAAGACACGTCTGAAATTTGTGTATCTAGTTTCTCCGAGTCTGAGGAACTCTTGTATTGCACCTGCAACGAAATGAGCGGGAGCTCTTCAAGTAGTGGAAACAACAAGGGATTGTGGTTTTGTTTGAGCATAAAAGCCACCGAGATTGGAAAAGACATTCGTTCAGATCCTATTCAGGATTGGAATCTTTTTGTTAAATCGCCATTATCTATCATCAATTTTCTTCCCTTGTCAGCAGAATTTGCTGTTCTTGAGTTGCAAGCAAATGGTCAGTTTTTTGCTTGCTCTCGAGGAATATTTTCTCCAGGTGAAACTGTTGGGATTTATAAAGCTGACCTGAGAAAGCCACTCTATTTGTCCCTGCTTCCACAGGGAGGGTGGCAGCCGATACATGTAAGATGCTGAGCATGATTTCTTCAGCTTTCTTTGTCCTTCTATAATATATGTTGCTCTTGGTATTCCACTTTTTTCACAAGTAACCTATTTTGTTCTTTTTCAGGACGCTGTTCTTGTATCACATCCAAGCGGGGTTCCATCTAAAGCTTTAGGTTTGCGAAGTTCATTTTCTGGAAGGTTTGTAATGACCAAGATGTGATGTGTACGTTTTGTTGATCATGTTTTGTTCTTTCTGTTTTGGGTTTTTACCTTCGTGGTATATCTATTATGCAGGATAGTCCAAGTCATTCTTGAACAAAACCATGACAAAGAACAGCAGGTGGTGGCAAAGATTGTTAGAATCTATGCTCCTTTTTGGATTGCAAGCGCAAGATGTCCGCCACTTACGTATAGGCTTGTGGCTACAGCAGGAAGGAAAAAAAGGAATTTCCCCTTCCCTCTTCATTCAAAACAGAGTGATGAAACGATTGTTGAAGAGATCAGTGAAGAGGAAATATTTGATGGTTATACCATTGATTCCACATTAAACTTCAAACTTTTGGGCCTCTCAGTGTCTATTGGTCAATCCGACAAGAAACAGTTTGGACCTGTTAGAGAACTTTCTTCTCTTGGTGATATGGTAAGCTTAGTCTAGATTTCATCTAATCCCCTCTATTAATCTTTCAGTGAAAAAGTATCTTCACTAAGAACTGCTTTTTGTTCTTAGGATGGCACCGTTGATCTCTATGCTTATGATGAGGATGGCAATTGCATCCACCTTTTCATTTCCTCAAAGCCATGTCCCTATCAGTCCGTCCCTACAAAGGTAATGTTGGTCCCATTGAAAAATGTTTGATTCTGCTCATTATCTTAAAGCTTTTCGGAAGGCCTATTTAATGAATGTTGTATCCATATTTTCCTCTTTTAGGTAATTTCTGTCCGGCCGTTCATGACATTCACGAACAGAATTGGTCAAGACATTTTTATTAAGTTAAGCAGTGAAGATGAGCCAAAGGTTCTACGTACTTCTGATTCAAGAGTTTCATTTGTATATCGCAAAACTGAAGGGCCAGATAAACTCCAGGTAATTGGACCTCTATGAGTTAAAGTTTATATTCTTGTTGCCAAACTGTTTCCATTCATTTGTTAATGTTCTGTCTTTCAGCTTATATATTTTACTTTGTAGAGGTATGAGATAAGAGATATCATATTCAACGTTGTTAGAATGCTTGTCATCCTAAGCAATGGGCCTAGTGCAGCTGTGTAGTGAGTGCAGTTTCCTATTTTTAGTTAGATAGTTTCCTATTTTATTTTGACTTGTAGTAGGGTTTCCATTATCTAGTAGTTTCAGATTATAGATGCTTAGTAAGTTGTTGATTACAGAAAGATTTTATAGGACCCACTTATCAGTTATCATTAATAATTATGTAGGTGGAGAGAACGCCCTTCTCATCCAAGCTAAGCAAGATGTACCTGTCCACTCCTCCCTCTTCTCCTCCCCCTTCTTCTTCTCTCTTCTTGCCCTCTCTTTACACTCTTCTATTCTGTTATTCATACACTTTAACTAACCTGTCTTCCATCCAAGACTCTTACCACTAGAACATCCTTATTCTATGTCACTTAGCTACCAGTAATTTTTGTAGCCCCTCCTTATAGGTAGTTTATAGCTTTTCTTGCATTTTTTTGACTCACAATTTTTTAAATAAATAAAAAGAATAACCCTACACTTGCACATTAAAGGTTCAGAAATTGATAATATACTTTCTTTTTCCTTTTTGGCATCTTCTTGGATAAATATGATCAAAGTAGTCTGATCCCCTAGCGTGATGAACACATAAGATATGTGAGATTTTGAGTTTTTATTTACGTCTTGCTTTTCTAGTATCTTTTTTTCCCATATAAACCAATGAAAATCAAGAGGAAGACACTGAATCAATAAAGAATTACTGATAAAAGAAATCAATAGTGAATTTCATTCCAGAAGTTATATAGAAAACATAAACTCTGATTATGCAGAAAACATAAACTTTTCAAAAAATAAAAATAAATAAACTAATTATGCAGTTACCTTGTATATCTTTTAACATCAGCTGCTCTTGATTTTCTCACTCGTTAAACATTCTTATGGCTACCATGATTCTATGCAATCTACCACTAAGACCTCTTCTATTGTAAATATGTATGTTATTATTGTTTTCTATTCTGATTATTGTAAAAACCCACATGGTTAGTAAAAGATTAATTCAATCATTTGATAATTTATATGTTCTTCTGTGAAATAAAATATAAAGCATACTGGTTTTGTTCATAGAGTAGATATTTTGTATATGTGCCCTCTATGTGAGTTTCACAGAAACTGCTGAACCAGATAACAGTAATGTCTCTGCTCCTTCTTCTTGCAAATGAGATTTTCCGGTATTGACTAGAAATTGTATTCAGTGGAGTTATGGAGTCTGTCTAATTTTGTAGTCCCAATTGAATGTTTGTTCCTTGGTTTATAGGTCAGATTAGAAGATACAGAATGGTGTTTTCCAGTTGAAGTTGTAAAAGAGGACACCATCTTTATAGTTCTGCGGACACCTAATGGTGGTAGAAGATTTTTGCGGGCTGAAATTCGGGGCTACGAGGAAGGATCACGTTTCATAATCGTATTTCGTTTGGGATCTACATATGGGCCTATCAAGTATGTGCTTATGTCATACTATCATTTAGGAGATTCTGCAACCTAGAAACTTTTTCCAATAATTGCATCATGTACATACTTATCTATTGTATGCATGATCTACCATTTTGAATGTCAGTCTTTTGATTTAGTTTCAGTAGTGACCGGTATGAATCCATATTGGCTTGAACTAGTAATGTTTATATATTGTTTTGAGATGTTTCAAGCGGAATGTCTCATTATTCAAAGGACTGAAACATTTAGTCCTAAGGAGATTTTATACCTTGATTTTTATGTAATCATTTAAGAGGTTCCTTAAGACTGGCAACATTTTCAGTGCATTGAGTATGTAATGTATAACTGACTAATAGTAATTTTGTTATACAGAGTTGAGAACAGAACAACTGACAAGATCATCAGAATTCGCCAGTCTGGCTTAAACGACGATTCCTGGATCCAGCTAAACTCTCTTTCAACCACAAATTTCTGTTGGGAGGATCCATATGGTGAAAGACTTATTGATGCTGAAATCCATAGTGGAAGTTCAGTTTTTGTTCAGAAATTCAGCCTGGAAAGGGCAGGGGAATGTTCCTCTGATGAAAGGACACCTGAAGTACAGTTTCATGTTGTGGACATGGGGGATATCATGATTGCTAGGTTCACTGATCACAGGACATCAGAATCAATTTCACATGAAGAAAGTACAGTCCTGGCATCCTCTGGAAACTGGGGCACTTCAGATATGCAGCACATGGTGCAGAACACTGCTGCACCTATAGAGGTTATGATTGAGTTGGGGGTTGTTGGGGTTTCTATGATAGACCATAGACCAAGAGAGCTCTCGTACCTGTACTTGGAGAGAGTCTTTATTTCATACTCGACTGGTTATGATGGGGGTAACACTAGCAGGTCAGACTATCTCTGTATAAGTTTTTTAGTCTTCTTTTCTTTCTTTCTTTCACCTTTTTCATATAGAAAGTTATTTGCATGTGGATCTTTAATTCAGCTTTCATGGATTCTTTGACCCATGATACTTTTTCTTAGCTTCTCCTTATGTTCTCTTTCCCGTAATCCATTTTGATGGCTATTTAACATGGGTTACTTTCTCTCTTTTTAGTGGTTGGTATCGCTCTTCTTGTTTATCTGTCAATAATACCTCAAATATCTAATGATGAAATTCTGCAACTTGAACTTCTGCGCTTGCTTTTTTAAAATGAAATATGAGTCTATTTGTCTACAACATCAAAGGAGTGTTATTTCTGAAGAAACGGGTCGGTTTGTTGTAGAGACTTAAGAAGACATTTAACCAGCTATGGTAAAAATCATTTTTTTCAAGTCTAATTGATATTTTTAATGGGAAACTTATAGAAGGCATTACAGTTATTTCCATTTCTTCCATTGTTTCTGGGAAATGCATCTCTTCATTAGGTAGATGCACTTATCAGTCATGTTTTCTTATGTTAGGTTCAAGCTCATATTGGGACATTTGCAAATCGATAACCAGCTTCCACTAACTCTGATGCCTGTTTTGTTGGCACCGGAAGACACCACTGATGCACATCATCCAGTTTTCAAGATGACTATTACAATGAGGAACGATAATAACGATGGAACCTTGGTTTACCCTTATGTTTATATACGGGTAAATTGGTTAACAGTTGTTCCTTAATGATGTTTTCTTTATTTTAATCACGAGGGGTATTCTATTTTTATTTTCATATTCTCAATGAAAGCTGTCTGTGAATGCTAGGTAACTGAAAAGTGTTGGAGGATTAATATTCACGAGCCAATCATCTGGGCATTTGTTGAGTTCTACAATAATCTTCAGATGGATCGGATCCCCAAAAGCTCTAGTGTCACACAAGTTGATCCAGAGATACGCGTGGAGTAAGAATCTCGTTTACTTCTGATTTCTGTTCTTGTAGCTGTAGATTTTGAATTTATGTTTGTAAGTTTTCCAGCTTCTGGCATCCATTTTTCTATGTATATACGTGATTCCATGTCTGGGCATCATAGCTCCCTACTGTCTCAATAGTCTCTCCATTCTCTCCGTTTTTCTTAAACCATCTAGCTTTCCTGGTTTCTTCAACTGTCCCTGACTTTAAATTGACATTGGTACATTTTTTACAATATAGTACATCACGTATCAATGCTTCAAATCATGTATTCAAGTCAATATGCATTATAGAAATAAATAATCATTTAATTAAAATATACTGATCATTTATCACAACATACAAATTTTGTGCTCACAACTTTTACCGCTAAAGAAAACATAGATGTATTAATGTATATGCCAAGAGGATTTATCTTCTATATAGGAAGGAAGGAACTATGGCTACCAATCAGTCACGTGGTAATGCATAATGCTTCAAAACTTTATGGTATTGTTCTGATTTTTGTTGCTTGATGTATTCAGCCTTATAGATGTTTCCGAAGTAAGGCTAAAGTTGAAGTTGGAGACGGCACCAACTCAACGACCCCACGGGGTCCTAGGTGTCTGGAGCCCCATTCTGTCTGCTGTCGGCAATGCATTCAAGATTCAGGTCAGACTGCCAAGACCCAGTGTAGTGAATGCATATTTCAAGGCATTATTCAATACTATTTATTTGAGAAGATCAGAAGAGTGATGACAAAATAAAGAATGCATATTATATGCATTCAAAATAAAGACCCCACGAGGCCTCTATTCTCTCTACCCTCAAAAGTCTAATGACAAATGGAGAGAAATTATAATGCTCCTCGAGCTTTTTCTAAAGCTTAACATTGATTCATGTGCTTTGGGAACAAATGAATTCTTTGGAAATAGGTCACCAAGAGCCTCCTGTAGCACCTTTATTTTGATATCCTTCAACTCATGCGGTAGTTGTTTCTACTTTCTGTTACTTTTCTAGAGGTTGAATTTATTGTGTTAACAAGATACGTACAAGAAAATGGCTCAGTTATTACCCCTTCTTTAAGACCATGTTGAGGTTAAAAACTAGGTGGCTATTTTCTACTGGCTCAACATGTCCTAGTACATTTCTACTGCATCGTGCACATCCTAGATAGTAATGTGTCTATCGAATCCACAGGGTCAGTCTATGTTGCTGCATAATGAAAGTGCCAGACCGGCAGAATCCAATGGCATCCATATGAACCACAATACCTGATGTTGACCTCATTATGAACATTTGACTGATTTGCTGTAACGCCCCAAATCCGGTTACCGTATAAACCCAAATCCAAACTCGTGACTCGAAGCCTTAAACCCAAACCTATAACTTTCAATCTAAAATTAAGTCCAAAACATAGGCCCAAAAAAAGTCCAATTAAAAATGAAACCCAGAAAATTTCAATCAATAACACACTAGCTTATATGATCAAAGAAACGCAATAATCAATAATCAACATCAAAAATAAGGATGAGCTTGTTATATTCTTATGCTAAAATGCACCACGGCTGCCTACGTACCCAAATAGGGATCAAGCATCACATAGTTCTAAAGAATACCCATACTAGGCGTCTACAACACATTTCAACTTTCGTGCGAGTTCAACCAACTTACCTAATCTCTCAACAAACACAATGGGAATCCCCACATCTAGCATCTTATGTAGGGTTATTGTCTCCAGTTAATTAAATAGGATCTCGAGATTCAAGTTCACTCAACCTATCCCTCAATCTACCCCACCTTTTGTGGTCCACAAATTAACCCAATTGTGCTCTGAGTGAATTTGTGTTTACATCAACCATTCTTCCATACGCAGGTTACCTGCTTCGGCTAAGGCACGCCCCTATAAATCTCATATGCGACCCTTGTTCATCGCATAATTTTCATCATCAACTTTTCATCACAAGTTGTACACACCCACTTAACCAAAATCTTTCAAGTTTGTAACATCTACAGGTCGTGAATGTCAGTTAATGATTGCCTAGGTGTTTTTCCCTTCTACACCATAAATTTTACATACATGTGAACACATGCAACCACATCTTAGAACAGGGATCAAACCAAGATAACATGAATAGCATCCATGCCAAAGAGACCATATACTCTAAAACATATTCATTGCTCTCATTCAGGATATAGTAACATCTACAGGTCGTGAATATCAGTTAATGATTGCCTAGGTGTTTTTCCCTTCTACACCATAAATTTTACATACATGTGAACACATGCAACCACATCTTAGAACAGGGATCAAACCAAGATAACATGAATAGCATCCATGCCAAAGAGACCATATACTCTAAAACATATTCATTGCTCTCATTCAGGATATAGTAAATTTCAACTATATCCTGCGCATCGCTTTCATCGCATACAAGTTTCAGTTTAATTCCCAACGCATAATAACCAGCTAACTCTTATGGCATCCAATAACTAAAATCATTACCAGATTTATCATGTTCAAAATACATAATAAAGCCATAATCAATTATCAAATTTACTAAGTTAGAATCTAGTTTAACCCAAAGCAGTAACATGCAAGCAGGTTATAACCTAATTATAACCAGAACAGTAATAAATCAGCAGATTGTAGCCTCTATATAATCAACATATCAGCAGGTTACAACCTATATATATTCTAATCAGTATAATGGTAGGTTATAATCTAACTATAGCTCGACCAGCAACATAAGTTACATAACAGTAGGTTACCCAAAAATAACCCTATCAGCAAGATAACTTTATGTTAAAACCCAAACACAATCAAATAGTAGCATAACATGTTATAACTCTACTACAATCAAAACAGTATCATAACAGAATGTTATATTTTAAGTAAAAACTATCTTCTTCAACTTTACATGCCTAGGGTTTCTTCTCTTGTTGTTGAATTCTTTTTCTTTGTCACCCTCATGTTCCATTTATTATTCAAAACTAATAATTTTTGTACTATGAGCATCTTATATAGATAACTCCTAACAAAAGGGCCCAAAAACTTTCTAAGCATAAAATAACTCCAAAAGAAGACTTTAGGACCTGCTAAAACACCCCTCCCTAACAGCTATAACAAAATTAATAAATAAAACTAGGAACTAAAATTAACCCACCACAAAAGGTTTCCTAAAAGAGCTGGCTTTCTAAATAAAGTGGGTTTTCTAAGTGTTTGGTTATAGGAATAAGGAGAAACTACTACTAATGGGTCCCCTCACTTAAGTTTATAATAATCTATGTTAGATTAATCCTAATCCAGTTTAGCTAAAGCCCCCAAACACCAAAATACTAAACACGCCCAACTTAAGTTATGTATACCCAAATTGAATGAAATACAACATACTATAATTAAAAAAAAATTATGGGGTGTTACATTTGATTCTATAAACTTGAGCAGCTCGTGTGCATGGTAAAATGCCTCAAGAGAGAACATTTTCATAGAGTAAAACTCACCTCATATTCATGACAAAGTAGACGTCTGATTTTCTTATTCGCCACACTGCTGCTTTAGATAACATTACAATGTTTTGATTTCAGGTTCATTTAAGGAAGGTCATGCACCGGAACAGATTCATGAGGAAAAGCTCCATCGTTCCAGCTATAGTCAACCGTATTTGGCGAGATCTGATCCATAATCCCTTACATTTGATATTTTCGGTAGACGTGCTTGGTATGACAAGCTCAACATTGGCTTCTCTAAGTAAGGGATTTGCTGAGCTTTCAACAGATGGGCAGTTTCTGCAATTACGTTCGAAACAGGTAATGGTTTATTTTTCCGTGCTATTCTTAGGTGAATGAAGGTAACTACGTCATGCAGATTAAAGAAAAGATAGCTTCAACTTTGAATCAGGTATGGTCAAGGAGAATAACTGGGGTTGGCGATGGTATTCTTCAAGGAACTGAAGCTCTTGCACAAGGTTTTGCTTTTGGGGTGTCTGGCGTCGTGACAAAGCCTGTTGAGAGTGCTAGACAGAATGGTCTCCTTGGTCTTGCTCATGGGCTTGGACAAGCTTTCCTAGGATTCATAGTACAACCAGTGAGTGGGGCATTAGATTTTTTCTCATTGACTGTAGATGGAATTGGTGCAAGTTGTTCCAGGTGCTTGGAGGTCTTCAATAACAAGACCCCCTTCCAAAGAATCAGAAATCCCCGTCCCATCCACGCAGATGGTGTCCTTAGGGAGTACTGTGAGAGGGAAGCAACTGGTCAGGTATGTATCATTCTCTCTCTTTTTCTTTAATTTTTTTTTTACTTTTTTCTTTTTCTTTCTACTACAAGCTGAAACTAAAACGAATAACCAGATTAATTTTGTTAGTTTGAATAAATAAATTTCATTGTGAAACTTTATGATGATCTACTCTCCGTTTCCCATTTGCAGATGATTTTATACCTCGCAGAAGCAAGTAGGCACTTTGGTTGTACAGAAATATTCAAGGAGCCATCAAAGTATGCCTGGTCTGAT
This sequence comes from Macleaya cordata, assembly GCA_002174775.1. Taxonomy (NCBI): domain Eukaryota; kingdom Viridiplantae; phylum Streptophyta; class Magnoliopsida; order Ranunculales; family Papaveraceae; genus Macleaya; species Macleaya cordata. Next base: position 322,846 of record MVGT01001370.1, read on the forward strand.
TATTATGAAGTGCATTTCATTGTGCCTTACCAAAGGATTGTTCTGATAACGAACAAACGTGTGATGCTACTACAGGTATCAAGCACAACCTAGCCCTTCTTATCTGACTGTTCTTTATATACCCTAACTGTATTGCCTGCCTAACTATCTTTTCTTTCTTTCTTTCTTTCTTTCTTTCTTCCTTTCTTTCTTTCTTTCTTTCTTTCTTCTTCTTCTTCTTCTTCTTCTTCTTCTTCTTCTTTTGAGAAGTGTTTGGCGCCCGACAAGATGGATAAAAAGCCCTCTAAGATTATGTGGGACGTACCATGGGAAGAGCTCATGGCATTGGAGCTAGCAAAAGCAGGCTATCCCAAACCCTCTCACTTGATTCTCCATCTAAAAAATTTCAAGAGATCAGAAAAATTTGTCAGGCTCATCAAGTGCAGTGTTGAAGAGGCAGAGGAAGAAGCTCAAGCTGTTCGAATCTGTTCGGTTATACGCAAATTTTGGAAAGCTTACCAAGCAGACATGAGATGCCTAGTTTTAAAGGTTGGTACGATATGATATAACAAAAGGGGGGACAGACATTTACGAACAGTACTCTCATTTGGATCTGATTTAACCTAGGGGTGCGTACTTACGTTCTTATTTTCCATGGGCAGGTTCCTTCAAGCCAGAGACATGTATATTTCTCTTGGGAAGAAGCAGATGGGAGAGACTCCCAGAACCAGATAAAGCCCATGATTAAGCCAAGAGAGTACTTCGCAGTCGGTGTTAACTCTGACGACAGGAGATTCATAAAACATACTATCAACTTCCAGAAAATTTGGAGCAGTGAAGCAGAGTCAAGAGGTCGATGCATATTAAGCCGAAAGCAGGTGCATTATTGGTTACCTTGTTTCTTTTTCTTCTCTGGATTTTAATCATATGGAAGTCACAATTTCATTGTGAAAACATGGTTTTTAGGTGTTGGAGACTGGGGGAGCATGTAGCATCTGGAGACCAATTTGTCCCGATGGGTAATAAAATAATCCTCCAAATTCCATGTTGCTTTATGTTATTATTTATTTTCTTACTTTCTATCAGCAAATTCTCGCCTTCGCAACTCATGTTGAATTTGCTAGTGACTGACTTTTTCGTGAATGAAAAGGCCAATTTATATCATTTTGTTTAATTGTTCTATAATCATGAACTGCTTGCGTTTCCGCTCCACTCCTGTAAACAAGTTAGTCGATGTATATTAGTATTTCATTTTATTGCATGTTCAATTGGTATAAGAACTCTCAAAGTGCTAAGAACCATGAAAGCCTTGTGCATTCTAGAGGAGAGGTTTGATGATTTTTTTAACTTTATTAAATCTTATAAGTTTTCCATCAGAGAAATTGTAAGGTTTTGTTGTTTTAATAGTAACATTCACCAGATTTGAACAACTCCATGAATTGATAAATCTCATGAACACCATTTGCTTGTTTGCAGGTATGTCTCCATCGGAGATATAGCTCATGTTGGAAGCCATGCTCCGAATGTCTCTGCTGTCTACCATAATGTTGATGGACAATTCACACTTCCTGTGGGCTATGACCTAGTAAGTCAGAATATTCACTTGCTCATAGTGTAGATTAGTTTTACTATCCGTCTGCTAGGATGAAAATTTTCTATTATACTGTGGTATGAATTCATATGTTGGTCCCAGAGAGGCTACAATTGTAGATGCAAAATGAAGAACTTGAAACGTTCTTTGAAAATCTTCTCTGGTGAGGGACTTTGGGACGGCCAGTCTGTTGGTCAGTTCCAGCATAGTTTTTTCTTTTTCTGTTTCTGTTTTATTCCCATTTTTGTGTAAATTCTTTGCCTCAGGGCTTATTCAAAAATTTTAACTTTCAAAAAGAAAAAAAAAACTTTAAAAGTTTGTTACTTAATTTAATTTTAGAATTCATAGTGTTTATTTTTCTATAAATGTTTTTTACTGCATTTACTGATTAGAAAAAAAAAATAATAAGCATTTATAGGTTAAAACAGTTTCTGAGATTTTCTCTCCCTTCTACTGCTGGCAGTAAAAGGGAATAATGGAAGAAGGCTCTTCCTTCCATCTCCCTTGTACATGTGACAACTTTAGATGACTATTCCCGCTTCCTGCTATTTTTTTTATTGGAGGCCAATGATACCGAAAACCAACTTCATGCTATTTATCTTTCCCATCTGCTCAGATATATTGCATCATTTTGGATGACTAGGAAAATTAGGTGTTCCAGAAGACCCTAGTATGTAACCATTTTCGTGGATTGAATCCTTGGAGATTTTTCTGTGAGATCCTTTTACTTATTCTTTATGAGCAGAAATTTAATCATGAAGTCCAACGACAGAATTTAAAAAGAAGAAAAATTCAATAGAAAGAACAAAAATAGATGTTGGATCTGCAACTAGATCCTCAAGCCTTCTACACCTTGAAAACCATAGCAAGGAACTTAGAAAAACTCCCCAACTTGTCAAACAAACCCTAGTCTACACTAACAGCGATGATCAATAGAATTTAAATTCCTCAAATTTCACTCCCCAACAAAACCAACTCATTGAAACCCAGTGAAACACCTAGCCCTTCACATTCAGCACCAGAGCTTCGAAGCTCTCTTCCTTTGCATTAAAACTCCTCCAATATCCTTGTACTAGTTGGTCCTGATTTGCATCCATTAGTGCTACTACATGTTGAATATGAGGGCGGAATATATTCTTTGCCTCTCTCTTTCACGTTAGTTTTCCTCTTTTCAGTAAGTACCATAAATAACATAACGTTCGAAATTTTGAACCACACTGTTCTTTAGTTGCTTTCTTTTCAAGGTGAAGGGCATCTTGTGCTTTTGTTTTTGAAGGAAACTAAATCTTGTTTTGCTTTTGTAGGTATGGAGGAATTGCCTGGATGACTATGCAACTCCTGTCTCAATTTGGTTTCCACGGGCACCAGATGGATTTGTCTCACTCGGTTGTGTTGCCGTAGCTGCTTTCACAGAGCCTGAAAACAATCTAGCGTACTGTGTGAAAGCAACTCTTGCCGAGGAGACAATCTTCGAGGAACAAAAGGTTTGGACGGCAAAAGATTCGTACCCATGGGCCTGTCATATTTATCAAGTCCAAAGTGAGGCGCTTAACTTTGTTGCGTTACGCCAACCGAAGGAAGAGTCTGACTGGAAACCAATGAGAGTCATCGATAACCACCAACCTTCTCAAACATCAGATCTGCCATGAATGGTGATGTAACTGTAATTTTCCCTCTGTTTTGCACTCGAGAGAATGAATTCATAGAAAAATGAGTTTTTTTTTTTTTTAATCTCCTTCCAATTCTCTTTGATTGTGTGACCCATCTTTGTATCTTTTTGTACGTTATTTGAACAAAATCAGAGACAAATAAAAACAATTCTTTGGGCTAGAAGGAAGCCATCATGTAAAGGTGGGACTGGCAGTTTACGCCATTAATGAATGAAATAGAAGAATTTGAGAGGAAATGTATGAGTTGGTCTCTTGCAAACTACTTATAGTTGATTTAATTTTTAATCAGGGCTCTATTTTTTAGGTCTCATTTGGAAACTACAAAACTAATCAACTATTGAGTGTGACATAAAGATGAGTTTTGTGCAGCCTTCTTTAACTTTAGGTTTTAGTATCACATTTTCTTAGCTTCCAGTCAGATATATTTGTGCTATGTTTGGATAGGAGATTTACTGACAATAGTCTCAATTTTTTCGTCCAAACTCATTTTTCATACTTCTAACTGAATTTTGTAGCGCTCCTGATTCAATTTAGAACGGTCATAATGCCCATCGAACAGTTCTTCAAACTGATTTGAACGAAATAGATAGACATCAAACTCCCGATGGTCCTCCAGATCTTCTTGGCAAATTTCCTGCTTGAACTTAGTAAGATTGTTCATGGAAGAAGTATTTATACAGTTAATCAAGATAGAGACTAATGATGACAATAATGTCCAGAGGAAGAGAGAGAGAGAGAGAGAGAGCTTCATTTTTTCCTCCCACTGTTGCTACAGTGAACGGTGCATAATGTATGTGTCCATCTATCAAGAGTTCTCAAAAGTTTATACTTTCCAGATTCTTCTTATTTCCTCATTTTAGACTAATCATGTGATCCTGCTTCTACTGAAGATGTCCCAGTGCTTGTTAGTGAGCTTATAGATCAAGAGGTGGGATGTTGGGATTTATCTCCTATTCAAGAGATGATTTCAAAAAAAAAAAATTGGTTTTGTTTTTTCCACCCCACCAATCACATTTAGTTTCCACTTATCTTATTTATACACTCGCGTTCAGGTCTACATTGAAAGACCAATGGGCTAATTATTTGAGACGATGATCTCCACCTCATAACATTTTACATAATTTGTCAATTCATACACACGTAGCGCATGTGAGAGCGCAAAATGAATTTGTGAAGAGATTAACTAAATAATACGTCTCATAATTTACCAACTTACGTGTGTGGGTGGGGGCAGGGGTTCGTGCAGGGGCGGAGCCATTAGTTGGCTTACCCTAGCTGTAGCCAGGGGTAAGATTTGAAAAAAATCTATTATCTATGTACTAGTAGTTGATTTCAGCCGATAGATGTGTTGCAAGATAGATAAATTACACTGAGTTGCACAAGATCAAATCCAACAAATTTAATGAACAAATTCTTTTTAACAGTTTGAATTGTACTTAAACTAAATTAGCATTAAAAGTTAATCCGAAATTAAGGGTGTAAACAATTAACTGATTCTTGATTGGATTAGAGATTTAGAATGGACTGATTTCTTTTTTGAGGATGTTCTCCTCACCATGGATATCATCATTACATAAAATAAACCCATTCTAAACCTTTAATAACCACATAAAAAATTGTTCAAAATTAACGGTAAAAATAATATCCTTTTATTATTGATTTTCAACCAATTCTTGACACGATTAGGGATTTAGAATGGGCTGATCTTTTTGTGAAGAGGTTCTCCTCACTATTGATATCATTGTCAAAAAAAAAATTTAACCCATTCTAAAACCTCTAATCACATAAAAATTGTTTGAAATTAGCCTTAAAAATAATGTCTATTTTATCATTGAATTTTAACCAATTCTTGATGAGGTTAGAGATTTTAGAATAGGTTGATTTTTTGTGATGAAATTCTCCCTATGGAAATAACGCTCATGAAAAATTAACATATTTTAAAAACTCTTACTCCGTTAAAAGTTAGTCTGATTCTAACGGTAAAAACAAGTTCGTCTTTTCATTGTTGATGTTCTACCAATTCTAAATGGGGTTAGAAAATAAAATGTGAATACTACAATAAACTCATATAATATACGTGTATATTGAAAAAACGTGAGAGTTGATAGGGATTATAAAAAATATATATATATATAAAATTCGTTTATTAGACTTCAATTAAACGGGTGAGACATCATCAGCCCCCTGCAGTATAAAATCCTGGCTCCACCCCTGGGTTCGTGGTATGAAAAAGATCATTGCTCTTTTTGGAAAGGTTTTCATTGATACCGTTACTTTTTATAGAAAAATATCTTACCAGCTGTTTGAAGATATTTTCAAACTTGAGGAGGAGAAACCTCAGACATGTTTGAACTCAAAAATATCAATCTATGAATAAATATCTAACTGCTAGCTACACTACACCACAATGTTCAAAGGTGTTTAATTTCCAAGGGGTCCAACTAGGAGGCCAACAGGTGAAAAACTTATCACAGCCAATAAGTGGGACCTCTTATTTAGACACCTCGTTGATACACAAAAAATCTTAGGCCATGCCTGAATGACAAAAAAAATTTCATTCAGGTCATCCAAATATAATCTTATCATTATGCGGCTATGCCCTAATGTACATAAACGCATTAAATAATGAAATACCATATAAAATGGTTTATTTTATTTTTCACTAAAAAAACTTATAAATACATTTAATTATATGATCACTTGCCACATTTTTCTTTTAATTGTTCCCAGTTTCTCCATTGAGAATGGTAATGTGTAAATCACTGATCTCAGTTTCAGTCATTCTGGCAAATATAATCACAAGAGAACATGACAACATCAGTAAATAAAAAAAATTAAATAATTATCCATTACTAAATCACATTAATGTAATCACACGTGTAAAAAATGTATGTGCTTCCCTCTAATTCAAATAAAGAAGTCTAAATAGATATCCATTGCTGGGGTCTAAATGATCCGTGCAAAATGACAGCATATATATATGCTTTGGTTCCTCCATCTTATTCTAACACATGGCGGCGAGTATGACTACGACATTTGATGATGGGATTATTCTCTAATTACACGTATAAACGAAGGCGTGAAGAACACAACCATTAATGATTAGAGAAAAATGCGCTATATAAATGTCACAAAGAAATCACTACCAACAACTTACAGAAAAATAAAAAACTGTCAACTTACAAGTACCAGAAGATTATAATCAAGCAAAACTACAGTTAGCTTACTGTTCAAACGAAAGGATGGATGTTGATTCCTTGGCGGTCTAAAATATCTGTTATAGAAACAAGATGGTGGATTCCTGAATATTCTTTGCCATTAACACGTGTACGATTACAAATATCTGTCTAAGAACTCGGATTATACAAGAATTTAATATTTCCATTTTATTTTTTCAAATTTTGTATAGGTAAAGTCTTGGATAAGAGAACATGGTTGCAAGTGGAGAGAGAGAGTTAGAGAGAGAAAGAGGTGCATGGCCAAGTAAAAAAGGAATAAGGGTGGGAAAAAGAGGTATGGTATGGAGTGGACAAAAATTGAGTTGTGAGGGGAACCACAAGCCCCTCTCCTCAAAGAAAATTAATGTATTTGTGGAGACCTTTTAACATAAGTTTACCAATATGAAAACCTCTACCTTTCATTGATTGGAATTAGGTCACCTAATTTTCTATACCACAATGAAATAAGTTCGATCCTTTAGTGAATTGTTGGGTCATTCACTAGAAGAAAAATTAATAATACCACAAACATTATTTTTTGTAATGTTCAATGTCACTTGGCTTTATACTGAGATTTTAGTATTCTAATAAATGTTTTGATAATAAATGTTTTTTTGATGATGGCATGTTTAGTACATTGTGAATATTCACAAATATAAAAATTTACGATTTTTATAAAAAAATTCTATAAATTAGAAAATAAATGGTCCATTATATATTCCAAATATTTGCTGCAAACGCATGTTGAACTGTACATGATTGATGAGAGCATTGGTTCCTATCCTTACCTTTTAAAGGAAAAGTCGTGGGTTCAAGTCTCCATAATAGCGGTAATTGTACGTGGAGGGTGTGGAGCACAACCCAAGAGTTCAATTAATGGCGCCTTTCTTAGGCGGTGTGTTTTTTTGTAGGCATCTAAGTCTAACTTATCTAAAATCCCTCGGCACCGTCGGTTTCATCTCAAATTCAGCATCTCAGAACAAAAAAGAAGGAAAAAAGGTTTGAAATCCGACTCAATCCAAGTCAAACCTTGAGTCAGATTTTAGATGGGATTTCATCTGAAAACAAACACGACCTTAGTTTTGGTTTTGGATTGTATTCGATTTCAAAGGTCAATGTAGTTTTCTAGGATCGAATACATGTAAATCAAATTAGTTAAGATTAGAGTTTAGAAAAAAAAAAAAAAAAGCTTATTCATAAAGGATTAGGGTTTAATAGTTTTGACCCACCAACCTGTATAGGTCCTAAACCTAACTCGTTACCATGTCTAGGAGAGAAACCATTGAGTTTGAGAGTGGTACTAACATTTTTCACTTCTCAAACTGCAGGAGTGAAACATCTCTCCACTCACTAATTGTGAGGTCTAGTAGCACAACTCTTTAAACCATCAGTTAGACATAAGACTGCACACAGTTCGGTTTTTAGTCTAATCAGAATCGAAAAATACCGAGAAATCAAAAAACCGTAAAAAACGATATTCTAGTCTTATTTTTGGTTTCTTGTTTCTCAAAAACTGAAAAAATCGAAACCAAACTGGAAAAACCAAATGAAAGACCAAACCAAAAAAAAAAAAACAATTAACCTGTACAGACAGTCCCCCTTAACACATGTATCGCACGTGTTACTTACACCTTGCTTGTTTCCTTGCACCCTATATTTGCGCCAAGATACGCATTGGAAGTACAATCCACTGCAATTAAATACACTTATGCTTACCCTGCCTTATAAGCCCACATAAAGACTATATTAAAATTGATATTGATCTATATGATGAAAAAATCATTGTGACAAAAATCTAACTCTTAAATCATCTGCACACGAGGTCAGAGAAACCAATGTTTCATATTTTGTTTTGCAAAAATTCGTGTGTGAGACACAATGACACGACATACAGGAACCGCTTAATCGGCTGAAATTAAAGCCCTAACTTGTAGGAAACTGCCTAGTCTCAAAAGGAAAAAAATTTTAAATTTAAATTTATATGCCTTTTGAAAAGAGTTTGGGTTATGGGGGTGAGAGGGTCGGAGAAGATAAGGTCAAACATCCACCATATAAAATGTTTGTTAATAATTATGGTAAGACATAATAGAGCTCGATCTTACGTAGGCAACAGCTAGCTAAGCTCAAAGAACCTGATCAGAAACATACACAACAAATTAAAGGACGACACAAACACAATCCCTATCCTAGCTATATGTTTATTTGTTTGTGAGAGAAAGATATGATTGATTTACTTCTCTAAAGGAAAATTAATTGAGGTTGAGGTCCCCATTTAAACGGACCAGCCAATAAATACTTGCCATGTGTATAACAAAAAAATATTATTTTATTAATGATGAGTGCTAGAATTGATGAGGGTTTTTGTCCACCTATAAAAAAAAATGGGTGGACAAAATAACATTAATTGTTCATGTATAGTTGGGTGTTTTTCTTTTTTTTTTGTTCATGATTAGCTACATTAGCTACCAAGTCTTTTGGATACTTACAACTTGGTGGTTTTTCTTCTTTCTCTAACATTGATGGTCGCTACTCTCGCCTGACATTAGTGCCTGGTGGTGCTTTTGTGTTATTTATGGGGATTCTTTGCACTTTAATTTACTTGCACTTGTACATCAACTGGGCAACGGGTCGGATTAGGGTCGACCCTAAGCTGGTTAGCGGGTTAATTATTCAAATTCTATTATTCCTGACTAGTTTGACATTTTTCTATATAAAGCAAGGAAATGGGTCAGGGTTGACCCCCAACCCTAACAGAATTGAAGGGGTAACAAGTCAAAAATACTCAACTCTAACTTTAACTTATTTAGCTAGCTGATCGGTTAGGGTAGGGTTGGACTATGAGAATCTATGATCTCATGATTTTCATCAATGATTGGAGTGTTCGGGTTTCATTATGCCCTCGAATATATCCCATCGTTTATCAAAACATGATCTTGAGTTTCACATGATGATCTCTTCACACAAAATTAATAGACATCTGACAATATACATATGGGGGTGTGCACAATTATGCTTTCACCAGTCTAATGCACAGGCAAATACATCAGCCCATGTTAGTGAAAAGCATATTATAATGGAACGGCTGAGATGTACATGGTTTATATGTGGATACATTTGGGGAGGGAAATATGTAAAACTAAAAAAAATTAAAAAAGAAAAATTAAAAAGAAAAAAAAAATGTGTAAGGAGAATGTAAACATGGAACTAAGGAGAACCACAAGATCTACCTAGCTCAAGGAGAAAACTAAGCCTTCTTATCCTCACGGAATCAAAACCAAACAAAAATAAGAACAATATATATGTATTTCCTTCAATTTTGTGCTCCACATGACAAGTGTGGGGAGGATGTTGAGTGTAGAACGAAACAAAACTTTGGCATTTGTGGGGTTTACTTGCTTTGTATTTGTGAAAGCAAAGCCATATGGGGCAACCTATATGGATATTAAGCATGGATATTGTTCATACTTAATTAATATATATAGATAGAATCAGATGACTTCATTTCAAATACCCATATGTTTTCAAATATCCATAATAATTTTTTTTAATTAAACAAAAACAAATATTAATGGTCAGTATATTGTTTAATTTTAATTAAATGATGGGTAATAAAAATATTAACTTTTTTCTTATAAATAAATTGAATTTTTTTTTTCTTTTTGGTATATGACTCGGTACACAATCGTGGACGATACAGGACAAAAGCGTAGCAGCGGTGTCATCAGGAAATCCAAGGAGGTCTGTATCACTTGAAAAAGTGAAAATATCTCTAGCTACCGACTACACGTCAACAAAATATTTTGGCCTCTCTTTTTCCTCCTATTTTTTTTTGGCTGTGAAATTTGCCCTCTATTCTTGTTTGGGCTTGTCTATTGATAAATACAATCATTTTTGGCAACAAAGTTGCTTTTATATACAAAAAAATTAATAAATATAAGAACAAAAATTGATGGGATGAAATTTACTCACCATGCAAAAATCGGGAATTTTTTTTNGTAAGAGGTGACCGTTATCTTATCAAAAAAAAAAGAGGTGACCGTTAAAGTAGGAACCAAAAACAGTACTTTTGAAAATTAAAAATCTTTTTTGTTTTCTTTTTTTTCTTTTTTTCTAAATATTTTATGAGATTGAAATGTTTGGAAAAGATGTAACCGCGTTTGAAGAGTGTTTGGAGAGTTGGAAAAAAGTTGAGCTGACTAGTTTTGATCTTTTGATCTTTTGCTCTTTTTCTCCTTTAACATGGACCCCACCTAAATTGTCTCCTAACAAAATCCTAAAAGTCAGTTTTTTTTTTTTTTTTATAAATAACCACCACAAACCCTTCTTACAATCTCACACAATTCTCTCTTTCCATTTCAAAACTCAAACATTCAAAAAATGGCTTTAACACTTCATTCTTCTTCTTCTTTCATCAATCCATTAGACACCAAAACCCTAAAAACTCAAGAAGACTTCTCCTTGGGGTCTGTTTGTTATGCTCAGCTTAACCCATCATCATGTCATCGTCTACGTGTGAAAAATTCTATAACCATAGAACCAGCTAATTCACGTGAAAATAAGAGTACTACGTCTTTTGATGGGAAGAGTAGAGATCATGAGATATTGGAGAGGTTTCATGGGCTCTCCGGCTGCCGGAAAACAGGCTCTAAAGTGCCGGTTTTTATTATGTTACCGCTCGATACGGTTTCGATGGGTGGGAATTTGAATAGGGCAAGGGCCATGAATGCTAGTTTGATGGCATTGAAGAGTGCAGGAGTTGAAGGGGTGATGGTTGATGCATGGTGGGGTTTGGTTGAGAAAGATGGACCATTGAAGTATAATTGGGAAGGGTATTTTGAACTTGTTCAAATGGTTCAAAAGCATGGTCTTAAGCTTCAAGTTGTTATGTCTTTCCATCAGTGTGGAGGAAATGTTGGAGATTCTTGCAGGTAATTAATTAAGAGAAAATCTTATTCTTATTATTATTTATTTTAAAATGTTTTTTATGAACATTTTAGCTTTTTTTGTGTATTCTTTTATGGTCGGGTTTATGTAGGGATGTTACCCTTTTTTTGCTTTTTTCATGAAATTTTCAGATTTTTTATTTTTTTTCAAAAATAAGTTTGCTTTAATTTTTCTTGAATTTATAGAATCTGTTTAGTAAAACAAAATAGGATTACAAAGATGTGGTGTGGTTTTAACTTCTAAAAATATTTTAACATGTGATTAACTAGAACTTTTAACATGTTTTCAATTTGTTGAATTTTATTTTTAGTAGGAAATTTATGGGTTGGATTTTAGTTTCCTTTTCTTTATCATGAATTTTGCATCAATTTTCTGATTCATTTTTTGCAAAAACAAATGTTTTTTTTTTCTCTTGAATTTATTAGAATCTGATTAATTAGTACATTAAATTCATATAATTAAGACTGCAAAGATGTGGTGTGGGTTGAACTTCTAAAAGATTTTTTTTTTGGTAAACAAGATGTTATTGTTTTTATTCATTGATTTGAAATCAAAACAAATTTTTTTTTTTAAAGGAAACTTTTTCTGATTGTTCTGTTTTTTATCTTCGAATTTTGCAGTATTCCTTTACCTCCATGGGTACTTGAAGAAATCAGCAAGAACCCAGATCTTGTTTACACAGACAAATCTGGCAGGAGGAACCCTGAATATATATCCTTGGGTTGTGATTCATTGCCTGTTCTTAGAGGACGAACACCCATCCAAGTCTATGCAGATTTCATGAGGAGCTTCCGTGAGAGATTCAGAGATTATCTAGGAGGGGTTATTGTGGTAAGCCATGCAACTAATTTATTTATTTATTATTATTATTTATCATCTCTTTTTTTTTTTTACTTTTATTAGTTAGGGTTTTTTTTTTAATCTTGTTTACACTTTATAATGGTTTTTAATTAGGAAAACGTTTACATCGTTTTCTTTGCTCCGCTATTTTTGTTTGAAACTTTCAACATCTAATAGAGACGGGGGCGCCTTTGAACTTTATGACCTTTTAACCCACAAAAAGAGTTTAAACTTTGAATTTCAGAACATTTGAAGATTAGGACAAAATTTTGACTCTAGGGCATTTGTAAAAATTCACGGCCAAATGTTTTGTTTGCATGTGTGTAGCTGTGCAGATGCAAACTTTAAAATAATTTACAGTAGGCCCACATGAATTTTGTAAAAAAAAAAACGTGTGAATATTTGCAATAACTGCAAAAAAAAAAAAAAAAAGAAGGGTCATCCTCTACCAACCAAATACATTTGATCATATTTTTAGGCTTATCCAGTCAATAAATAAGATTTGGAAGTATTTTGATAAATAATACAAGTGGAGACATCAACTTTGAACTCAAAGCTTAAAAATACCCCACTGTGGAGGGGCCCATAAGTTATTAGGCACTTTTCAGTTTCCCTTTCCACATATGCAGAAGAAAAGATATAGAGATAAGGTTGCTAATTCAAATTTGGTATTTTTATTGCAGGAAGTACAAGTGGGCATGGGCCCTTGTGGAGAGCTTAGGTATCCTTCTTATCCAGAAAGCAATGGAACTTGGAAGTTCCCTGGCATTGGAGAATTCCAGTGTTATGACAAGGTAAACTTTTCCAAAACTCTAAAAAGAACAAGAGAGAGTGAGAGAGAGAGAAATACTATTTGTTAGCTAAAACCATATCATATTAAGGTTTTTCAAGTTCTTTGATTCTTTTCTTTTTTTTAATTTTATTAAACCTATATCAATTTAAAATATTTGACTCTCTACCTAACAGAATAAAATTTCTTCCTTTTTGTCAAGATAGAAAACCATGGCATACCAATATTCTGTCTCTCTCTTTAAACAACAGAGCTGGCATTTCAAGAAAAAAAAAACCCCTTTTCTTTCTTCTAAAAAAATTTAAAACCTAATAGTTCAATCATAATTCACTTACCATATCTTTCCAATGAGCCCCATTATTAAATATTTGTTGTATTTCATTTAAAAAAATTATAATCACTTTAATATTTTATTTATCTGCTTCATGTATAATCTTGAGGTCAATTCATTTTAGATAACAAACCTTCTTTATCAGAACAAAGGTAATATTTTTCTATTGTCTCTGAACAAAGTTTTTTTTCTGCTATCAAAAACAGTACATGAGAGCTTCCTTGAAAGCAGCAGCAGTGGCAACCAAAAATGAAAACTGGGGTACAAGTGGTCCTCATGATGCCGGTCAGTACAACCAATTCCCCGAGGATACCGGGTTCTTTAAAAGGGATGGAACATGGAACACTGAATATGGCCAATTCTTCCTAGAATGGTACTCTGAGAAACTACTCAAGCACGGTGATCAAATACTAGGAGCTGCAGAGGGGATTTTCAGAGGCACAGGAGCAAAATTATCTGGTAAAGTAGCTGGGATTCACTGGCACTATGGAACTAGATCTCATGCAGCTGAATTAACAGCCGGTTATTACAACACCAGGCATAGAGATGGGTATGTACCGATAGCCCGGATGATGGCCAAAAGAGGTGTTGTTTTAAACTTCACCTGCATGGAGATGAGAGATGGAGAACAACCTGCACATGCAAATTGCTCACCTGAAGGACTAGTACGACAAGTTAAGATGGCAACAAAAACAACTGGAACAGAGCTTGCAGGTGAAAATGCGTTGGAAAGGTACGATGAAAGAGCATTTGCACAAGTATTGGCAACAAGTAGATCAGATTCGGGCAACGGGTTGACAGCATTTACATATCTAAGGATGAATAAGAGGTTGTTCGAAGGTGAGAATTGGAGGAACTTGGTCGCATTTGCAAAGAGCATGTCTGAAGGTGGTCGGAAGGCCAGACTCTCTGAGTATGATACTGGCCGGTCAGACCTTTACGTTGGTTTTATCACCAAGCAGAATAAGAAGACTAAGGAGGCTGTACTAGTGTAAAGAAAGATGTTTTTCGGAGTGTATTTTAGGTAGGAGAAAAAAAAAGGAGTGGAAAAAAGATATATACTATAATTTTGAGTGTAATTGGCAGAACCTGAAATATATGAATAAATAAAGAGAAGTATTTAATCCCTCCAAACCATGAAAGGAGATAATATTTATGAGTTAAATGTTTGCATGTTCTTTGTCTGTAGAAGACTGATTACTACTACTAGTCCATAGTTACAATCAAGGTGCTTGTCCAGGACATCAGTCATCAGAGTGTCATATTGCTGTAAGTCATAACCGTGTGCAAAGTTCAATAGAAAATTATAACAAGTGTTTCAGTAACTTAAAAATAATGTGCAGTGATTTATATGTGTTTGTTTTCAACTCTCATCTAGTCATCAAGAAAAAAAAATGATAATAACCTGCAAAATCGAAGTAACCTTTTATGGTCACAAGAATAGTATTCACATTGTGCACAAAATGGGGCTTACATGGATCCACCATCCCATGGTGTATACCTGAGAAGATTTTCGAGCCCAAAAGTCAATTTGGTCTTATAAACGTATTCGTCTATTTTATAGACTTTTTCAGGAAGCTATACATTTATTCTTTAACATCTAGGAGAATGCCACGATGATTGTAATCATCAGAAAAATGCATATGTTTGTTCCATCTAAAGATACAATTCTCAAACACTAAATATTCAGAAAAATAGTGTACTCAGGAGACCAGGGCTCTAGTTTCATTCAAAATACTTCAGGAAGAAAATTATACAAACACTAGGAAATATTTTTGGTGTTTTACAAAATGTACTTTAAATGGAATGAAGCATGAAAACGAATTAAATACGTACAAAAGAAATTTCAAACAGTTAACATTGAGAACATTACATCAGGTCTAGTTAGTCAATAGGTTCTGATTCTCACAAGGCATAGCAGTGATTAAAACCATTCTAATGACACCAAACAAAACTGATACCTTGACTCCTAATTATACCTTACACCATTCTCTACCTAATTTCAAGCAACTAAGGCTGCAATTAGGTAAGCTTAATATAATCAGTTCTAAGCTTAAATGTGGCTTTTAACTTTTTCTACCAGGTATTTAACACTTACAACATGTAAGTACAGATTATTTTGCTTATTAAGCCAAAGAAAAACAGTTGAAGAACTGCTTTAGCTTATAGATTATTGCTTTGAATAAAATTTCTACATGACGCAGAACCCTGCTATAACATTTTGTAAATGAAAAAATCTAACCTTGAAGCATTTAAATAACCTAATTAGCCGAAGAAACTAACTTAAAATACCCAAACTTTTATGGCCTGTGTGGTCCGCGATCCAAAAACGTGTTTTCAAAAACTAATTTACACCTAAAGGTCCTAAACTAACTACATTTTGTATCACATCCAAAACTGTTTTTTGACCATACTATAAAATCCTAATGATTTTATTGAAAACAAAGAAAACAACATTTCCTGTTTTATAAAATCCTACATGATTTTATTGTAAATCCTAAAATAATTTTGGATGTAATACAAAATGTATATTAGTTTAGGTGTAAATTCGTTTTTGAAAACAAATTTTTGGATCGCAAACCACCCGGACCCTTAGATTTTACCCATGCTAGAAGCTTGTAATAGGAACCTGGTTAAGCTTACCTAGACACCCGTTAAGTCCTTATAGAATGGATTTGTAAGTTTCATACTCTCTAAACTGGGTTTCAAACAGAAGTGTGTGACAAGGGCCAAACAAAATTCACCGCGAAGCACAGATTGTCATTCAGTACTTTATGAACAAATGAAATTTTTTCAAAAAAAAGTGTTATAGAATGGATTTGTAAGTTTCAAATTCACCGCGAAGCACAGATCACAATCTAAAACATTGTTAATCATCTTTACAAAAATTCAGCACATTTTGTTCTCGAATTACACTCTAAAATCGAAGAACAGATTAGATCACCTACACCATTATATGAGAGAGCAAGAGAGAGAAATTGAGGAATTAATCACGAGGTGCAGCGTCATTTTGATTATTACCGCGACGGAGGTCTTCGATGATATCTCCAAGCTCTTTACGAGAGGATTCTCTTCCGAACATGAAACCATACCTGATAAGAAATCAGAAAAAAACAAGAGAATATGAGATCGATCGATTGAAGATGAAACTTAAAGAGAAATTAACGAATAAATGAAGAAGAAATTGAAACCCTAACCCTAACTGTAGTGCAGAAGCTAATTTACCAGAAAGAAACCGCAGAGAAAACTCCGGCGGCAGCAAGTGTTTGAAGAAGAGTTAGTTTTTTATCCATCAAATCCAAATCCCTACTAAACTATTCGGACACTTTTTGAAACTGAAAAGCTTCAGCTAGCAAGAGTGTGGAAATCAGAACTGGAAGAAGATGGGAGAAGACAGAAGCGTAGTTTAACTTTTACACCCAAAGTTTTTACATGTTACACCCAAATTATTCTTACACCCACCCCAAATTATTCTTACACCCACTTTATAGGACCCGCATGTTAATTGCAAGGACTATGGAGACCTCAAACAAGTAAAAAATGCAAAATTTGAGATTTGAGCAAGCACTATGGAGACCTCAAATAAGCAAACCCCTTACCCCCATCCCAAATTTGCGGTAGTCCCTCTGCTACCACTCTTTTGAAAGTGGCAGAGAAAGATAAGAGAGAGAAGAGAAAAGAGTGTTGAGTTGGGCAATTAGAAAAAGAGTAGAGTTGGGCGACAGTGGCTCTATCGCGCACCACTTCTTCTGTCGCGGATCTCAATTTCTGAGGTCTCGCCATGGTTCTTGCCGCACCTCTAATTCAAATTTTGAGATGGTAAAGCCCAAAGTTTAGGGTGTAAGAAAAATATTGTTGTTATTGGGGCTCCCAATCTCGATGGGGGCTCGCCTAGTTAAGGGGCTCTTCAAATTTTTCCAAAATAATTAGGTGGGTGATTTTTCTCTTTTACACCCCCGCCAACCATCACCACCACCTCACCGCCTCCACCTCCATCAGCACAACGTAGAGAAAGAAAGAGAAATCAGAAGAGAGAGAGAGAGAGAGAGAGAGAGAGAGAGAGAGAGAACAGAGGGGGAGCGCGTAAGGTGTGGTGGTGGTGACAAGGCCGGATCTGAGATTTTGGGGGCCCAAGGCGAATTCCTGAAAACGGGGCCCTATATACTAATATGGAAATGAAAGTAACTACCTAATTTTTTTTTTTATTAAATTACGATAATATAACACATTGCAATAGGATCAACTACAATTAAGTTCTTCTACAATATTCAAATCAAAACCAACGCCTACTATTATTCCTTAAACACTCTCATAACAATGACGAACTACCCAAGAAAGTAGAGAAAAATATAATAACTTAAAGATTATTCTTTTTGCATTTTTAGCTGCAAAATGACCAATTAAACTTGCATAATCGAGAATCACTTACCACAAGTCCTAAGTAGTTCAGATACTAATGAGTATGTGTTCTACTTAATCAATCATTCATAAGAATTTAAGTTTCTTAAATTAGTGTTATAAAAAATTATAAAGATGACATAATTTTATCGAATATGACATAGAGAGGGTTTTTAGCTTTCTAGTGTTCGGTTCTTTTATTATCAAAGAGAACACGCTTTGGTGAAAGATAAAAAAAATGGTAGTTTTAGTAAGTTGTTTGGTAGGTTTTTTTTAATTAGGGGTATTTTAACTTATAAAGTAATTTTTAAAGGTATTTCTAAAGAGTCAAGTTCCATAGACATAGTTATATAGACATCATTATTCATAGCATCTTTGTGGGGTCCATATGGAGATGACCTAAGAGCTGATTTTGTATAGGGATGCTCTTCTCACCATATAAATTATTCTCACCAAATATCATATCATTTTAAAATTACACTGATTGAAATGATATAAATTTTGGTGAGAATTATCTAAATAATTAGTAGAATATTTTTACAAAAAATCAGCCCTTGGATCATCTTCAAGAGGGCCCCACAGGGATCATCTTCAAGAAGGCCCCACAGGGATCTTGTAAACATAATGTCTGTATAACAATGTCCATGGAACCAGACCCATTGCTAAAAGTGTAGTTTCTCAAAATTAGCAGCCGAGAAATCGGTCTATAGGTATATATATAATTTTTTCTAGTAGAATATATATAACTATATAAGGTACATAGAAATTCGGGGGCCCTCAAAATTTGGGGGCCCTAAGCGACCGCCTTCACTGCCTTCCCTCAGATCCAGCTCTGGGTGGTGATGGTGGCGGCGGTGGAGTGGCAGTGGTGGTGAAAATGTGGAGGTGGTGTGGTGGTGGAGCTGGTTAATTCCAATACTCTGGAGAGTTGGGGTTTAGTTGATTTTGGAGAGGGGAGTCTCTAAGAAGAAAAAAAAAACACACAAAATGAGGAAAAGGTTCAAAATTAAGGCTTAAGGCCTAATTTTTTAGCATCCCCTCTAACCAAAATGGGAGACCAGCGAAAAACAAAAAAGTGGATTGCGATTTTGTTATTGAACTACCCAGAGTTGGAACCTATTAAAACTAGTCGGTTTTTGTATGTTACGATTCCGACACTCAAATAAATCTTATTAGGAGGAAAGGCCAAAAACTCCAATGTACAATTGCCATATCTACCTGTATTGTTATAACCTAACGAAGCCCTTTCTAGCATTGGATTTTGCAAAAGTTTTGACTGTTTCTATTTACATTTTGGGTCCTATTTTATCTACCTTCTTTTCTAAGTGGTGTACATTTTCTCCCTAATTCAACCAATAAAAGTTATGGTGAGGTGATGGTGGTGAGATGTGGTGTAGTTGTTTTGTATGGTAGAGGTAGTGGGGTGTATTTAGTTTTTTTAGAAAAGGGAGTCCCCTAAAAAAATCACAAAATGAGAGTAGGGTTGGTTTTTTTTTTTTTTGAGATCTAGGGTATCTGGGTCTCTTAGAGTACTCGACTAGTCCTTAGGGTGTGAGCAGACCTTCCTATACACAACCGGTTAAAATCTTATTTTAGGAGTGGTCATTAGGAGGATCGATCACTCGACCTCTATTTTGTGAGGTGAGCGTCTTGACCACTAAGCCATCCTCCTGATGGTTAGAGTCGGGTTGTTATTTGGGCTTTAGGCCAACAAATTGAGCGTCCCCCTCACCATGTTGGGGCCTTAGTAACACCTCTCTTATTTTTTAGCCATCTATTGCTATTAATTAGTGGTGGACCCACACAAAAATACTATTTATTTTTCACCATTGATTAGAAGCAATTAAAAACAAACCTTTAATTATGTACCACTTATTGGTTTAATGTCGATAATTTCTGGTTTGTTTTGAAGAAAGAACATTTTGGTGTGAGCCCACCACTATTAGAGGCAATAAGCAAATCCTCATTGGTTAATAATTCTAAATAAAAGTAATAGATTCCACATTAACAGAAATGATTTTTGGACGGATGGGTTTCTAAAAGTGGTGCCAGACGCTTATATGGCAGAGTGGGATCCACCACTTTTTCCTTCCAAAAATATTTTAAAGGGGTTTTCAACTTACATGACAGTGGGACCGACCATGCCATATAAGCATCGGGCAAAACTTTTGTAACTTGATCGGTCCAAACACCATTACCGTCACATTAATTATAGGTTGCAAAGAAATGTGTACTATAGAAATATGTTTCCGAAATTACATTAAAATCAATCACGTGGTTCCCAATTTTATGGAATCCAAATTGCAAACAAACAAATGAATTTTGCATTTTTTTCCCCCAAAACTCAGCCAATTACGTGGAACTCACGTACAATCAAACTACTTGCAGTCTCTGTATGTGGTCATCTAAAATCTACTCTAGCATATATTAATCTGTGTTTTGTGCATTTAGCACATATGGACATGTCTTTCGCATGCCGACTATATGCCATTTGCGCATTCGTAATTAATATGCAAAATACTTCTTAAAAATATAAATTCTGTCAAACTAATCAGAAATGCTAGAATTACAGCAAATTCCTACATAATTTGTTACAGAAAGCTAATCCGACGGTCATATGTTTCACATACCTTCGTAATTCGCACCCCATCCCAAAGTGATATAATCTCACCCTAAATTGTGCCTTCTGGACCAAATTCTATAGCTTTTTCTGTAACCCTAGCACTACCGAAAACTAATTTATAGATAGAAAGTTATAATATTTTTATTTTAAAAAAATTAAGCGCCAACCAACTTTTCTCTCCTCCATTTGAACACCTTCTTTTTACTCCACATTTGCACAACCTTTTTTATCTAGAAATTCATATTAATCAAGAGCCCTTTAAATACTCGGTAGTTACCAAATATGCCATTGATACTCGTTATTTACCAAATATGAATCCTACTACAAGATAGTAAGTTAGTAACAATCTGATATAATAACATTTATGGTATAATAACATTTACTAACTGAATCAATAAATCATGAGGCTATAATCAAACACTTGATTAATTTTTTCTGCAGTTGGAAGATAATGCTAGAGTCCAAATGTTATCGATCAAAAAAATAGTTGCGAAGTTGCAAAAAAAGAGAAGAAAGAAGAAATTGCCTCTGTAAGTCATGTAGAATTGATACTGCATAAAACCCATACCAAATGTTCCAAAACAGTGTGTTTTGAAGTCTCATGTTGTTTAAATTGTTGAAATAAGAGGACCACAAGAGACTGCTTAATAAGCTACGAGCAACATGCAAGTGCAGGTTTACTTGACATGCAGAAGATTCTGTGTTGCTGAAACAGGTAAAACATTACCCAATGACAACAATGTATATCAAAAAGTCTCACACTTTCCTCATTAAGAGGAACAATCTTTGATCCAACTCAAAGTTGGCGGCATTGGACGGGTCTCCCTTCAGCATCATCAGTAGGCCACCAAATGAAGCATAAATTTCCCTGCACACCGAAAACAAGAAAATTAAAATTTGAAATTTGGAACTAATTATCTAATAATCTTCAT
Organism: Macleaya cordata; assembly: GCA_002174775.1. Taxonomy (NCBI): domain Eukaryota; kingdom Viridiplantae; phylum Streptophyta; class Magnoliopsida; order Ranunculales; family Papaveraceae; genus Macleaya; species Macleaya cordata. Next base: position 344,162 of record MVGT01001370.1, read on the forward strand.
ATTTTGTGCTCGACAGAAAAGAATTTGCTTCAAGTTTTTGTTTAAACCAAATACACGTAAAACATACACTTTAACATTGATTCCTGAACCTTCCTCAGAGATCTTGTACAGCTTCCCATGCATAACATACTCAAATTTGTCTGCCAGTGACTTCCTTCCTCCCTGAAGGATGTTTAACAGATCAGTTTACATTTAAAGTTCAGACTAAAAGAGTTCATGTAGTGAAATAATGCACATTAGCTGTGAATGGCTAAAAGCTATATCCAAAAAAAATTTGGCGTCGCTAATATAATCAATGATACTAGCCAAGTGCCACGATCCTGATGCTTTGTTTGATACTACGATAAAGCACTATAGAGGCCTTTTTTTTTTTTTAAATAAGCAACTTTGGATAAGCCTAATAATAAACTATGGTTTTAGGGCTGGTTTCATAGCAAGGGAAAAGAATTCCTGAGAACTTTGCTTTGTTGAGAATGTGAGTGATCTTGGGAATCTAAAATGGGAGGAAAAAAAAAATCAAAATCTCAACAAAACAGCAGGTGAGAGGATGTGAACTTGCTTTCTGTTAAGTGGGTAGGTTTTCTTTCATCAGTCAAATCGGTGAATTTATTTCTTATTTGGAAATTTATTTTCCAAAGAAATTACTGAACCAAAGGAAGGAAGCCAGCAAATTATTGGTAAAATTAACAGTCTTGCTGTCCAACAAACCCCTTAAGAAACAGGCTTACCATCAAGGTTATTCAGCATCACAACTCAATTAAAGGGAACACACCATAGACTACCACGGGAGAAGATTACCTGAGTAAAATAGCCAGTGTCGGGAGTTCCATCCAAACTTAGTGTAGGAGCTAATACCATTGTGAATTTGTCCCCAACACTAAGTGGATATATCTCTGTGTTCACATCTAGCTGCATGTACATGTCGAACTGCTCACTCTTTGCTTCAATACGAGAAACTATATACACATATAGAGAATACTTTAGTGCAAATATCAAAGAAATAATCAACTGGCTGCACAAATGTGTTCTAACGTGTTTAGAAAAGACAAAGAACTGTTAGATAGCATATAGCTCATAGATAATATTGAACGATAAAATAAGGGTGATGTTATTAGGAAAACATGAATGGCTGGGGAGGAAAACAAGGCTTTAAGCCCAAGCCCCATTGTTAATTTTGGTTAAAGGGGAAGCTCTTCAACCTAACCATTTTTGGATTTTCCACCCCACCCCTATCACCATCAGTCCATCACCATCTCCAATCTCCAAATTGATTTAGATGTAAATTAGTTTTTGGATCGCAAACCACACGGGCCCTAAAGGAGTTAAAGGATTTTAGGCTAAAAAAAAAAAGGATAATTAGGGTCAAGGTATGAGTTAAATAAGCAGTTCACAACTGCACAGCAAATGTTCCCCATTACTTCCTCAAACTTGAGAAGGTGGCCAAAGGAAAAAACTATCCATCTTATAACAAATCCTACCTATGAACCAAGAGATTTTTTCTTCATATATGTTCCTTCAAGTGGGAATTTGTATTACAAATTCATGTTAAAGAACTTTTCAGAGAAGATTGAATGTTTTAAGAATAGGATCCTCGGTTGTAGATTATGGGAAGTCTTAACAATATTTAACTTTGTGTACTACCAAGTACCAAATAAATCTAACTCATGTCTCTTTAATTGGCACTAAAAATAGATATTGCTTATAAAAGGGATAGTAGTAATAGAAGAGAGGGACAAAGGAGAGCAAGAGCAAGTAATTACAGAAAATCTTAAAAATTAATAAGCATGTTGAGAGAATAAATAATAAAAGTCGATTTTCTATAAACCCCGAACCCTATATACCCTAACATCCAAATTCTATGTGTCTAACTTATATCCACTGAATTCAAAAGCATAAGAATGAATTAAATTTCTGTGACCATATACTATTTGTCTAACTTCTCTGTTTTGGATAGAGATTTCAAGCAGCAATAAGAAGCGAAATGAAACTAAATAAATTCATTGAAGTTATCAGGGATGGAATTACCTTTATCAAACTTTTTGCCATCAGGATCAAGCCGAATCAAAGTGAAAATATCCTCAAAAAGAAGTTCAACCATTGTTTTTGCAAATCTAACTTAACGATCAGTAATAACCACCTACAAAATAAAAATGAGAGGAATTAGAGCTTGTGAATCAATATTGCACTGGAAATCACAGTGATAAGAAACATCTACAACAGAAAGTTTCATTTGCATTTCATTGATGGTTACTGTATGCCTGCCGCTGGTATAAAGCAAAACAGAAATCAACCCAAGTAGGGCTCAAAAAAAAAATCAGAGAGAGAGAGAGACAGTTTGATACTTTACTCACCAAGATCTCCGGAGATTGTGCAACAACAAGCGACGAGAGGACGGAGCGCGACGAATGATGCCCTAGTTTCCTCCTGGTTCGAGAGGAAGTTTGTTCTTTTTTTGATTGAAAGCTCGAGAGGGAAGATTTGGGCGACACTCTTTTTGTTTTGTTTCTAGACTCGGTTCATGGATTTTTTATTTTTTTTTGTGAGATCTAGGGTATCCGAGTCTCTTAGAGCACCCGACTAGTCCCTAGGGTGTGAGCAGACCTCCCTATCCACACACAACCGGTTAAAATCTTACTGTGGGAGTGACCATCAGGAGGATCGATCACTGGACCTCTATTTTGTGAGGTGAGTGTCTTGACCACTTAGCCATCCTCCTGAGGGTTACTTGGTTCATGGAATTAGTCTAGAACCCCATTTTTGGGTTCCCTTTCACTTCTCCCCAACCCAACTTCAATCTTTTAAATCCAACCTAAAAGATTTTTTGTCTTATGTACACTTGTCATTTTCAATTCTTTGAATTGATTTTATTTACTTTTTATTGACATATTTGACCTTATTTTATTTAAAAAAGAAGTAATATAGAGATAAATTTGAGTGAGAGAGGGAGATTGTACTTAGGTTAACTTCACCATTTTTTCCGGTGAGTCAGATCTGTTGGCGATCATGTTTATCATCATTTTCTTCATCATCTTCTTCTTCATCTTCATATTTTAGATAGAGAGATCGTACGAAGGTTGATTTCACCATTTTTTCCGACAAGACAGATCTGCCGATGAGTATGATCTGCTGGCGATCATCTTCATTATCTTTTTCTGCATCGTCTTCTTCTTCATCTTCATATATATGCAAGTGATTTTAAAGAGAGAGATATATAGATCGTACGTAGGTTGCCTTCACCATTTTTTCTGGCGAGTCAGATATGTCGACGATCATCTTCATCATCATCTTCTTCATCGTCTTCTTCTTCATCTTCATATGCGAGTGTTATGTAAGTGGCACACAAGTGACGCGCAACTATGAAGTGTTATGCAACTGAGGTGCAACTGAGATACAAGTGTTGTGCAAGTGAGATAAAACTGAGGTGCAAGTGAGATACAAGTGATGTGCAAGTGATATGCAAGTGACGTGCAAGTGAAGTACAAATGAGATGCAAGTGAGGTGCAAGTGAGATGCAAGTGACGTGTTATACAACTGAGGTGCAAGTGTTATGCAACTGAGATGCAAGTGAGGTGTAACTGAGATGACACTTGTACAAAGATGCAAAATAAAACATGCAATAATCTAGATAATGTTACAGTTGCAAAAAGATGCAAAACAAAACTTGTGTCGAGTGCTTTTTTAGGTCAGATATTTGAAAGAATATAAAACAAAGTTTGTTTTCTACTGTTTGCACAAGATTCCATGGCGAAATCAGTTAAGAAACCTCTTGTCTTTAAGTGAATGACTTTTCAAGCCAGCAATCTGCGGTTATGCATCTGGTATTTTGCACCTTTTTAGATCTATGTCTTTTTGCCCTAGATCTACCTTGCAAATCGTATATTGCTTCGTTTTCTATATGAAAATGACTGTTATTTTATTTTTTTCTTAGTTACTAGGTTTAAAATTCGTGGATTTTAGTTAATAATGATGGAAAAAACTGATCTATGCAAGAAAAATTAACCTGTATTCATTTAGAAACTTATTTTTACTGATTATTGAAAGATCAACGAAAAAGAAAGTCTGATATATCGATCTACATAGTAAGAAATAGTTCTACAGATTGATAAATAGAGTTTTTATGGTTGTTGATGCAATCTACCTTTTCTTTGAGTGCAAGAAAGTTGCGATTCAGAGCTCTGGAGTGCAAGATAATGGCGTTCAGAGCTCTTGCAGAGATGATAATGGCAGCGAAGATGGGTGCAATCTACCTTTTGATTTGCTTTTATAATCGTTTTCTTCAATCATCGACTCAGTTTGTATTCTCGATGAGCAGTCATAATGGTTGGGGGCATTTGCGTCTTTTCTATGAGATATTCTGTTGCTCGTGTCAGAGTATTTGATTTAGGGACCTATTGTTCAAATTTTTTTCGTTGTCCTCTCCGTTAATTTTAACGCCATGCAGGGATTTGAGGCTCATTTTTCGTAAAAAAAAATACTCTAATGCATAGGGCTAACTTAAGCCTCCAACCGAAATAACTAATATTTTATAAATTGAGCCCATTTTTAATAAAATAATGTGAAGAACAACAATGCCTTGCATAAGCATGGGGAACCATTACTTTCTATTTGCATGCAATTTGCATTTTTCTTTTTTGTTCAGCCATGCATTCCGAGTATGAGTATGAAGATGAAGATAAGATAAAGATGATCCAGCAAATTGAACTTGATCATACGCGAACAGAAAGTAGGGGCTCACAGGGCTGCAGAGAACGAAAAAAGAAAAAAAATATCCTACTCTAATGTGATGTTAGATCAATGAAACAAGTAGTAACATTATCCAACCAAATATTCAAAGTTCATACAACTTCTTAACCCAGCATGACAATGATTACCATAGCATGATTTTGGTGCGAAAAGTGGGTTTCTGTGGAAGTGTAGAAAAAACTAAAGTGCAGATGATGCATATTCAAGGTAAAGACTATATATAGGGATAATGGTCAAAAATCTAATATATAGTTTTTTTTAATCCATTTAGTATACAAGTTTTTCAATAATGTTGAAATACCCTTTTTAAAGTTTTTTGAATCTGCTTAGTCTTTTTTAAACATTTTTAAATCTATTTAGTCAATTCTTTCCTTTTTAAAGTTCCTGTTATACCCTTATTATATTTTTTAATTACTTTTTTATCTTTTTCTAACTTGTACAGTTGTATGAGAGAGAAAGTTAGTTATCTTTTTTATTTTTAAACTTCAAAATGTTATATCTCTTAAATTAAAATTTGGATTTTGACAAAATTCATATACTTGAAAAGCATTTTTCGAGATCCTCAAAACTAGACCAGTCAAGGATGGTTTATGAAAAAAAAAATTTCGTTAAATTTATGCAAAAACATTTTTGCATAGATCTACAAAAACATTTTTGCATATGCTAAATCATTTTGTGAAACATTGTTACATAGATCTATGCTAATTCATCTGTGAAATATGATTTTGCATAGTTCATGCAAAAATATTAAATCTATATTGAATTTTTTCTTCTTCTCTCTTCTATCTCTTGTTCTTCTTTTTTCTCTTCTTTCTCTTTCCTTTCTTTTCTCTCCCTCTCTCACGTCCCTAAAATGCCCCACTTCGATTACTCTCCTCCTCCCTAAACAGGACCCTCCGCTGCTGAGATTATGCAGAAACGAAAACAATATCTCAGTCCTTCCTTGTTCTGCTTCTACAAGAAACCTGTAAGCCCCGCTTCCACCTTATAAAAAATTTCAACCATTGCCATCCTGTCTTTTTCCAATTATGCTTTTGATGTTTTAATTTCTATTTTCGAAGCTTTAGATTACGAGTTTTCAATGATGTGATCTTTCATGGATCTGAGTTTGAGATTAGAAAGTCAAAAAATTCAGACGATTATTTCATCAAAAATCATGGACCAAAATACAAATTTGCCTCATGTTTGATATTGAGAAAGTATATACTTACATTAAAGCAAGCCCTTCTAGATTCCTGCATATTTTTGTTCTCCTAGTGTGTTTATTCTACAAATCACCGTCTTTTCTATGGTGTGTTTGTTCTCAGAAATCACGATCCACAGCATGATGATCCGTTGATTTTATTTGGTGGAGAATACCAAGAGAACAAACACACCAGAGTAACTATTTGGGAGGGAAGAGGGAATAAGAAGTCGGGATCGAATTTGGGGGTTAAAGGGCAGATCTGTCCATTATTTATTTTTGAACTGACTCGTATAAAATTGGGTAGACTTAACAGCCTGAATTAAACTCATAATGGATGTATTGGACGATCTCCTATTTGCGTTGCTGCAAGTAAAATCAATCCGCAATGTCGCAGTGATCAATCACTAAGCTGAAGAAAGAAAATAAATATATATATATATATATATCAGCTTATATTGATGTTTTTCTCATAAACCTTCTATATATAAATTAGCTTCTATAAATACTATATATTATCTTCTATTTGATGTTAGTACATAAATTAACTTACATTACTTCTCTCACCAAAAAAGATGAAACTGTAAGAGTATCACCCCAAATGGCTGCTGCTGAATCAAAGCAGCAGTTCCACACATCTATCTCCTTTAGAATAATTTCAGTCAAAAGTCCTACTCCTTACCTGCAAAGAAAAAAGCCATCTGCAAACTGAGTGAGTGAAGTTTTTCAAGTAATGTGTACTTCGGACTAAAATATGAAGCTATGTTAGTACAGACATATTGATAAGAAAAGTAAAATTCTCTCCCCGCTCCCTCTCTTGTATTGAGGGTACTAGCTCTTCAATATAAAATGATACCTCCAACTTTGATAATAAAAAAAGGAAAAAAAATACAGATAGATATATAGATAACAAAATTAGTATGCTCTACATTCCATGTGTTAATGGCATTAGTTATTCAAAATCAAAAAATACCTGCAGCCCTTAGTCAAGGTACTGGCCTGTCTCAGTTAAAAACATACTTATAATAAACTTATAAATTCTCCATTTCATCAGTTACTCTACTAGCTTTGTAAATAAACACTACATTCAACTATGGCAGAAACTAGTAGGAACCCAAAGGTTTGACATGTTTTACAAGTAACTCGAATCCTCTATTCATTTTATAGAGGGAAGACATTGCGCCATGAAGATTGACAGATTGGTAAAATTTTCCGTATCAATCTCTGCTTGCATTAAAAGAAGCAACTTTATTGTTTGTATTAAGATTCCTAACTTCGATAATTTGCATTCCAAACTTTTGACCAATCAGGTTTTCCTTGTCCTGTTATCTTCAGTAATCTGAGTGTCTTTCATTGCAACACTTGAATCATAAGATTTCTTCTTTTCACCAATCCCAGTTTTTTGTTACCATGTTGTCTTCATTGATCTCCACATTTCGCTATATTCACTGAAGTGCTCCAGTAATCTCAATGTCTTTCCTTGCATTCCTTCAACTGCAACCTGATTATTTGTTCCCCCTTTCACTTCCTTTGACCAGTTCAAGTTTTTCGTGTACCATGTTATCTTCAATGATCCCAACATAGTGATGGGAATTGGAAGTTCTCGGATTCTGTCAAAACTTTTTCACCTAAATAATTTTATCCAACAATTTATAAATTCTCAACAGGTTGCCAGTTGGCATAAACATTGAAATTCATTTCTATAAGCTTGCACTCACAATTCACAAAATTAAATTGTAATATTGACCAGATCAGACTGCCCCAACTTGATTGAAACTCATAGTTGCATAACTTTCTGTAGTAATGGGGAGGTTTGGCTCTTGAAGAGCCACCAACCAAAAATAATACAACAAAAACTTAGAACACCCATGAAAAAGGTAAAAGCACACTACAACATCGAAAAATTATGTATGATAAAATTTCTTCCCTAACAAATACTTTCCTATGCTTTTGCTCATCCTATGTAGCTTTACTGATCTCAATAGCACAATCATTTACCATTCAAGAAATTTCTCTAAAACAGGTGCTAGAGTACCTGCTTATCAGCACAAAATCCTTGCCAGGGCAGAGACCATAAAAGGGTTCTCCATAGTTTTTTTAAAATAAGTAATCAATCTTAATAAGCTCAAAGAAAATGAGATAGAAGAGAATAAACAAACAGTGTGGTTCCCCTAACGCACCACACCTGAAAAGTTTAGAAGTATACAATAGGGTAAACCAATCAGAAGATTTTCATCTACTGAAGGATCCAAGAGAACTTAAATATGAATAATAACCGGCAAAACAAACAAGCAAAAGCCACATTGTTGCATTTGCCTTTCATAAGTTCCATGTTTCAGCATCCAAAGAAACTGCAACTCAGAACAACCATGATCATATGACACCAAAATGTATTTGAATGAAAACAAATTCAAGTAGCCTCAAGAAAAGATTTAATATAGCTCAGCTGAACAAGAAAGAAATGATGCATTGATATTATACTATTCTCTGGGATGGAAATCCATAATGACAAACAGTAATTAACATTAGAGACGGCTCCAACAAAGTAAACTAAACATAGATTAGCAGGCCAGAAGATGAACTTAAAAAAAAAAACACTCCAAACCCAAGCCATGATTAGAGAGTCTATAAGAAACACAGAAACAAAAAGGCCAACAATCCAACAATGAAAACCAAAGCCTCTCAGAACTCAAAAACCCTAACCTGAGACAGAAACTAACACAGATTCTCAAACCAGTTCCAAAACCCTAAAATTCAAACTTTCAGATATCAACAATCAGAAACAAAAAGCCCAACAATCCAACACCGAAAACCAAAGCCTCTCAAAACCTAAAACCCTAACCTGACATAGAAACAAACACATAATCTCTAAACCCAGGATCCAAAACAATAGATTCAGAACATTCAGATACCAAACTTAGAAAACAAACAGAAAATTTAAAAACTATTGTGGCCAAGCAATCATGTCAGTCTGCTCAAACATTGGTAGTATAATTGAAAAGTTGTAAACAAAGATAACCTTCAACCTTTGCTAGTATCTGTAAATAAGTAAAACAGTGAAACACATTGAGCTACATAGGTGAAAACAAGAAAGCTAGGGGTAATTTATTTCGAAAAGAAGTTCTATCAGTTGCTTTGTAATTATTGGAGAATTGCTTTTGCGAAATGCCACACGAGAACCATTAAATTCGATTTTAGAACTTCTAAGATAATGCCATATCAAGCCGACTGGTTCCAAATGTATTGAATCACAAATCCTCATTTAGGTTGAACCCTGCTTGCTGTCATAGCAAAGCTAGTTCCTTATATTGGTCCAGATAAACGTAACTAATCAGGTAAGCTATATAGGTAGTATGTATAACATATAGGTTGAACCCTGCTTGCTGTCATAGCAAAGCTAGTTCCTTATATTGGTCCAGATAAACGTAACTAATCAGGTAAGCTATATAGGTAGTATGTATAACATATAGGTTGAACCCTGCTTGCTGTCATAGCAAAGCTAGTTCCTTATATTGGTCCAGATAAACGTAACTAATCAGGTAAGCTATATAGGTAGTATGTATAACATATAGGTTGAACCCTGCTTGCTGTCATAGCAAAGCTAGTTCCTTATATTGGTCCAGATAAACGTAACTAATCAGGTAAGCTATATAGGTAGTATGTATAACATATACAAAATAGCTAACCCTTTTGCATCATCAGTAACATTAGCTACCCAAGCCTCCAAATCTATAGGCATTATATATATGCTATATCAGATGAAAGTTTCCACTGAAATCTAAAATTTCAAATTGCAAAAGCCTATGGGTCTAACAATGTTTGAAGACGAGACTTTTTTTTTATGAAGTTGAAGGTAAGATTTCATTCAAAACAAGAAAGAGATAAATGATTAAACAAATACCTTTCAATAATTGAAATTGAAAAGGAAGTAAATCCACAAAAAAGAACAAACTAAAAAAGATATATTAACTACTAACAGCCAAGAAATGGAGTTCTTACTAGTTTAGAAAGACGACAGTAGGATTTCCTGGTGAAGGTGGATTTTGTCTCAGCAATGAAATGTGTTGGCCTGCTCTGTTTACAGCATCATCATCCAATGCAGACAAAATTTCCACATGTTCAAGGCCCAATTTCCTCCTAATCAGATCCAAGTTTTCCTGGAGGACCTCAATCTCTCCAAATGGTAACTCCAAATTCAAGGCCTGAGCCCCAACTGAAACTGCCTCGTCCTTCTTGAACCTCAAGAAAGGCATGCAAAGCTTTTGTATTTGCTTAAAATTTGCTGCTTGCCCCACATTGCTTTTTTGTAAAGCTGCTAGAATTTCTTGATCAGGTGCAAATGAGTGAGTCCCACTATCAAACTTGCTTTGAAGGATCCTTAAACATTCCTCTTTCCAGCCATCATATTGTTCGTTGATAAATATCAGTCCTATTGTAGGTATGCTTTCTTCACTAGGAAGAACTGCTGGAGCTTTCTTTGAACCTGATAAGTGTTTCTGTAGCAACTTCCTCATGGTGACTATTGAATCTTGCAAATATTTATTGGCACTTTTGAGGGTGAGGTCAGGTAAATCAGCTTTGGGCCAACCTGCATTTATAACAAACTTATCCTTCTTCAAGAGCTCCTTCCAAACAAATTCTGCATAATGTGGGCATATCGGCGTTAATAACCTTGTTTGAACATCCATGAATCGAAACAATAATTCACGGTTCATGCCACCAACTCCACAGGAGTATCTATATTCATCCCTAGCAGCTTGGAGATCATAAAACCCAGTCTTAAGTGCATCACGAAACATGTACTCATTGTAGTTCTGCTCAGTCATTGTGACTGCAATGTTTATCTCGTTAGCAAAAACACGGTCTGCATAAGTAGAAGGTGGGCCCGTTCTTAAAGGAGAAGATTCCGAAGCCAAAACTTCCTCCATCCATGAGATTTCCTTTGTGAGTCGTAGAATTGCGGATTTGGAGGTGTCAGATACAAAGTTAGCATCATCCATTCCATCCCCAGCATCAGCAAGAGAAAATCGTGTTGCATCAGCAGAGAATTCCTCAATTGCTTGGCGAAGGGTCAGGAAATTCCCGTTGCGTTTGGCCATTTTCTCAGAATTGAGCATGAGGTGTCCATTGCATCGAAACCCACGAGGCCAACGATGTTGGGGTAAAAGTGCTGTGTGGTTATAAATACAAAACGTGAGATGATTTTGGATCAAATCCTTTCCAGAGACTCGAAGATCAAATGGGTACCAGTACGCAAACTCTTGCTTCATCTTGTTAAGAAGAGATTGAGAGATGTTTGATGATTTAGGGTAAGGACCATCACAAAGAACATAATTCCAGACCTCATCAGTCATCTGCTCCGGCTTTACTAAAGAGGTATCAGATCCATACATATCCCCGTTCTGTAATAGATGAGCAACGGTGTAATAGGCCATGTAAAGTGTGGAATCAGACAAGGACTCAACAAGGAACTGCTCATCCCATGGAAGACGAGTCCCCAACCCAAAAGAACGAGAACAAGCCCACTGATTCAGCCAGCTCAAGGTGTGTTCAAAGCCATGACGTGTCTCATCACAGTAGAGCTTCATGTTGGATAAGCACTCCTCGGCCATTTTCCTCCATTCCTCTTCCCCATATGTGATGTACCATTGATCTGTCAAAGCCACAACACACTCATCGCCCGATCTTGAGATGACCTTCTTCTCGGGTTCACTATACGTAACTGCCTGACCGACTTTTAAAAGCTTGCTCCTGATCAATGGCTTTGCTTCCTGGACCCTCATACCTGTAACTTTTTTTATCAGCATTGATTGTATTGAAGAGAAGAATGTACAAATATTTACAGAAGATCAGAAGCTAACATAACCTCAGCTTTAAGACAAAGTAAAAGAAAAAAAATATATAGATTGAAAAAATATACCTGCATATTCTCCAACAAGCATGGTTCCTTCTGTAAATCCTTTTAAGTAGGTCAGCTTTTTTGCTTCAGCAAGCTTCTCTTTCTCATTCTGGCTCTTGATCTTCAGATCAAAGCAGACCTTCATGGCGGATTTTTCCCCAAACTCAGGGATGTTAATTACGGGTACAACTTCGAAAGGCAAAACCCAATCATTCTTCACACCAAACTTTGCTCTGAGAGCTGGTTTTGATTTCAGATCTTGTAGAGCCATGTAATCATCAGGGGAGTCACTGGGCACACTTGTCACAATTCCAGTACCTTTATCGGTTAGGATGTTAAGCATGGGGAGAGAATATATGATCTCATTGAAAGACAGAGGTGACCTTAGGGGCAAACCGATTAAATCCTGCCCGGTTAGCTCAACCAAGCAAGTCGGTTTGTTTGGAACCCTAGATAATTTCTGGTAGGATAGGTTAAGGGCTGCTCTTTCTGTCATAATAAACACATCTGTCTCATCGATTTCGAAGGCTCCATATTTTCCATTGGGTAAAACCCACGAATTTGTCTGCCCGTACATGGTCTCGGGCCTCAATGTTGCGGCAGCCAAGAATACTCTTCTCCCTTCTAGAGCTCCCAACTTAGGGGGGAAAGGTGGAACCACCTCCATCTTGATCAAAGTGTAATCTTGGGGCTGGACTCCTTCGCCTGTGGCTCTATCATGGTCAGCACATGGTTGTCCATCTAAAGGAGAGTAAATGGTGTACCTCATATCCTTAACAATCTTCCCCATCTCCTTCAACTTCCTCATCTGCCACCTAACAAAGGAATCATAGAATGGATTCATGTCTGTCGTGACAAAGGAGCGACGCCAGTCACAACCCAACCCAAAGGCCTTGAGGTCTTCTTTGGCAAGCGGGGGGAAATAAGTTAGCCAATGATGCGGATCTTGGAACTTGGAAATTTCACCATCCGAGAGGCCATAACTCCTCATGATTTCCCACTGATACTTCTCTCTTCCACCGGATTTTGCTGCAGCCTTTGCCTTTTTGCTCTTGAACTTTTCAGGTTCAGTCTGTCCATCTCCTCCAGTTGTATTATCATCTGATTCAGGTTCTGTGGTGCTTATAATTGGGTCCTCAACAATAGTAGGAAATTGAGGTGGATCTCCAAATATTTGAATCTCTCTAGCCAGTCTATCAGCAGCAGCCTTAATGGGCATCCCAGTGCAGTGGAAAGCAAAAGGTAAGAGCACATTGGCACCCCTTAACCTATGATAAGCAGCAGCAAATTCGAGTTTGGATAGCGAGAATGCATGTCCCAAATGCAAAAAACCATTCATATAAGGGTAAGGGAAGTTCCCAAAGAATTTTTCCCCTTTTTCTGGAGGTTTTTCACAAGATTCGGCATTAAAAACATCTTCTTCATCCCACCATTTTCGAACCTTTGCCTCTATCTCCAACAAACGATCTCTCTTTGCAAAGCTCTTTCCACCCTCCATCTCATTACTAGGAGTTCTACAAAAATATGTGGGAAAAAAAAAACAATATAAGCAATCTCTACAGTATAAACCTAAAATGCAATAAGTAAGAAACCACATAAACAAGCAAGCAACCCAAAAATCTCAAAACAGGGAAAAGCACACCTAGACACAAGTCAACAAAAAAAAAAAAGGTTACAGCTGCTCACAGTTCAGTTATTTGTCATACCCCCATAAACATGCCCATCAGTTTCTAAAATCAATCAAGAACTAAAAACTGAAAACCACTTTATTTCAGTTTGAACTGAGATGAAAACCGAACCGTGTGTAGCCCTAGAAGCAGTAGACCCAAATTCCCTTCACCCCTCTGGAAAGAACGGACCCAATTTTTCATTTTCTGAAAGTTCAAGTATGCAAGAGAGAGAGGGAAACGACATGTCCATGAGATTTTGTCAATAATAGTCCTCCTCCAAGGTTCTGACTGCACCTCCGCAGCTCCATTGCAGCTCTCTGCTCTCCTCTCTAAACTTTTCCAAAAGTTGTAATAGAAATAATTACTAATCCATAAACTATATACAATGAAACAAAACCTAGCAGCCTTGGTTTTATACCACTCAAGCATTTGAAAATCAGTAATAGTTGAAAAATGAAACAGATAAAAAAAACCCATAATAGTTGAAAAAAACCAAGTAAAAAAAAGAGCATTGAAAGAAAAAGAATGACTAAATTTACTGTTAAATTAAAAGGAGGAAGAGATTATAGCAACCTAAATTCAACTCTAGATCAAAAAAAAAACAGATTAGAACACAAAAACAAACCCCTAGATGAGAAAAAAAAATTAAAAACACAGATCACAGTAGTTGAAAAAAAAATGAAACAAATCACAAAAAACCCATAATAGTTGAAAAAAAAAACCAAGTAAAAAAAAGAGCTTTGAAAGAAAAAGAATGACTAAATTTACTGTTAATTTCAACATCACATAGGCATATATCCAATTGCATATAATAAAAATATAAAATTCACATTACTCCAACCATGTGATGAAGTGCCGCCATCTCCAGGCTTGTGTGCAGAGACGTAGAGATTTTTGCAAAAGAAAAACATAATGAAAAGAGAGATGTGGAGAGAGAGAGAGAGAGAGAGAGAGAGAGAGAGAGAGAGAGAGAGAGAGAGAGAGAGAGCAAAGATGAGGCAACACTCACAGGAGATATTTTTCTACAACAAACCCAACATTATGTTCAAGAACCCATTTAATCGAACTTAACATTATGTTCAAGAACCAATTTGATAGATGAAAGGAATTAGCAAAACATAACCAAACAGAAATTTAGACTGCATAACATCATTCCCATAAAGAGTGGACTTCAAGGTTGCTGGTTGGTAAAGGCATCATCGTTGAAGTAAAGGCACATATTCTTTTATGGGCTTCCACAACTTTTGAAGACTTCAACTACAGCCTTTTTTATTGTATCTCTAATTTGGATATTTTTTCTGGTTTAGTCCCTTGCATATGATAGCTTCCTTTCAAATGTGACACACATATAGAGAGAGACAAAGAGAGAGAGAGAGAGAGAGAGAGAGAGAGAGAGAGAGAGAGCTATGTCACGAATCTGGACGACATGAACCAAAACTCCTAATTGATTCAAAGGGTTTTAAACTGAATCAGTTTCAACTCCCCAAAATTCTCTATTCAGTTTCAACTCCCCAAAATTCTCTAGAGAATTCAAATCGATTGAAACCCCCCAACCTAAACCTATTCCAGTACAAAAATGATAAAATACTAAAAACAAATGAAAACAGACAAACAGTAAGGCTTATTTGAATTGAGGTTCAACCAATAAATTCCTCATATTGGAATTCAACACTCATATCAATAGATCTAGAAACGCCTGCAGTGATACAAAGATTAGTGTGAACCAATAAATTCCTCTGGATAGCATCATGAATGTTTACTTCGAAATCATTTTTTAAAAGTAATGTAATCAAGAAGTAATTTTTTATGAAGACCAATTCATAATTTTTAGAAGTAATATATCTCTGATGAATGAAATCAGTTTTCTATTCACTTGGACAAAGACCCTATAGCAAAAGTATTACTTAACTTTAGAGGTTGGGTTTTTAGAATTTCTGCAATGAATGAAATAAGTTTTCCATCAACACTCGAACAAAGACCAACAATGGATATGAGTTCGCCACAAACAATGCATTGAATAGAAGTAAAGTCTGTAATAGGGTACCACAGATGTAGGCTAGAAACTGACCTCAGCTCCTCAACCAGTCTGTATAAAAAAAATGGCCAAAAAAAATTCTGATTCAAATCTCCCAAACCTGAAAATTTGAAATGAAATTGAGTTTAGGTTTGAGGTACATTCAAGCAAAAACAACAAAGAAAAAAAATAAATTTAGCAATCTAAATCAATTCAAAAACCCGAAACCATAAAAATTTCAAACCTAGCTCAACGAAAAACTAAGATGCCTTCAATGTTGCAAACTCAGAAGCCTGAAAAAAAAATCGATTAGATTCACATTCATTTTGGAGTAAAGATAAATTAAAAATAGAACACAAACGACACATCTTAGATTTGGGGCTTTCTCTGCAAAAAAAACCCAAATCAATCCTCTACTTCGAGCTCAATCTCTCGAGCTAGACCATCATTCCTAAAAAAACATCAAAAACCTAAAACACAAATTAATTACAGTTACAGAAAACCAAAAAACCAACAAATAATCCTCTTAGAGAGAGAGAAAGAGAGAGAGCGAGATATCCGTGAGAACAGGCCGGAGAGATGCCACCCGATTAAAAAATAAACACCAGAGAGAAAGAAGAAGCTGGCAGAAAAATAGAAAACAAAAGGAAAGAGAGAGAGCTTACCGATAGATGTAGAGAAAGCTTGAAAAAAAACGTTAGGGTTTATCTGCAAAAAAAAAATAATAATAATGTTAGAAGAAGAGAGAGGGAGCGTGAGAGACGTGTTGGAGATGGGACGTGCTACAGGTGTCGGCGTTGTGGTGGATGGAGGAGAGAGGGAGATTCGAGAGAAAGGGAGAGGACGAAGATGAAGAAGAAGAAAAGAAGAAACGAAGAAAACAGTAGAGATGGAAAGAGAAGTGAGGGAGAGAGAGAGAGAGAGAGAGAGAGAGAGATAGGAAGATCAGTTACCTTTGCTTGATGCCGGTTGAAGGAGGGAGAGAACTTCAACAGATCTGCCGGTTGAGTAGTCGAAGAGAGGGAGAGATGGAAAGGAGAAAGGAGATCTGGCGACGGTAGTTAGAGAGGGTTAGAGAGACGGTGGCGGTGGGGAGGAGGAGCCGAAAGATATCGAAAAACAAAAGAAAGGGCAGAGAAAGGGTTTAGGATAGGTTTGGGTTATGTTGACCCAGACCTTTGTAACGGAGGACGGGTTATGTTAACCCACCACTGTTTATCCTAGTCAGCCAATTTATACCCCGTCCTCCTTTATTAAACGATCCCTCACACGCTTATCCTCCCCACACGCACGCACGCAGCGCCACACACGCCGTCTTGGATCCTCTCCACACAACTCCACCGTCAAGGATAAATAAATAACTATAGCTTAAAGGGTATTAAGGGTATTAAAAAAGAAAATAAAGTTATTTTAGGAGTTTTGCTAGAATAGCACCAGAATTTGACACCAAAAGATTACATCTGCTTTTTAAAAGTAGTATGAGGGGCTGAAATGGAATAATATTTTTTCAACAACTGTTATGATTGGTTTCCAATTAATAAAATAAGCAGATGTAATCTTAGATGTCAAAATCTGGTGTCCCTCTAGTAATGCCCGTTATTTTGGTAATTTTCTACGAATTTGTCTTAGTCGGCAAGCTATATAGATTATTATTATTATTATTATTATTATTATTATTATTATTATTATTATTATTATTATTATTATTATTATTAACTGAATTCTTAATTGTCGATTACAACTCATAGCCTCAATATATAGGCTTCAATTAGAGTTTCAATTCGAAACCAACTCCTAAACTAACGCTACTTGCTTCGAGCATCTCCAATGCAAAAAGTCTTAGAAGACAATGTCTTATCTACGTGGCATGTCTCATAAGACAATGTCTAATCTACGTGGCAAAAAAATATTCACAATAGACATTGTTGAAAAAAATGCATCTCCAATGCAAATGTCTTGGGATGACTTTTTAACTTATGTGGCACTTAATTTTTGAATGGGTCAAACTTATTTTGTTTAAAAAGTAACTAAGAGTTTTGGAGGGAAAAAAAATTGCTGATGTGGACCGTAAGACATTGTGAAGATGAATGTCTAGAAATAGACATTCTACTTCACAATGTCTAGAATAACTACCGCCACATCATCATCACATCCTTTCTTCACATTAGCATTGGAGAAGGTTTTTTAAAGAGAATGTCTATTTATCCTACGTGGCAGTCTTATTTTACCACATTCACATTAGCAGTGGAGATGCTCTTAACAAAAATTAGCAAACCTAATAAAATAAGTAACTAAGAAAATAGAAGAAAACCCAAAAAATTAAATTTTACTACAAATTTTCAAAAGATGACTTTTTTTAATAATCCAGATAAATCTAAAAGTTGCAAAAAAAAAATAAAATAAAATTGATGGGAGTGTTAATTTACTGTAAGAAATCTCATTATTATCATTTTTTAATCTAAATAATCAATTACATTAAAAAAAATTGTGTAAATGAGTCTATACATCTCATGAAAACTAAATATAAATTTTTAAAATTATTTTAAGAAGGATAAATTTGAGGTAAAGATCCATGAGAAATGATCGTGCTTAAAATTTACTTGAATCAGATTTTGCAGTAAAGTCAGCTTAACTGTGTTTGTAATAGATACTTTGAATTCATCAATCTGTCTATATATACAATATCAGACAATTAATAAACACCATATATCAAAATGTGACACCAGAGTTGTAGAACTGAAAATAGATAAACATTAAAATCATATTTATATTGCCATTCCAAGTGGGCAAAGCATTCTTATTATTAATCTAAAGAATAAAACTTACAACAATATACATGTGAATCTCCAAAGCCCGGAACATTAATTGGGTGGGTTTTGAAATATGTTTTGGTCCATCTCTCTTGGGCTTGGTCAATTTAGGCCCAACAAAACTGATTTCAGGTCTTAGTCGGTTAGTCCAATTAGGGCCCACTTCTAGGTCAGATACTGAAACAAAAACTTTTTTCACGCATTAGATTTATCCATAGGTCTAAGTAGATCATAAGGTCTGACTAGGGCTTTAGGTCCATTTACTATAAGCATTTATATTTCAAAAATTATGTCTGCAGGGGGTTTCTAAACTTTAGAGGATACCTTGTTACTCGTTGTGCCTTCAAAACAGAAGCACCGTATGGGGTTTAGTTCAAAAACATGTACATTCCCACGATATTTTTGTAATATTTTTTAAGGCAGAAAAACGCACATAAAATACATATTTATTAGAACCCATTCGTCATGCATGATGTTTAGTTAAAAATTTATGTTTTACGCTCTGGGTGTCAGAATTATATTCCATCAAAATTGTCTTAAATTAGACTCAGAGTCACACAACTTTCATGTTTTGGCGTAAGTTCAGTTCTCTAAGAATTTATTCAGAAAATAGGCGCAACCTAGAACATATGCAAATAGTAACAGATTCCATTATACATAGATCGAATTATAAAATTTGAAAACATAATTTAAACACCTCCTAAAATCATAAAATTTTTACTATAAACTCCCCTGGATCTCACGAATCCAGAAGTACAAGCTAAAACTTAATCTCATACTCAAAACATCAGATATGATCCAAACACTAACTACTGGTCAGAAAACTCAGTATACTGTCTAGAACTGAAATCAAACTAAAACAACTACAAAAATGTTCCATCTTATCCAAAATGTTTTTAAAACACTCTAAAAGCACTTATTAATTTCTTGTCTTGCCATGCCCATTACCATGCCCATTAGAAACATAAACTGAGGTAGGGATGGTAATCTTTACCGAATGAGGTTTTTGCCATAAACTATTCACGCGAGTCGTCGATCTTCTCCAACTTTAATCTGTGGAAGGATTTAACGTAGAATGAGCTTTTGCTCAGTAGATTCAATATGAAATATTTAATTAAAAAGAAACTCAGATCTAACATCAAATACTTACATAAGCCAAACTCCATAGAAATATGCATATGACATGCTTTAATAGTATATTTTACACGTTTTTCTCCATCGTACCTTGTACGATCTTCTGTAGGAATCCACACCTTGGTGGACATGATTTAGAATTACCCATCAAATCATGCAACGCTCCAATGAGCATACTCAACACTTAGTTGATTACTTTTTTTGTTTAATGCATCATGAATAATATTTAATATTCATGGAATTCAACTTCACAATAAAGATCATTTAACGCATCATGAACAATGTTTAATATTCATTGAATAAAAATAATATTCATACCATGGAAGAGACCATCATGGAATAAAATTTAGAATAAATAATACTTACGAATACCTTCGTTGAACCCTACCTTTATCGCCCGATTCAGTAATGGTTAATTTTCTAGCTTCTTCTCCTGTCTTTAAGCCTTAAACTTTGAAGTTTCTCTAGGTTAATAAGAAGGAATAGCACACAAGAAGGGGGAGGTCTAGGGCTGCCAATTTCTCCCTCTCTCTATTCTTTTTTTTTTTTTCTAACTCTCCAAAGTGAGAGACTTTGAGGGATCGACCCTAACTTAGCCGATCTCTCCTTCTCTCCCAATTTTTTTTTCTATCTCTTAGAACTTCTAAAAATCTTTTCACTTTACTACATATTTTATTTTAACCAAAAGATAGAGATTTTAGCAATTTTTGACAAAGAAAACTGATCCCATAAAGAACTACACGGTTAGGGTTTCTTAAATTGGATGGTGGTGATCACTTGATCACCATCCAATAGTTCATAGTGTTTCAACTTTAAGGAAACCCTAATATTCTAGACTTACTCAAGTGAGAAAGTTTAGCTAATTAGGTAACTAGTTTACTAGGGAAAGGATAAGGGGAGATCGATATCCTCATTGGTTTGGCCGACCCACACAAAGTGGCCATTTTTTTGTGTCATACTACTTCTCTAAATTATATGAGAACTCAGTAAGAAGTTCACAAGTGTCCCATGATTAGATCCAATAGTTCGGACGATCCCAAACCTTATTAGATAATAAAAAATAACCCTACCTCTAATTTAGTAGGTTTTCTAAGTTTTGAAAAGAGGAATATATCCTAAAGGAATTAGGTCTTGTGTGGGTCGATCCTCTCTTATGGAGAGATCGACTACACTCTCTTTCTCTTTTTTCAAAACTCTAAGACCATTGTTTCTTAAATTATCTCATTTCCAACCAAATGGACAAAATAAATAAATACAACATACATGTATACATCATCCTCATCTTGCATGAGAATCAACTAATTAACTAACTTAGCTTCATGTATATATAGAGGGAGGTTATTGCACCCCCTCTTAGGACGCCCCCTTCTGTGGAGTCCATATGTGATGCATCCAAGGGCTGATTTTTTTAGAAGATGTTCTTCTAATTATATATATCATCATATTAAAAAATCAGCTCGTTCTAATACTTTTAACCCCCTCAAATTACTTCTTAAAAATTGATAACTATTTGACCCCTCAAATAGTTACTAATTTTCAAAAGTTAATTTGGAGGGGTTAGAAATTTTAGAATGAAGTGATTTTTTAATATGATGATATACATAGTGAGAAGAACATCCTCTAAAAAAATTACCTCCTAGATGCATCGCATGTGGACCCCACAGGAGGAGCCGTTATAAGGAGGTGTTCTAAGAGGGGTACAATAACCTCCCTCGTATATATATATATACACTCATTGCATGCAACTATTTACGTATATAAATTTCGATAACTATATTTATATATATATATATCTATACTAATATATTAAGCCAATTGCTTTTTTTGAGGCTTTTTACATATGTTGTCCTTGAAAAAATTAATTTTGTCAATGTTTGAGTTGATCTTTTAAGGGCATGGTAGTCATTATTTGCCCTTGGAAAAATCTACCTTGGAGGGCATTTCAGTCTTTTCACTTACTTTCTCTCATCTCCTCCACGATTCTCTCTCAATCTCCATATCCTCCACGATTTTCTCTCCAAAAAACTAAATCTCCACATCCTAAAGAAACCGTTTCTATGTATGTTTGTTATCCCACGATTTTCTCCCATGAATTTCTCTTCCCTAAAATCTCTCACACAACCTTTTTAAATCGTAAAGAAATAGATCTCCATCTTCTACTCCGACTCTGTAAAGAACAAAAAATTCGATACCGATCCCCTTTTTAGATGAATGTTGTTTTGACACTTTTTTTAGTCATTCTTACTCATTTGATGTTTAATTCGTATGGTTTTTTTTTTCTCTGTCTTCAGTCACTATGGACTTTTATAAGTTTTTTTATAAGATTACTAACTTTTTATTTTTATTCTTACCAGGTTGAAGACGATGGCAAATTGACTCATAGTTCTAATACTATAGATGAACTCAAAGTTGTGGTATGCAAAGTTTTCTTTATCGTTTTATTCTTTCTAAGGAATTTATCAATATTTGTTTTCCCCTGAAAAAAATATTAATATTTGTTTAATTTTTATCTTTGTAATATTTATGTTTTTTTTAGATTTAATTGATTTTTTTTGTATTTCTCTTTTGTTGGATTGAATCTAATTCAATTTGAGAAACAAATCAAGAAGAGGTTGATACAAATTATATAATTCACATACATAGAGATAATGTATTTTTGATGATTGATTTGTATCCAATATTTATTTCTGAATTGATATGTATAATATGAATATAATTTTAATGGTGCTACATGTATTTTTTATTCTTTATTAGTGTATGGAATATTATTAAGGTGTGGAATACGTGCAACGCACGTGCATGAGGCTTGTATATATTATATAAACGTATCTATATACATACCTCTACATACGTACACACAAATGTGAATATAATTTTACGTGTATGCATGCATGCCATTCCTTACGTAAAATCATATTCTACTACACCAAAACATGCATTTTCCAACACTTCAAATTTTAGCTTTGTAACGGTTATAATTGTTACTGGTCTTCCAACAATTATAATCGTTGCAAACTGTAAGTATGTGTTACAAAATACCAGATGAAAAAATAATCAGGGATATTTAAGTCGTTCTAATATTTGAGAAGGGTACAATAGTAAGTTCGTAATATAAAACCTCATTTTCACTTTTCCCACTTTTATTTCCTAATTTTCAACTCGATTTCAATATTCTCTCCTAGATTTCCCTCTTTCATCAACGAAATAATTATCTCCCTCTATCTCAAACGCACTTCCCCCTCTTATCTCTCTCTCTCCATCTCACACTATTTCTCTCTGCAATCTCCGATCATGGCTAGGTAGGATCTTTCGTTCACTTTCTCACCCACTATTTCTCTTAATCTCCAGGTCTCGGCTAGGGCATCCACCACCCACCGTCTCTCACCACTATTGTGAAATATCTGAATCACAAAACCAGGTATGTTTATATGGGATTAAAAGTTCTATTTGAATATTTTTGGTGTTTAGATTTTAGGGATTTCGGTTCAGGATTGTGCAGATTACGATTATAGGTATTTTGGGGTATCGATTTTAAGGATTTCGTTTTAGGAGAGAGCTATATGATTTTAGGGATTTTGGGGGGTTTGGATTTTAGGGATTTTCGTTAAGGAGAAAGCTATTTTCATGTATAGGAATTTTGACGGTTTATATTTTAGAATTTTTGTACAAGAGAGTGCTTGCTACCTTTGTTTTTTGAGATTTTTAGGGATATTGGGGTTTCAATAATAAATCCAACTTTTGATTTTGTATATTTTTTGCACATGTTCTGTACACTGCCTACAAGTATAAATTAGGGTTAATGTTCTTTATTTTTTACCTTATTTTCAATTTTTTTCAAGGTTTTAACTTATTACATTTAAAGGGCTTGAAATGAGTTCATCTTTGTTGCTGGATTTTTTTCCTTTTAAAAATGTATTCTCTTTAAGTTTTTATATTGTAGTGATTATATTTTTGCTGTCAAGTTCCTATTGGTGTGTTTGGTTTCTTAAATTGATTTGTATTTGTACCCTACCACAATGGATAAGGTAATGTATAGCCTAGTACCCTCTTGTACAAGATAATTTGGTCCATTGATTAGTAGTTTAATATCAAAGTATACGTATCTACCTACATTTAAATAACATATTTGTACTTGAAAACACAAGAATACAGTGCTTCTCTTTTCATTGATGTTGTAGATGTAAGCTTTAGTTGAGAGGGATTTTTGCACATTGGTAAGTCCTTCTAGGGTGATAATAAGGTAGTGAGTTTTGATTCCTTACATTTTGTGCAATTAGTGGCTTTCATTTCTTAGGGTGATGAAAATGGATTGATTATTTACATGTAAGTTAGAATAGGTCATTTTGTTTGAAAATTTTAGGGTTTTTCTAGGTTCCTTTTATGAAAACCAGCTTTGATTTTGATTCTTATTTGAGTATTTCTTTGTTTTTTCTTCCTGGGGTTTACACCTAATCAACGGAACTCTGGATAAAAGTACTTCTAGTTTTTATAACAATTGTGGATTTTCAATAAAATGAGGGAAGTGCTACCTTTTTTTAGGTTTATTTCTTCTCTGACAAGGAAATTTTCTTTCAGTTTTATTTGTTATGCTGTATGGAATGACTGTTTTTATAGCTCTCTTATATACTAAATTGCTATAGTACACATTTTCTTGGTACTAAACTGTTATTAGTATAATACTAGTGTAACATTGGAATTTGGATAATTTGCAGTAACCTGACTGTAGCTAAGAAAAATGATATTTGATTTCTTTTTTGTGTGCAAGTGTTTTGCAAAATTATGCAAGATTGCGTTGAGAATCTAAAACAAGCTTGCAAAGGACACCGTGAATATGACAACATCGGAAAAGCATCAATAATACAACAATAGATTAAGTAATTCTCAATGGCTCAGGTATTTCTATCTTTCGTCAACCAACGACATCCTCTAATTTGTATCTAGCTTTTCCTTTAGATGTGTAATTGTAAGCATATAGCATTATCACCTTTTTTACCTCCTACCCGGGTTATAAATTTTAAAGGTCTAATGTGTTAAGACTGGAATAGTGGGCTTCAAGAAGAAATTAAATAAGCAGATGCCTAATATTTGATTTGTTCCCAATACATCATTTATTCATCTATGATATTGAGCAGCTTAATTTTTCTTATAATATACTTTATGTTGATTGTTAGTTGTTACTATTTATAGTTTGTGAAGCCTTTCTTAACTCTGTTATTTTAAGGTACTAGCATGTCACATAATTTTAGCCATAGCCTGCCTAAGTCCTTTGGCATCCATTTGTTTGTTTTTGTTTTCTGATTGTTTTAGGGTTTAGTTTGTTGTTTTTGGGGACAAGATTCTTAGTGCCTGTTTGTTTTTTTTTCCACTAATTAGTGGCAGGCCCATACAAAATAGCCTTTGTTTTTAACCACTAATTAGTGGTAGTAAGAGGCAAACCTTTAATTTTGGGCCTTAAACCCATTAAGTGGTAGTAAGTGATTGGAAACAGCTTATTACCACTTAATGGGTTTGAAGCCCAAAATTAAAGGTTTGCTTCTAACTACCACTAGTTAGTGGTAAAAAATAAATAGTTTTATGTGGGCTTGCCACTAATTAGTGGCAAAAAAAACAAACATGCACTTAGATTTTTTTTCGAAGTCTTACCTGTGGGTATCACGTATCGATATATAATTGGCAGTTTAGGGTGTTTTAATGTTGTACTTGATTCTAGTTAAGGTGGTGGTGGTTTGTCGTACGCTTGACAACAATGAAAAAATAGAAATGGAAAAGAAGAATTTAACCCCCCTCATTAAATCTTAATTTTTTCCTGTTTATGGTGGGTGTGTTGATAATTAGTTGAGTACGTTGGGGTGTGAACTATAGGTAAGGTTGTTGGTTAATGTCTTCATCTATCCCATAATTCTTGGTGCAACATATGAATCTGCTATTATACAACTTTTCTATTTCAAATGATCATAAAGTTTAATCTCTATATATGCTTGGACATGAGATTATGCTTGGACATATTACATGTCATTGCCATTTACTCAAAACGTGAGTTGCAAATATTATAGCCAGATAGCTAGAATTATTTAAAATATAGATTCAAAAATGTTTATTTGGTTATGGTTCTCTTACATATTTATCACTAGCTTCTTTACTTAATTTATTTTTAGGCTTGTAAAAGGTGATCACTGATCAATGAAACTTTAAGGACAACAAACATCATTAATGGGGTCTGGAGAATAGCTCTTAAGATGTACAAATCAAAGGTAGAATAAATATTAATACATGCATGAGGTCTTCGATGAATTATAGATATTCATTATCATCATCTCTTTATCTCTTTTGTAAAACTATATATATATAACCATGGTTTACATAAAGACGTTCTTATTTAATTTATTTGCAGGTTATTTGATTCCAAGGGGTTAGTGTGTCTTGGCTTCCATTAGTTCTGTTTACATAGAAGAGAATTATGAGAACCCTTATCATTTGATCCATGGAGATGGCCGCAGGTGTGCTTCTATTATACCACATGGTGCATTAAAATTATTTTGGTAGTCTAAGGTGGTTTTTCTTAATTTTTAGGCATTTGAACTTCATATTAGTTTTGAACCCAGTCAAATAGAACTTGACCACTAGACTTCAAATTATATATGCTCTATCGACAAGCATTTGTTGTTCGATGACATGAAGTTGTGTCCTTTTTGTTGTTTGGTGGAGACCGATACCCTTATTATTCTTGGCCATAGCTTCTTCATCATTTTATTCCCCTCCGATATTTAATCATCCAAGTTTCATAGTCTGATAACTGTATAAGGATAGTTGAGTTTTATGTGATCTTTTTCAATATGTTGATGCTTGTGTTATGCAGGCATGCTTATAATTAATTTTACAAGAATTTTATGAAGCATTAATTATATGGTGGTGCTCTACATCAAACCATAAGTACTCTTCTTTGTGTATCACCATTGAGTGATTCTTCTAGCAATTCAGACTGAATTGAGTTGGCTATGCAAAAATCCATTAACGAACTGAATTTTGACCAAATTTTGCCACTCAAGTTTTTCAGCTGAAATTAAAACAAGAACTAATATTCGAGGGTAGCAAGTTATGAATCTGCCCACATCGCTCAATCTCTGATAGTCCATTATTGTTATGAACTACACATTGAAGTGCGTTTCTGGTCAAATCATGACTAGTTGTTTGTTGGTAAAATAAGGATTGAGAGTTACATACTAACTTTTGGTCCCTTAACTTGTTGAAATCTTAATGATATGAAGTCTGAATTGGAAATTGATTAAGTGTGGGGTATTCATGATGATCAGAACCTTAATTTAATGTAAGTTGGCGTAATTGTTCATGTGGATTGTTTGCTGCAAGGAGTGAATATTACTTTCAAAGGAATGAAGCAGTATAAAATACTTCTCAAGCATTGTGTTTAATTTGCTTATTTTCTCTTATAATATAATTACCGTTCTGCTTTTGGCTTCAGGTTGTTTTCAGTGGGGGGATGAAGTTCATAATTTCAAGGTACAGCTGCAGGGGTAAGCATATCATTAGTTCATTTTATCAGACATATTTTCTTCTTTGATGTTATCAGACATAGTAGAAAGGTGGATTTCACAATTAAGCACTGATATGATACTCCATAGAAGCTCACTTTTTGTGGATTAGCGCCTTATCCATACTGTTAGACTGTGTAATGATATTCTCCCAAAATTTTCCAGCCAAAGGTCTTGTGCTGCTCCGTGATTATGCCGTTGGTGACCTTGCTCAGGTTGGTCTGTGTTTTAATCTTTTCATTGTAGTTACAATTTATGAGTGATATTAAACCTTCTCTTCTCAGGAAGAAGAAATTAACTTAGATTTCTGCGGGGATATGTTTTAAATGATTATCATCCATGCTGATAGAAACATGCCAATGTTAATTAAGATCTTTTATTTTCTGTTAGAGGGAGCAGTCACGGAGGAAAAGAAGCTGCGATGACATGGCATCCACAGGTAAGATGAGGTTCTCTACTAGGATTATATCTTGAGAAGAAGATGATAGCCTCAGATCATTACATGCCTGAGACTGAGGTTGTGCCTACTATACCCATGAGCATGACATTTGACTGTCTTTTCTTGAGTTCTTTAGACAATATGCTGTTAGGCCAGGTTTTTGGCATGAATGATTTCTTGTTAATGGCAAACCTTTTGAAATGAAAATATCTTTCCCACTTCTTCAAAATTATAATGCTTTGATTGTAGTAATTTTTAATAAGCTGTTAGTTGAATTCATTTTTGGTGGGACACGATTATGTTTATAAGGTTGTATTCCTAGCCCTGGTTTTGCTTGTATGATCTTTCCTTTGGTTGGATTTCTAGCCCTGTTGAGGAATGCTTGGGAACTCAAAAGTGTTGGAGGGTTAGTATTCACGAGCCAATTTTCTGGGCATTTGTTGATATTAAAGTATTGGAGGGTTAGTATTCACGAGCCAATTATCTGGGCATTTGTTGATATCTAAAATAATCTTCAGATGGGTCGGATCCCCAAAAGGTTTATTGTCACACAAGTTGATCTAGAGATTCTTGTGGAGTAAGAATCTCGTTTACTTCTGATTTCTGTTCTTGTTACTTTTGTTTTGGTTGATCTAATGATATTTTACTTTTCTGGTACAACTGGCTAAACTACTGCTTTTCTTCGAAGAGACCAATCTACAGCCTAGGAAGCACACCTTATGGCAAGCCACTTCAGATTTTACAGAAGGTCTGGCCAGCATACATAGGTAAGGATAAAACATAACTTGGTTTCTCTTTTAAATATTGGTTGTGATTGTGGAATGCTGTGAAGCTCTTAAGAAACCTCATTGCATATCTATATCAAATCTCTAAGACTCAACATTGCCCACTTTAGATAGCCCATTGAAATATTGTATGACCAGACATGTATATTTGCTTATCATTATAGCTTCTGCCAATGGGTGTGGACATGGAAATATTATATCATGGTGTGGCTTGGTTATGATTTTTTTGGAATCTTGATGAATCCTCCAGGTATGACACTGGATTGAAAGCCCAAAAGCTGATGAACAAGGATTTTGTTCTACAGGCAGTGCATTTTTTTTCTTTTCTGATTGCTACTTTGCATTTGCATTGAAACTTGAAAAAAAATGGGTCTAGTAATCTAGTTCCAATGCCAAATCATTACAAAATCATATGGTGAGTGTTTATATGGTTTCATGATCACATCTTGATCGATTTGAGGATGACTGAGATCCCTGTTCTGGTTTGAGTATGGAATTTACATTGAGAATGCTCTCAACACTTTTCAGTCACTGCAACCACTCAATTTCAGGTAAAGAAGTGATGAGGTGTATCTCGGTAGATGCCTTCAGAATTTGGTTAATGTGGCCTTATAAATAAACTGAATATGAGGAGTTTAACACTTTTCAGTCACTTCAACCATTTTTTGTTGGCCTTTAATTCTGAAACTGAGCCATTCTGAGACTATTTTTTATATTATTTACTTGGCCTATATTAATTCTGAGACTGAGAGCCATTTGTGATTTTTTTCTTATTTTTGGTGGTTGTTTCTTTGTTTTTGTCTATATTTTGTTGTAAGAAGGCAATGTAATATATCTACAGGTCAAATATTTTCAATTACTTATCAATATAACTTCTACCAATGGGTGTGGACATTGAAATATTGTATCATGGTGTGGCTTGGTTATGATTTTTCTCTTTGGGTATAGAAGGTGCAGTTTTTTTTAATTTTTTTCTGGTTGCTACTTTGCATTTGCATTGAAACTTGGAAACAATTTCCAATGCTAAATCATTACAAAATCATGACCATAATTCATAAACTAGTCTAACGTGTGGACTTATCTGATTTTGTACTTTTTTTGTTTTCTAAGTTATATGCTGCTTGTTTGATTTTGTACTAGTACATATGTGGACGTATCTTATGGTTTCGCAGGAAATAGGTGGGCAGTATGTGTTTTTGCATCGGAGCTGCATTGAGAAAAACACTGGGCATGAAGACCAACTGTCCCAAATCCTTGAATATGTAAAATAAAGTAGGTAATCAAACTGTCCCAGTGCTTTGAATTTGTAGTTTTTTGTTTGATGTTTGAAGAATATTGTTTTTGAGCACATTATACTAATGGATTACCTAATTGATTTGTTATGCTTCTAAATGCTAGCATTTCCCATTTTCCTTTACAATTTCCCATACTAGATGTTTCTAGCACCAATTGTTGCTGACACAAGTTTTGTATATTAATTAGCCTGTAATGAAATTTTGTTGGCTGGATGGATCACTATTATGGTATCTCATAGGTTAGTTTTGTCTTGGCTGGATAAATCTCTATACTCTGGAAATCAATGCATTTAAATAGTATTGGTATTGTAGACATAGGTGTATGGATCGCCAAAAACGAAAAAAATCTGGCTTTTTTTTTTTTGAAAAAAAGTATCAGTTTGTTACTGTTATAACCGTTACAATAAAATTGTTAACAATTTTTTATAAACATTTGCAACGCTTATAGGCGTTGGTAAGTTTTTAATGGTTATAACCGTTACAAATTGGAGCAACCAAAATGTTGAAAATTTCAACGGCTAAAAATTGGTAACAGATATTGCAACACTTGTAATCATTACAAATATAGTAACGGTTATCAGTGTTACAATAATTAACAAAACTGTTTTTTTCAATGTAAAATAAAAGAAAATTAGTATTGGTAAGTGTGACAAATGAATTTAAGTAACGGTTATAAGCGTTACATTACAAAATTTTGTAACAGTTATAAGTGTTGCAGGAAAAAATAACGCCACTTTAGCATGGTTATAACCGTTACAAAAAATCATTGTAACGGTATACCTATTCTGGTGTAGTACCATGCGATTTATTCTAATGCGCGCCTTGCAAAAGTATTTTTGCAATTATCCTACTACTCATCTTATGTATTTTATTCTACACATGTCATGCAAAAGCATTTTTGCAACACTCCACTTCTCATCCTATGCATGAGGTACAAGTTTATTTAAGGGTTGGAATCAATCCATCAATCATTCACTCATCATACAGAAGTCACGTGTGGCATTACTTTATTTCACGTGCATGGCTCCGGTTGCCATGCGCCCTACACACATGCCACCCCACATTGGGTGTGGCTAGTCTCATGAGCTCAACCCATGGGCTTCTCAAGGCCCACAGGAAAATTTTCATGGTGTTACAACTTCTTTCAATACCTAATTCATCTCTTATGACTCACCAGAAAATCAAACCAACGGAAACCTTTATTTCGTCGAACTAACTCACCAAATTCAACTGAAACAAAGACTAATGGTGGTGGTTATGTTTTTGGGGAAGGTGATGCAGCATCATCTTCTTTTATCTCTCTCTCTCGCCATCTCTTAAGGTTTTCTCTTGCCCCGTCTCCCATTTCTCTCTTCTCAACAGCATTGCCATACAATAGTTAGCGATTCAGCATATGGTAAAAAGTCGTATAGAGTAATATAAGTGTATAATGCGTTTTGCAGAGTTGAAAATTCGGACAAGCATTCAGTCAATTAAACGCATGTCATTATATTGGCTTAGGTAAAATCCTTGTCATCGAGAACCCTTAGCCTATGTTATTTCTATCGGCGATTTATCGGGATTAATCGCCGATAAATCGCATATCGGGACAGCTACGATTTTTTGTTCAAAATATCGTCCAAAATAATCGGCCCGATATTATCGGACGATATTTTACAAATATCGGTTGATATTTTACAAATATCGGTCGATATGAACGATATTTAGAAGCTAAAAATCGCCGATTATATCAGGTCAGGTCCCTGAAAAGAATTACCAACAAAAATTATTTTCTATTAACCCCTCATTACATAATTTTTTAAACCAAAACCCCCTCCTTCTACTTAAATCGATTCAGGGTTTTCAAATACCCAAATTTCCTTTGAGAACAAAAAAAAAACAGAGGAAAGGAGAAGAGAAAGAAGAGAAGAGAAGAGGGGAGAGGAGGACTGTCACCGACGCCGGATCCGGAAGAGGAAGAGGTAAGTCTGTTTTTTAATTTTTAATTCTTCTTCTTCTTCTTCTTCTTTCTTCTTCTTCTTCTTCTACTGGTTTTTTTCCAGCCACTTCAATTTTTTTTCTTATTCTACTGTTCTTCATCTTCTTCTTCGTTACTTCTTCCTCTTATTCTACTGGTTTTTTTTCCAGCCACTTCATTTTTGTTTTCTCAGCCCAGTAGCTCCAACTACTTTTTTTTTCTTCCTCTTCTACTTTTCTTATTCTACTGGTTTTTTTTT